>OZ007574.1:32254460-32421960 GCA_963931925.1 Onchidella celtica | reverse complement strand
GATAATTTTGAACTTTTCTATTTTCATAAAATAATGCTAGTCGAAATGTCTGATACTACATGACAAATTTAGTTCAAATTACAGCAAAAAGAAAAAGAAAAAAAAAGTCGTATGTAGCAAAGCCTCGCGAAAGAAATAATACAGAAGCGATACAATATAACGCAAACAAAAAGAAAGTAGTAAGATTAAAAACTCAGGATATGAAAATAAAAATGAAAGAACAGCAAAGAACAAGTCAACACAAAGAGGTACCGGTACACCACCAGTGATAGGACATTGACGAAATAAGCAAAAAAACAACAGAAAATCTGCAGGGTCGCAGGAAGGCTTGAAGCAAAGACAAGATATTGCACAGGCAGTGCAGTTGATCTCACACGCAAAATATACACAAAAGTTAGTTTACTCTACAATACTACCACTACCCACCCCCTCCCCCCCCCCACACCCCCCAAGAAACACCAACAACAACAACCCGCCGACCGGGCTGCACTGTGGCGTTGACGTGCCTGCTCCAGTTGTAACTGGGCTGCAGTGACACAAAGGCGAATTTCCCAAATGGGATTAAGGAAGTAGACAAAAAAAAAAAAAAAAGAGATAGCCAGACAAATGCAGTAACAACAAACAAATAGAACAACCGGCACGTAAGACTTTAAGACCAGACTTCATTATAAAATGGTTTTTTTTAAGCCAGGAGTGCCCACAGCAGCCTTTCCAATTGTTTGGTTTTTCTGAAGACAGTTGTAATTTCGAAGGTGAAGCGTTAAATGTCAAGGTATTTGGAATAAAAAAAACAACAACAATAACAGCTGTTGCCCTCTATTGTTATTGTTTGACCCTTTCACTCCCAGCAATATGTAATGTCAACAAAATTATCTTCACTGCTCAACCCTAATGGTATAATTCATTTTTGACACTTCTGAGATATTAAGAGAAACCTGTTTCTATCCCTGACGTTTGCCATTATGATTCTATTAGATTATTACATTTTCCTATTGGCGCATTTCTTTTTCTATAATAAATTTATCTGATAGCCCTCTAGCCCAGGATTGCAATAAACTGCCGGTTGATTTTTGGCTTATGCCTGACATATGCCATTATCGTAGAGCAGTGACGTTATACTGTTGCAATGGAAGCAGTCAGGTTATCACTGTCACTGCCATTCACCCTGAGACTACTGACAAACCCGACTGCTTTGATTCAAGTTAACTTTGCTAGTTAAAATGGTCGAACGAGCAAGATCTACTAAATGTAGACAAGAGACAAACAAACACAAATCTGTTATCAGCAGTCAAATATTAAAATTATCGCTGGGGTGTTTATGACCTATCTGTCCTTGGAACATCCTTAACCTCCCATTTTCTCCTCTCCTCCCTGTCAGGTCAGACTCCAGCCCCCCAGCCGTGATATAACACTCTAGCACTCTCCTCTCCGCTGTGATATATCACTCTAACTCGCATCATGAGCATATCATGAATAGATTTCTGCCTGTGCAATAGATAGATGGATAGATATATATATAAATAGATTAGATTAGATAGATAGATAGATAGATAGATAGATAGATAGATAGATAGATAGATAGATAGATAGATAGATAGATAGATAGATAGATAGATAGATAGATAGATAGATAGATATTTAGGATAACTTTCCAGACATGCCACCTGTCGATAGCTCACGGTCAGACAAAAGACGAGCCAAGGGCACTGAAGGAAGCGAAGACGTGCGCTTCTGGTGTGACGTTATATCACCGTTACATTGAATAAGAGGGCACCAAGAGATAGAAGGGGGGGGGGGAGAAAGAGAGAGGGACGTCAGAGAAACGGAGAGAGAGAAAGAGAGAGAGAGAGAGAGAGAGAGAGAGAGAGAGGGAGGGAGGGAGGGAGGGAGAGAGTTTAAATCAGAAGTCTATAAATCCTGATAGTATGAGTAACAAAGTGAGAAAAAACCAGGCATTTCAGGTGAAATAAGGGGTGAGGGGACGAAGATGGAGGAGGAGGAGGAGAACGAACAATGGAGACAGTGTATATTTATTTTCGCAAAAGTTCGACGTGTTTTATATGAAGAAGATAGGGCTGATATCCAGCAAATTCTTCCCTATACCTAAACACAGGCGTCTCTTGAGAAACGTCATGTTGTTGATATAAAGAAGAAGCGACAGCAACAAAAACAAAAACAGGAACAACATCAGATCCAAACAACATTGAAACCACATTAAAACCGGCAGACAGCAGCCACCAGGCCAGAGGCGTATCTATGGAATATAGCACTTATGTGATGCACTGAAATTACTCCCTTGTCCAAACATCTCCTCACCCTAGTTCTTGTTTGTTCCAATTCCACTTTTTGCACAATTGAGAAATTCAGCATCAAACGTTTCTGCTTTGGTACTATGATGAGGAGTTAGGATAAATCGGAACTGTGAAACAACTGGATAAGTGACACAATGCATCTTAAACGAGTGTCAAGGTGTACATTTGTTATGCCTCTTCTACATACTAAAAATATTTTCAGCTTTTCAGAAAATGGAGATAGATAGAACAAACAAGAACTAAGATCAGGATATGACACCCATCCTTTAGATAACTTTATCATAATAATTATCCTCTCAAAAATACAACTCAAGTTCGTTAATCTTTTAATCAAGAAATCATGCCACTACAGGAACATTATAATAGCACATTCTTTACATCTGAGGAAGATTCTTTTTTCACTGTTCAAAGAAGGCATTATGCCTGCAGATCCATGAAAGAATTATTTTCTGACGCGGACCCACAGTGCATCTTGTTGTTTCTGAAGGAGGCCAAAATCTACAAGCTGATGTAACAGATTTTTATCATATTTACGTACGTTCATATGGAGGTACCTTACAGCACAGCCCTTTTCCTGTTATATTTTCAATTTTATTTTATTTCCTGTTATTTACATGAATCTGAAGGCTGAAAGGCAGTCCAAAGTAAGATAACGAAAAAACTATGAGAGGCCCAAAGTGGCAGTAATCTATCGGGCCGAGCCACCGTTAAACCCAAAATGCACCCTCATGTCCCAGGAAGGTTGGTGGGACATTTAATAGAAAATGCTCCGAGTCCCTCCCCCACCCCTCCCACCCCCTCTCTAACGTTTTCCACGTGGCACCCAGCATCCACACTGTACCTGCCTAACCTTAGAAACGCTGCTGGGCACAACAAAAATAACATGATTTATTCACTAAAATAACAAGCTGTGCGAAATTCAACATTTAACCTCCCTTCAGAAAAATTGTGGCCCCTGTCTGAAAACAACAACAACAAATAACAAAAAGAAACAAAAATAAAGGGAATCATAATGATATCAATATGCATACTGATTACATGAAGGAGCGAATATTCCCTAATCTAAACTTTACGGACGCGCTCCCAAGTTATCAAAGAGCTGTGTTGTGCAGACTCAATCATAATATACAGAAATTAGGTAAATGTTTTGATAAACTGATGTTCATCCTTGAGATTACGAAAGTGCACACCGAAAATACGTATTTCTTTTTGAGTATTATTATTAACAGTGATTTCTTCTATTTATAAAATGTTTGCAGTTTTTCAACTTGTCGTACTCAAGAAAAACAACATTTGAATAGAAATATCGTCGCCTTAGAACCAGACATGTTATTTGTCCAAAATGCTGTTTTGAGAAAACTTGTGGTAAACATTTTGAAGACGAACATTCATCGCATAAAGCTGCAACAAAATCTTATTTTGAAATGAAATAATGTTTTTTTGGTCACCTGCACCAGACAACTAAAGAAATCATAATATTATTATTGTGTTTTTTAAGCCAGAAACAGGCATAGATAGATAGATAGATAGATAGATAGATAGATAGATAGATAGATAGATAGATAGATAGATAGATAGATAGATAGATAGATAGATAGATAGATGGCTCAATATATACATAGAAAGATAGATAAATAGATAGATAGATAGATAGATAAATAGATAGATAGATAGATAGATAGATAGATAGATAGATAGATAGACAGACAGATAGATAGATAGATAGATAGATAGATAGATAGATAGATAGATAGATAGATAGATAGATAGATAGATAGATAGATAGATAGATAGATAGATAGATAGAGAGAGAGATAGACAGATAGATAGATAGATAGATAGATAGATAGATAGATAGATAGATAGATAGATAGATAGATAGATAGATAGATAGATAGATAGATAGATAGATAGAGATAGATAGACAGATAGATAGAGATAGATAGATAGATAGATAGATAGATAGATAGATAGATAGATAGATAGATAGATAGATAGATAGATAGATAGATAGATAGATAGATAGATAGATAGATAGATAAACTACACACAGACACTACAGGTGGCCACTGATACAAAGGTTAAGAAAGACGCATGCATGTGTGAAAGAAGAACAAAAATACATCCTCGTACAGGTGTGAAAGAAGGGCACGGCTGCCATGAAACATTCAAGGTGAAATTCGTACGTAATCGCAGACACAGGAAACCTCACCCACAACACAGTAACACAATCTTGCTACTCCCCAACCACGCCTGTGTTTTATAATTTACACGCACACTAATCCTCAACACACGTAGATCGATATAAACAACACACCAAAATATTATGCCAAGCTTCGTGAGTCAGAAAAACCTTGCATCACGTACGAAAAGCATGAAAAAAAAAAAAAGTAGAATGTTGCTTTCTGATATCTGCCCAATTGCCATAAACTGCTTTAAATAAGAACGTTTCTGCACTTTAGAGAGAGAATGCATGAAAAGACGAGGAAAGAACTATGAAGACGAAGAGTGCGTCAGAGATGGAAAACAACAACAACAAAAGGCGTGGAAGTCCACAAATAAGAAAGATAGTAGAAAAGAAGGAAGAAGAAAAACAACTAAGAGGACGTGATGGAGGAACCAACAAAGTTAAAAAGCAAAAAGATCGTGTTGCACCCTGCACATTGAACCTGTAAGGAAATTCTCCCAAATTCGTTAATCAACTTTAGATGGGATTTTGCCCTAGGTTTATTTTTTTACTAAACATTGGATTGTTACAATCCCAGTATGTTTGTAGCTAAAACTAACGGAAGGTCCACTCTCACAATGTATGCAACAAACTTCACTGCTTCTCATTTTGTATAATTATGTATATATGCACATAGCTAGCAGAAGCTGAAGGCGAGCCCTAACTTAGGGTATCTGCAAGGGCCCATTACTGAAACCTAATTCCGTCAAATCAAGTGGTCTTGACGTAAGTAGAGCGGATAACAGTGAAACAGATGGACTCACTACAGAAATCACGTGAACAGAGATGCCTGCACGTGTTACGTAGTGGCAAAAGCTGAAGGCAACGCCATTTTTTTATGTTTGTCCGTACAAGCCTACTACTGAAACCTAACTCTTTCCAATCTCTTGGTGCTGACGTAGGTGGCGAGGAAAATAATAACTTGCACACCTCAAGGTGAGATAGAGCGGTATTCATTGGTATTGGCCTGCACACCCCTTTCCCTTTGCACCTATAAAAACAGTGTGAATATTCTCACACAACCAGTATCATTTTGAATATAACACTCACTTCGAATTATGCCTATTTTCGAGCGAGAGCTGTGTATTTCAATGAAAGAAAAATTCAGTCAGTTGTCTGAGATTCAGACTCAAGAAGATTTATATATATATAAATCTTCTTGAGTCCCAAATCTCCGAGAGCTGATGAATTTTTCTTTCATTGAAACCAATGTTCTTGGATTTTTCTGCCCTTAAAAAATGAAATTCCTAATAGTTACAGAACAGTACTCAGATCACTGGCGTATGAAGCATAATTTAAACGATCCTAAACGGTCATTCTTTATTATGACAAGGCTCATTAAATTCGAAGGTAGTAACCACGCTCCACAAAACAGCGATAGTAACAGCAATATGGCAACAACAGCTATAATAATTAAAATAAAATACCATTTATATAACGTTTCATCCGGTCAAATTCAAGTGCTAATCGCCTTACAATCATTCTTCAACTCACATTCACTTCATCGACACAAAAAAGATGTTAAACATGGGACAACAGTCAGAAACAGCCGTTCTCGCATTCCATCAATTAAATAGGTATATTTTCAGACGTTTCTTGAACATTTCAGGGTTTTGTATCTCTCTCAGGTTTTGGGGCACCAATTCCCAAATCTTCGGGCAGCAGAAAGAAATGGAAATAAACCAAGCAATCCACAAACAAAGGAGTTACATACTTTAACACAACAATAAAAAAAACATCAACAGTAAAATGATAAGAATTGTTGCTGCCACATCAACATCACCAGCAGAAACTTCAGACAAGACGGCCATACAGATACAACAAGGTGATTCAGTTTTTGAATAGACACTTCAAGAAAACTCCTTACATAATAATGTGAAATGGAGCCTGTATATATTATTGTCCTGGAAGAATTCATTAAATCTATCGTATCTTTTTATTTCACATTTTAAGAGTTTGAATATTAAGAACAGTCTTTTTTGTGTGTGTGTGTGCTCATTTAATAGAAGATTAAAACTGAGAAATCAACGCCAAAAATTCAGATAAATAAGTTAATCAGTGCAGAATTGCACTCCTGAGACCGAGGTAACCAAGGTAACACTGGTAAACATTCACCAGCTTTTATGAGCTCCAGGTACAGAGGCCGTTGTTAATATCTTAAGATATATTATATTACAGTCCGATTCTAGGTATATGGGAAGGAAAACAGAATAAGTAATCACCGTAGAAAATTGTGTGGCCTGAGATCTGGAAAGAAACCACTGAAGTATACCGAAAATGCTTAACAAACCTTTTTGGAAGCAGAAGCTTGCTCTAGAAGAGATCATAATAACCCATTCACATTATCTGTTTCATCATAAATTATGTAGCCTTGATTGGCTAGAGAAAATGCCCAGGGAAAAGGATCCTTTCCTTCTATTAAACATTCTTTCACATCATGATGAATAGAAGCAAGTTAGCATAAAAACTGAGAGCTGATTCCTCTGGCCAGACGGTCAACGTCCTTTGGGGGCCCTTCGTCTGTCTACATGTCAGATTAAACCAAAAAATTCCTCTGACCAGATTTTCAATTTTGAACGATAATAACATCTCATTTGCTTATTTAGGATTACATGTAGTGTTAAGCCGTGTACGGAAACCGAAATGGCGACGGACACGCCAAAGCTCCATCAAGTGGTAAAAAGAAAGAATGTTTCCATGTGTGGAGAAACGACATTTCGGTATACATGGAAACATTCTCTCTATTTCACTACTTTCAGGATTTTTGACGTTTCCATGCCCTTACCGTGCACATTAAAACCCAGCTTTAATAATAATAATAGGCTCTTTTCGTCTTGGCAGACGATCTAAGCAGCTATATGTGTCCTACTTCTGCAGCTACGCTCGTGACTGATTCTGCCTATATTCGACAGGCACGCTCTGTCGCAGAATCTGCATATGAGGGAGGTGCCATAGGGCAATGAGTTATCTTTTCTTGTCTGGCGTTTTGCCTCAAGGGCTGCAACAATGTTTTTTTCATGGTGTTTTATGCCAGAGTCCACTGATGTTTTCCATGCTGATCTGTCTTCTGCTGTCGTCTCCCACGTTCTCAAATCGATGTTACACTTTATCATACTGCTCTTGCATGTATCTTTGTACCTCAGTTTTGGTCTTCCTCTGGGTCTGCTACCTGTAGCCATTACACCATATAAGAATTGCTTGGGGATTCTGTTGTCGTCCATCCTCTTCAAATGCCCCAGCCATCGCAGTCTCTTTTTGCACACGATGGTCAACATGGTTGGGAGTGCTGCCCGTTTCAAGACCTCTGTGTTGGTAACTTTATCTTGCCAGCTGATGCCAAGCATCTTGCGGAGGCATCTCAAGTGAAATCCATTCAGTTTCTTCTCTTGTCTTGAATATAACGTCCAGGTCTCTGAGCCATAGAGGAGTGTGCTCAATATACATGTTTCATATATCCTGATCTTTGTTTTTCTATTTAACATTTTGTTATTCCAAGCTCTTTTGTTTAATTTTCCAAAGGCTGTGGCTGCTTTTCCTATTCGGGCACCTATTTCGCTATCTAATGAAGTTGAAGAAGTCATTGTTGATCCCAGGTAGCAAAATTTCTGGACAGTCTCCAACTGGTTGTTGTTCAGCTTGATGTTGCATTGTGTTGTGCCATCTTGTGTCATAATAACAGTCTTCTGGACGCTGATAACAAGAGAGAAAGCTTTACATGCTTGTGATAAGTAGTCCATCATTGATTGTAGTGTGGACTCGCTATGGGCAACTAGTGCTGCGTCATCTGCAAACAGCAATTCTCTGATCAATGTTGACTTGGTTTTAGTTTTTGCTTTGAGGCGTGCAAGATTGAAGAGGGATCCATCAGTTCGCCAGTGGAGATAAACATCTCCAGGGGATTCCCTGAATGCAAACTGCAGAAGCATGGAGAAGTAAATACCAAAAAGTGTTGGTGCCAGGACACAGCCTTGTTTCACCCCGCTTTTGATGTTGAAGCGATCGGATGTAGAACCATCAAATTGGACTGTGGCTTGCATATCTTCATGAAAGGACATGATGAGTTGGAGGAGTGTCGGGGGGCATCCGATCTTATGGAGCACCATATACAGTCCTGATCTGCTGACTGTGTCGAAAGCCTTTGTTAAATCGACAAATGCCATATGTAAAGGTAGACTTTGCTCGCGACACTTTTCCTGCAGTTGACGTAAAGAGAATATCATGTCCATGGTTGATCGTCCTGACCTAAAACCGCACTGGCTTTCTGGAAGTACTCTTTCTGCTAGTTGTTGAAGACGCTTTAAAAGTATTTTGGCAATTGCTTTTCCTGTGATACTTAGCAGAGATATGCCTCTGTAATTATTACAGTCTCCCTTATCACCTTTGTTCTTATATAAGGTCACGATGTTAGCATCTTTCATATCTTGTGGAATCTCTTTATGCTTCCAGCACAGGATGAGGAGCTTGTATAGATGAGGAAGGAGGAAATCTTTGTTCTTTTTCAAGATTTCCGCTGGTATGTTATCACTACCCGGAGACTTTCCACTTGCAAGCTCATCTATAGCCTTGTTGAGTTCTTCCTGTGTAGATTCTTTGTCTAGGTCTGTAAATTCTGGGAGCTGCGGGAGGGCCTCTTCTAGACTGTCATCCACTGTACGTTCTTGAGAGTAGAGATTTGAGTAATGTTCAATCCATCTGGCCATTTGTTCGTTTTTATCTGTGATTTGTTCACCTGATGACGATTTTAGTGGTGCTATCTTGTTAATCTGTGGGCCAAGAGCAATCCGAATTTTCTCATACATTCCTCCACTATCTCCGATGTCATGAGCTTTCTGTATGTCTGTGCAAAGATTCTCCCAGTATGTGTTTGCGCATTTCCGTGTCTCTTTTTGAAGTGTAGATTTTGCAGCTCGTAATTTGTTTAAGGTGCGATCTGATGGAGTTTTGTTGTGTGCCAAAAGTGCCATGCGCTTTTTCTCGATAAGTGGCAATAGTGTTGCTTCGTTTTCTTCAATCCAGTCTTTATTGTTTGATCTGTTTGTACCAAAGGCCTGAGAAGCAGAATCGTGCATAGCTTCCTTTAAACCGGCCCACATCTTCTCTGGTGTAGTATCATCTATGGAGAGGAGCTGTTCTTCCATCTTCCCCTGAAAAACTGCTTGCATGTCTTTGTTGCTGGCATTTCGTGTGTTAATTTTTGGTCTTTTCGTCTCTTTGGCTCTGTGAATGTTTCTGCCCACAATCTTTGTCTTGGCTAAAACGAGCAGGTGATCGGTGTTGCAGTCTGCACTGTGGTATGATCTTGTTTGTTTGATGTTGTTCAGATGGTTCTTTTTGACGATAATAAAATCAATTTGATGCCAATGTCCAGATCTGGGATGACGCCATGAGACTTTGTGGCAGGCCTTTTCATTGTAAAAAGTATTTGTGATGCATAGATTGTTGTCTGAGCAGAGTTCCAAAAGTCTCTGGCCGTTGTCGTTGATCTTGCCTAATCCAAAATGGCCGAGACAAGTTTGCCACGCTTGTTGATCTGTGCCAACTCTGGCATTGAAGTCACCAAGGATAAAAATCCGATCGTTTGTTGGTATCTTCGCAAGTACGTTTTGAAGGTCTTCATAAAACTTGTATTTGTTTTCTGTTTCAGCTGCTAATGTTGGAGCATAGGCACTAATTAGGTGGGCTGTGCCTGACTTAGCCTTCAGCTGCATGGTGATGATGCGTTCGGATATACCTTGAGGTGTATTAATTTTGGCGAGGAGCTTGTTGTTGACTGCGAAGCCCACACCATAAAGTCGAGGCTCTTCTTGTCCTAGACCTTGCCAGAAAAAAGTGAAGTTTGCCTCTCTCACTGAGCCACTATCAGCCAGTCGTGTTTCCTGCAAGCCCACGATGTCAACGTTTAGCCTCTTGAGTTCTTTGTTTATGATGGCAGTCTTTCTTAACTCTCTGGTGTCGTCAAGATCAGTGTTGTCAAGTCCTGTGCACATTGTCCTCACATTCCAGGTGCCCAACTTCATTGGGATTGATTTAAATTTGCGTTTCTTATTGCCTGGTGCTTGGCTTTACGTCTGCTTTTTGGCTTTTGTCCTATCTCCATACACCCATAAGAGCAGGCAGACGTGGCGGATCGACACCTTACTGACTGGGGGCTGCCCAGTTTAGGCGGGCGGTAGCCGATCAGTGCAGCTGAATAGCTGCTCCCACCGCCGAGAGAGACCCGTGGCGCCTTTTCTGTTCGCCAAATAGAGTCGACTTAGAACCCGTAACTGTCTCTCCCCGTGTTGTGTCCATGCTGGTCAACAAGGATGGAGTGTCCTCTCCATTGTCTTCATGCTGCACTAGCTGTGGTTGAGCGATAGGCGATGTGCACTGTACTTGCTCGGATTGCAGTGATCTCCTTTAGGCATGCTGCTTGCCTGGGCTTCTAGAGAGAAAAGTGTCTAGCCCATCTTACACTTTCCCCCTCTCGACAGTGTTGATAAGCTCCAAAGGAAAGACAGGGTCCATACGTTTGGAAATCAACAAAGTTGCAGGGGCTGCCAGAGAATGGATTGGCTAAGAGCCTCCCCATCAACTGCCTTAGGGGCCCTCCCTCCGGATTTGTTTAGGGTTTACTCCCCTAGCCTTTGACCCTCCCGGGCCACTCACAAGGCAGTGAGGACAGTCACAGGTTGTACCGTTTACTGCCTTACAGTAGCAGCTAAGCTGACCTGACAGCTTTAAAGCTTGAATAATAATACTGAACGCCAATTTCTGTGTCTTATATTATTATGGCAACAGTGTCTTTTGGTACCCGTATTTATTCACGGTGGAAAAAATCGGAGTGAAGAAGCTGAGAAGTGGAAATGAACAGCAAGACAAATCGGATTTAGAATTGCAGCAGAAAGTCTTTAGTTCGTAAAGTGTACTGCTTGGCACTCCTTGTTCTCCAACAACGAATACCTCGCGTGCAAGAGCTGCATAACATCAGTCAGTGATACAGTACACACTGCCTACTTTTTTTCTTCCCACGACCATAGCGGTGGTATTCAGTGTCTCACACGTAACAAAGAATTTGTGAAAGTAATACTGGTTTGACGGACACTTAAAAAAAAAAAAAAAATTGAAAAACTCTTGGGAGGCCGAGATTTGAGAACCTCCAGAACCATAGAAATCTAGTCAAGCGATACAGAAATAATGATAAACATAAAATAATACAAACAATTATAATGTAATATAAATTAAGAAAATAAATAAATGTAGAAATGATAATACACATAATTTAAAATAGATATAATAATAATCGAAAAGTAATAATTATCCAAAATTATAATGAGTATACCCAGTGGACATTGACATTTCTGAGCAGATTTGGTAGAAGTTTTCATTTCAAAACGAACTTAATTTAAAAGAGCAAGAAACTTGCAAATAATTATCTTGGTATTTAAAACACAAATTAAATGTTGTTTACAAATTGTTGAATATCAGATGTTGGAACCCCTCGGTCAGAAACCAGTCACTTAAATATCACAGAATTAAGTCTCGTGAGACATCATGCCACCATACACATACTTTGAGCAAGCAAACTAAGCAAGGCAATAAAACATAACGGCAGGAAAAATAAAAAGTCACAGTAATAATTTTGTAAAAGAAATGAAATCATTTATTAAAATATCTGTGCACAAAAAATAAGGAAACATTCAAGTAGACCGAAACTGAAAATCAACCAATAACCACAAAATTTAGGACAAAATCCATGGAAATAAATGTGAATATGAAAAATAATCATGAATATTACTTTGGTTATGTAACTTTAAATATGGAATGAAATAAAATGTTGCTCAAGTGCACATAACAAATTATAAATAATGGGCTTTTACAAACTGGCTATATTGTTATATTGTATAAAAGTGATAAAGAGAATGGCATAATACTTCATCAACGACCAACGACTTGGCACTATAGTGTCTTTTTTCCAGTGAAATCACTACACAAGCAGTATTCCTTCAGTATCAAGCCATAAAGATATCTCACCAAGCCGTAGCTTACAAATTATCACACTGCTATCACATTAACATTTCAAGCAGCTAGGAGAACTAATCGGAAAAATAAATAAGCAGCTGAATTAACTACTGAGAGAAAGTGAATGCAGAAAGTTTGGGCGTAGCAGTTTTTATGTGGATTGGTATATTACTTGTAGCAGTTTTTATGTGGATTGGTATATTACTTGTAGCAGTTTTTATGTGGATTGGTATATTACTTGTAGCAGTTTTTATGTGGATTGGTATGTTACTTGTAGCAGTTTTTATGTGGATTGGTATATTACTTGTAGCAGTTTTTCAAGGTTTGCCCTGACTCTATGTTAATTAATGCTCTTCACTTTACAGCAGTGCCATTTGAATAAGTACTCAGGTGATGTCGACGTGGATTATACTTTTCAAAACGAAGTATTTCGTATCGTTCACTGCAAATTACCAGCATTATGTGTTCTTGTCTTCCTAAAAAATTTTATGCAAATTGTGGCTGCCCAAATCTAGATATTGAGCCTGCTAACGATTTTTAAATGTTACTTTTAAAATGATCCTCAAAAATACCTTTTTTTTTGTTGTTGTAATAACTGATGAAAGTTATGTTCTGAGAAGAACAATATCTCATTTGCAATCGTATAACTTTTATAATGCAACAAACAGTATAAAAGTACCCTAAGGGAGGAATCATACCAAGTGTCACGAGTGGAGTGAGTGCAATTAAGGGGATTGCTACAGAGCGGGTGTAGAGTAAGAAAGGCTCACAGTAGACAGCAAGTTAAGCGTGCTGTTGTGAGTAGTGGGGGGGGGGGGGGGTCTGAAGGAGGCGAAAGCGCTGTATAACTATCACTGCAAGTTAGAAGGTCCTAGGGAGCGGATCTGTGAATAATAGCCCATCGGGCAGAGATAAAAGGAAGCAGTCGAGAAGACTAGTGAGAGTCTTTCCAGTTATGACTGGTATGTAGAATGTTGATTGATTATTATGATTGATGTATTATATTATATTCGTCTATTACCATGATGTGAATAAGTATATGTGAGGAATGTGGAAGTCCTTGATATTGGATATAGCAATGTGCGCCATGAGCGATAGATGAAAGTGAGTTCATGGATTTGTAGCGCGAGTGAGTAGTGTGTACTCCGATGGAGGTGTGTTACCGTAAGATGTGTGGTGAGTGAAAGGTGAACTAGTGTGTGTACGCTTCATGGGTTGTAAGGAGAGGTGGAGTGAATAGAAATGGTAGGGTATTATACCAATGTAATGTTATTCTTGTAGGTGTCGGGGACGGGCCGCAGAGCCACCTCGATGAGCACAGGGGATAGGCCAGCCTAGGGCCGGAGGCCACACATAGGCCAGAAGTGAGGCTGTCAGTGCAGGACAGTAGAGGCACATAAAGTCGTGGCAGTCAGGCCACGGACAGGGACGTAGATATGAGAGTGAATGAGATACTATATTGTTGCCATGTTGATAGGCTAGTGAACTGATATTATGTTGTTGCCATGTTGATGGCTATGGAAATAATAATGTGTTATTGCCCTGCGGAGGTGCTAGGGGAGTGCTAAGGTGTATGACAATAGGAAGGTGATATTGAGAGACTGCGGCGCCAGTGAATCATTAATGTACTATTAAGACCCTGAGGGGAGAGGCTGAGGCCGAAGTGCCTTTAGGAGTAACTACCGGATTGTGGATCCGAGGGAGCGTGTGTGTGAGAATAAGGCCGTTGTACGGCAGTCATTTCAATAATATAATATATGTAATTGCGCTATTATATGTATAATTATGTTTAATAAATGTGTGAGTCTGATGGATTGTTCTGTTAAGTGTTAACTTGTTTGTTCGTGATTGTTGTCCTGTCATAACTTATTACATCTCCCAGTCTGGGATTTGTGACATTGGGGGCTCGTCCATTGTGACTCGTCCATTTTCGTAATATTTAGTTGTAGTTAGTTAGTAGGTAATTGTGCTGTCTTGTTCGTTGGATGAATGGACATTTCATGATATGATTTATGTATAATAATGAATGTATATTGATGCATGTATTGCTATGAATAGGTATTAATTTGTATTTAAACTTTCCAGAGTGTGTGCGTGCAGCCTGAGGAGACGAGCAGCCAGAGCTCCGATTAAAGGGAGGAGTTTTACTCAAAATTTCAAAAGTTAAGTGAAAGTCAAAATTTTTGTGCCCTGGATTGTGGGCTGTTCCTTTAATCTGTCTTTTTCCCTGTTTTTGCTGTTGTTGTCGTTATAGGTTATACGGGCGGTGGCGCGGGTTTGCTGTGTTGAACTTAGTTTATCCTTTTAAAAAGGTGTGGTAAACTTTGGAACTTCGTTCATCACAGTGACCAGTTCTGTAGGGACCTGTATTTTTGTTTAGATTGTAGCGTTCTATCTTCCTCGTTGTTTTAGGAAGACGTTTCTCTTGTCCTTCTCCTCCCTATCTGTAGATACGTTCTTTTTTTTCAGACTCTGTTCTTGTTTGTACCGTGTTGTGTAATCGGCGTAGTAGGTTGCATTTTTTTTTCCATTATAGTTTTTTTTTGTAGAAGCTTTGTCCTAGTCTGGTTCGTTGTCCTTGACGTACTTGTGGTCCTTCTACTGAATTTCCTTATTCTTCTCTTTTCTATTCTTTTTATAATTAATAGTGCTATACATTTTGTAGATATAGAAGTAGTTGTGCTGTAAAGGTAAATTTCTGAATTGTATTCTGAACTGGGTATTGTTATATCTGGTGTGATCTCAGGTCTCTGGTCGTATCGTTAGTAATCATACCGACAGGTTGGTCGTTCGCATAATAGATACCATAACCATAAATCTGTGAAATGGCGGAACTCCAACAACTAATGAAGTTGGGTAAGGAACTTGGCCTGGAGGGAGAGGAGCTACGCGGCTGGATTAAAGAACAGCAGGCGGATTTGCGCGATGAGCGTGCTAAGGATAGAGAGCGAGAAAAAGAGGCTAAGGCTCAGGAGGAGGAAAGGGAGTTTAAGCAACAGGAAAGAGAGGCTAAGGCTCAGGAGCAGGAGAGGGAGTTAAGGTTAAAGGAGATAGAAGCTCAAGAGCGGGAGACAGACGCGCGAGTAAGAATAGCGGAGTTGGAAATCAAAAAGAGTGCGCCAACAGAAACAGTTGAGCGGCAGGTACCCAATAAAGGTGGCGTTAGGATTAAGCTCCCTACGTTCGACGACCGGAAGGACGACATAGACGCCTTCCTTTACAGGTTCGAACTGAACGCGCAATTGCAATGGGGGGAAAATAAGGAATTATGGGCCACGTACCTGGCGTCGCTATTGCAGGGGCGAGCGTTAACATACTTTAAAGAGCTACAGCGCGAAGACGTACAAGATTACGATAAGCTGAAGGCTTTGCTGCTTCGCCGATTTGCGCGTACCGAGGAATATTTCCGGGAGCAGTTTAGGCGAGCACGTGCAGATACCAGGGAGGACTTTGCTGCCTTCGTCGCGAGACTGACGGAGTATTTCGCGAACTGGGTAGACTTGGCGCATGTGGGCACGGATTTTGCTAAACTGAAAGACTTAATGATCCGTGACCAGCTGTACGCGTCGTGCCACAAAGATCTGGTGGCTTTCCTGAAAGAGAACGAACCCGCGACGGTGCAGGAGGCGTCTGGGTTGGCGGAGGCATACCGTACGGCGCATCCGTCCAAACCGGTCGCCAGGGCGTACGTCCAAGATGCTGGGTACGTCGCCGTTGTCGAGGGGTCGCCGGCAGGACTTGGGGACAGGTCGCGTCGGCGTGGTGCCTATAGCGGGCAAGCCCAGGGGCAGCGTAGGGGCTATCACCAATCACCGGCATATGGATCCGGTAAGTTTGACCGAGCAGGAGGGCTAGGTCGCGGTAATGGCCGGGGCCGACTTGTGACCTTTGCCGATGACCGACGGCATAGGGACTCTAGTTCCGGTCGCGATGGGTCACGGGGACCCAGGCCTAGAGCAGCACAGGGAGCGGAGTGTTGGACTTGCGGACGCGTGGGTCACTTTTCACGCGAGTGTAGGGCCGCGAAGTGTTGGAACTGCGGAAGAGCAGATCACATCAGCGTGAACTGCCCTGCAGGTAGGATAGCGGCGAACGTGGACAGTAGCTCCAGTACATGTTCCCCAAATAAATTTCATCATGCGGCTGCGTGTGTTACATCGAACAACGGAGGCGGACAGTATTCTAAGTGTCCCAGTTGTGAGAAGTTATTATCTTCCGGTGTTTTACCTTGTGGGAGAAAGATCCCCGTTATAAATTCATGTCATACAGGAGGTGGTCTTAGGGTTTATCCGGGGTTTGTTGGGGACGAACCGGTCTCGGTTTTACGAGATACAGGATCTACCGTTGTGGGAGTGCATAGGGATTGCATTCGGGATTCACAGCTTACAGGTGAGACTGTCCCGTGCATCCAATTTTCGGGGGCCATTGAGAAATTACCCATGGCAAGAATAATGATAGATACACCTTTCCTTAGCGGGGAAGTCGAAGCAGTCGTTGGTTGTTTTCCAGGCGCCCAGCTCATCATTGGGAATGTATCACGGGTGGTTTCCCCTTCCGATGAGAACGTGCAAGCATGGTCGCAATCAAAAGGTATTGACTTTTGCGCCGCGGTCGAAACACGCCGACGGGTAGCCGATAAAGACAAGATTAGACCTTTGGCTACGCCAGCGGTCAACCTAGATATCACGCCAGAGCGCTTGGCGAAATTACAAAGGGAGGACCCATCATTAAACCCATGTTTTGGGGAGGCGCGAACCGAGAAAACGAGGAGATATAAGAACGGGTCATCTTCTTTTTTTGTCCAGGGGGGCATTCTGTTCCGTATGTACGTCACAGTGGCTTCCGTTCAAAAGCAGGTCGTCGTGCCACGGTCGTTAATTGCTACAGTATTGCGTCTGGCCCATGATGTTCCATTAGCGGGTCATATGGGAAGTGCTAGGACCAAGGAGAGAGTTCTGAAAGATTTTTATTGGCCGTCAGTATACAGAGATGTACGTTTATATTGTAAGACGTGCAGTGCGTGCCAAAAGACGACGCATAAGGGTCGTTCACCCCAGGCTCCTCGTCAAAAGATCCCCACGGTTTCGGAACCGTTTAAAAAGGTTTCAGTACCTTGTTGATTTAAGAGAAAGACTATCTGCAGCGCGCACTATAGCAGAAGAAGCGTCTAGTATCGCTTCGAAAAGAGCAAAAGACTATAAAGATAGAGGGTCCAAACTGAGAATTTTTAAGCCAGGAGACAAGGTTCTGTTGTTGTTACCTACGGACCATAATAAGTTATTGATGACATGGAAAGGCCCTTATGTTATTGAGCGAGTTGTTTCAAAGGTAGATTACGCTATCCACATTGATGGAGCGAGTAAGGTTTTCCATGTTAATATGCTACAGAGATTTTATGAGAGACCACAGTATCTGTGTGCACAGACAAGACCAGAGGAGACTGTCTTCTCTACTGCTTGTACGGGGGTCGTAGACCAGTTGGACTGTGACGTAAGCGACACCGAGGCGCAGGAGGAGTTACAAATTCAATTGCCGGAGTTAACTCCGACACAAGGTTACAGGGACGTAAAAATTAACCCTGACCTTACGAGTTCAAGGAGTAGGGAACTTGAGACCCTGTTAGCGTCATTTCCGGATGTTGTTACGGATTTGCCGGGTCGCACTACGGCGATCCAGCACCAAATAAAGTTGACTTCGGATAAGCCAGTATTTCTTAGACCGTATCCGTTGCCTTTTTCTTCGAGAGATAGAGTCATAAAGGAAGTTGAGTCGATGTTGAAGTTAGATGTGATAGAACCATCAACATCGCCGTATTCATCACCCATCGTCCTCGTGAAGAAACTTGATGGATCGGTGCGGTTCTGTATTGATTTTCGAAGATTGAACACTATTACGGTAGGCGATAGGGAGCCTATTCCGTTTCAGGAGGAATTAATGGCTTCATTGGCCGGGTCCACGTGGTTTTCCAAGATAGATTTGACGAAAGGGTATTGGGAAATCCCGCTTACTGAGGAGCCTAAACAATACACGGCGTTCCAAACGCCCATTGGATTATTCCAATTTAAGGTCATGCCATTTGGGTTGGTAAACGCGCCAGCGACGTTTGCACGATTAATGAGATTAGTGTTGAAGGACATACCTAATGTCGTGTCATTCTTTGATGATATAGCATGCCATACGTCGACATGGTCTGAGCATATTCAGACACTAACAGTAATTTTTCAACGATTACGTCATTTTGGGTTAACGGCTAAACCCGCAAAGATGGATTTGGCATGTCCAGAGATAGTATTCTTAGGACATATTGTGGGTAGAGGCGTTCAGAGACCTGAAGTAACAAAAATTGACAAGTTGGTAGGGTTGCAAATCCCTAAAACAAAGAAACAAGTCAGAAGCTTAGTGGGAATTTTAAATTATTACAGAAAGTTCATTCCAAATTTTTCCTCCTTGTCATCTTCTCTTACTGACCTTACTAAGAAGGGACAACCCGATAAGGTCCAGTGGACGTCTGAATGTCAGACATCATTTGATAATTTGGTGACAGCATTATCATCGTCACCCATTCTGATATTACCCGATTTTCGATCTAATTTTATCCTCAGAACGGATGCGTCGGACTCTGGTGTCGGCGCTTGTCTTCTACAGGAGAAGAACGAATGTCTCCATCCTGTATGTTATGTCAGTAGGAAGTTATTGCAGAGAGAAAGAAAGTATTCTGTGATAGAGCGTGAGTGTCTTGCCATTGTCTGGTCCGTCCAGAAATTAGGACGTTATCTCATGGGACGAGAATTTTGTATCCAGACAGACCACAAGCCACTGACATTTTTGTCGAAGAATCGTTCGTCCAGCCCACGCTTGTCTAGATGGGCATTGGCTTTACAGCCGTACACCTTCGTCATTCAACCAATTCCAGGAACCAGCAATCATATCGCCGACTACCTTAGTCGAGCCTAGGGGAAGATTTCAGGAGCTTATACATCGGAGGACAGGAACATTGACCGGATCTCTGTGAATGAGTCGACTTTAAAATATTGACATTATAAAATATATGATATGAAGAATGGTTGATAGGTTGAATGGTTTTGGATTCTGTATTAGATATTGTGTTTAGTTAGCTATTCATGAGGTGACACATATATGCATATTTCAGACCATATTGATCCCCATATTTTCCCCTGATTTCGGTATTTTATATACTAGGGGAACTGCTAGGTCAGTTTTTTTTAGTGTAGGTATTGCTCACGCTCACTCGTTGACAGTCATCTTGATGCGATTTGAAATTAATTGCATTAATTTTTTTGGGGTGGGGGATGATGTCACGAGTGGAGTGAGTGCAATTAAGGGGATTGCTACAGAGCGGGTGTAGAGTAAGAAAGGCTCACAGTAGACAGCAAGTTAAGCGTGCTGTTGTGAGTAGTGGGGGGGGGGGTCTGAAGGAGGCGAAAGCGCTGTATAACTATCACTGCAAGTTAGAAGGTCCTAGGGAGCGGATCTGTGAATAATAGCCCATCGGGCAGAGATAAAAGGAAGCAGTCGAGAAGACTAGTGAGAGTCTTTCCAGTTATGACTGGTATGTAGAATGTTGATTGATTATTATGATTGATGTATTATATTATATTCGTCTATTACCATGATGTGAATAAGTATATGTGAGGAATGTGGAAGTCCTTGATATTGGATATAGCAATGTGCGCCATGAGCGATAGATGAAAGTGAGTTCATGGATTTGTAGCGCGAGTGAGTAGTGTGTACTCCGATGGAGGTGTGTTACCGTAAGATGTGTGGTGAGTGAAAGGTGAACTAGTGTGTGTACGCTTCATGGGTTGTAAGGAGAGGTGGAGTGAATAGAAATGGTAGGGTATTATACCAATGTAATGTTATTCTTGTAGGTGTCGGGGACGGGCCGCAGAGCCACCTCGATGAGCACAGGGGATAGGCCAGCCTAGGGCCGGAGGCCACACATAGGCCAGAAGTGAGGCTGTCAGTGCAGGACAGTAGAGGCACATAAAGTCGTGGCAGTCAGGCCACGGACAGGGACGTAGATATGAGAGTGAATGAGATACTATATTGTTGCCATGTTGATAGGCTAGTGAACTGATATTATGTTGTTGCCATGTTGATGGCTATGGAAATAATAATGTGTTATTGCCCTGCGGAGGTGCTAGGGGAGTGCTAAGGTGTATGACAATAGGAAGGTGATATTGAGAGACTGCGGCGCCAGTGAATCATTAATGTACTATTAAGACCCTGAGGGGAGAGGCTGAGGCCGAAGTGCCTTTAGGAGTAACTACCGGATTGTGGATCCGAGGGAGCGTGTGTGTGAGAATAAGGCCGTTGTACGGCAGTCATTTCAATAATATAATATATGTAATTGCGCTATTATATGTATAATTATGTTTAATAAATGTGTGAGTCTGATGGATTGTTCTGTTAAGTGTTAACTTGTTTGTTCGTGATTGTTGTCCTGTCATAACTTATTACATCTCCCAGTCTGGGATTTGTGACACCAAGCACGGTCAGACACAGTCAGATGCTGGTACACCATCGTTTTCTATATTTTCTTAGATAATCCGGGAAGACCCTAGCATATTAAGCCGGGTCAGACACAGACAGCTTCTGCCATTATTTCTTTGGTGTACATTTTGCTGGCAGCATCTGACCGTGTCTGACCGGGATTAATATGACATCTCCACAACAATCCTGCCTTAATAATATGTGACTTTAAACTACAAATTTGAACGATAATAATTTGATGTTTTATTTGTCTGTATTTGGGTGTATCATTTTCGATAATTCTACATGCTCTTTGAACTTTTCTCAAGTCCCAGCTGGATGAGATTCGACAAACTCTAAAAACAAAAAACAAACCTTTAGCTTTAGCACAAGAACACAAAAAATACAACAAAACAGTACTAAAAATCAAAAGGCAACTGAAAATGTGTAATATACGTATGGGTGTTAACTGGTAAGGAAACTACAAGATCTATAGGTCAGGTCAAAGCCAGGACATGTTGTGGTAATAGTAAAGTTATATACGAGGATATTAAATAATACTGGAAGCACACGCCACAGCATTTCACAGCAAACCGCCAGTACCTGCTCTAGGACGCCCACAACGTGCTGTAGAACTGACTTCACCAGGATTCGACCTGCTTCAGGTGTTAGATTCTTTCCTTTGTACAAGCCCAGGCTGGCCCCTCTGACAGCGATCACCCGTTGCAGGTAGGTTATCGAACAGTTACTGTAGTATTTCCTAGATAGACCTAACCTAGACACAAGGAAAAGCACCTTACGGGTTGTCTCATCTCTGGGCACTCTGTTCAGCTTTCGCCCATTTGTAGTGGGTATCAGTACTGCAGGGACTGAGGCAACAACGCTACCGTTTGGTTTTGGCTGTTCCTGATTGTCAGCAGTCTTGTTGTTCTTAGTAAAGCCCACGTCAATAACGCGAGCATGAAGTTTGTTGATTAAATATTCCTTAAAAAGACTGACTTCTTCCTTTACATCAGCTGGGCTCTGATCCAGAGCATCTTGGAATTCTTCATCTTCATGAGTCTCCGGTAGGAACTTGTGTTCATGAGGTTCATCATCATCTTCATAGATGACAGGGAGAATTTTGAACCGGGCGTTTTTCATCAAATTAACGAATTCTTCATCAGATGAATCATCGCTGCTACCGTAACTGCTGTCCTCCTCATCACTATCACTCTCTTCATCGTCATCATCGTCATCTTGTTTAGACACGTCTATATCACCATTAGGAAGCTGAACAACTATTTCTGCCACATCTTTCTCCCCGCTGTGACTACTTTCATCACCAGAAGACACTGGTATGGCAAATGTGTAATAATGTTCCATAGGTGAGTCGATTGAGTGACACTCGTCAGAGCCAGACCCTGCATTCTCTTCTCTGTGTTCCAAATTGGCTGTGGAATCTTGGTCAGTTCCTTCTATTCCAATCACAAACACAGCATTGGTTAATGGAGATTTGTCTCTCCCTGTTCTAGAATTCTCAGCCGACCCCGAAGCCAATTCCGCTCTATAGTTTGCGTCAGCTGCTGAATGATCTTGACGCAAAATATTTCCTTCAACGCTAGGTCCATTAACTGATTGCTTGTCTACAGCTTTATCATTTTCTGTTGGCATTTTGTTATCAATCTTGACATCTACACGGAGTTTACTATTCTCAACTGTCATCCCCTCAAACGGTCGATCTTTTGCAAGGCAGACACTGTTCTGAGATTCAGATACTACAATATCAGTGTTCGAAGATACAGAGACGCCATGGGAATTTGGGGAGTCTGTATCATGACTAATCGACATGTTAGAGCAAGTACTGGCATCAGGAGACATACCGAGCTGAGGTAAGGTTACGGTTTCTTGGCTTAAACTATTTGCTTGCATTTGATCTAATTCATGTGAAAGAGTTAATTTTTGAACTGCAACTTCATCTGTTTGAGATAGTATCGAAGTACCGGAGCAACATTGAACAGTGACTTTATCTGTTGAAAGTGCCGTCGACGCACCAGCACACTCTGAGACATCAGCAGAGATTTCTCGCTGGACCAAAGTTTCGGTTCCCTGGCTGGCAATCTCTGCCTGCATTAACTCTAAGTCACACGGAGAGTTTGAACCCTGAACAGCAGTTTCAGCTGTTTGAGGTGGTTTGTCCTGATCTTGTTGGAATGACTGGGGAACTGAATCAGTAGTCGGGGGCTCTGAATGGAGCTTACTCTCTTCTGGACGAAACTGGTCTGGTTCAGAAGCCTTGGGCTCCGGATTTGGCAAAGTGGTAACTGGGGGATCTGAGGTACTTCCAGAATGGCTGCCACACTGCAGGTTTTGCGGGCATTCTTTACTCTGGTCTTCTTGTAAAGAATCAGCCTGCACAGCCAAGGAAGAGCAGTTCTGGAGTTCAGGGGAGTGTATTTCGTTGACAGGCTCTTTTTGTTCTCCTCCTGGAGTTTCAAGCATGTTTAATGGTTCACTCGGTTCGTGTTGGGGTTGTGTATGATCAGGCGCAGGTATCTTTGAGGGTTCGGACAGACTTGCAGGTCCGCTTGCTTCATCATTTCCTGAAACGTTTCCCTCGCTTTGGGTTTTGGGATCTATTTCAATTTCTTTACTTTCGAGCTCTGGGTTCGCCAACTGTTGCTGTGTCTCACTGCAAACAGAAGATGAGAGTTGGTCCACACAGCTGGTGTGAGAGTTCGGTGGGTCACTGATCGAATCTATATCTTCAGTGGATGGGGAGTGATGAGCTTGGTCCTTGGGCGAGTTGATGGCACTGACTACGGGACATACCGGGTCATTCGAAACATGTTCGGTAATGGCTGAAGAAGAGCATTGGTCCACACTGGGAGTTAAGTTACTAACAGCTAAGGATGGTGTTTGTGTACCTAAGCTGTCGTTAGGGGTGGATATAGCTAGTGCGTCTTTCACTACTACTGGAGACTGGTCTGAAGGCATGTGAATCACAGGAGAGGGCGTGGGGGTGCTAGATCGTGAGCGATCAGATATATTGGGTGCAGCTAACTCATTATTTACGCAACTCTCAGCAACCTCATTATTTACTTGATTCTCAACTGCTGGTAATGCATCATAAAATGTCTGAATTTCAGAAATGTTTTGATCGTTCACTTTGATATAATCTATTGGATCAATTGATACCAGTTCGTCTTCCCAATCCCCAGTGAGAGCATCCAGGAATGGAAGATCTATGGTGGATGCCACAGACACAACACTGGTTTTTCTGGCCAAATCGTCTGACGTTGTCGTGTCATCGAATGCCATTTCCGAGATTTCAGAGGGATTGACAGAGACAATACTGATTTTCCTGTATGTAGGCACTCTGTCAATGACACCACGACCATCTTCACTCCACCTGCGCCGGCTGTGGTAGCCATCCCCATCACTAGCTGGACTACTTTTAAATCTGTCACTCAAGATTTTCAAATGTTCACCTTGCTGGATGGAGTCGATATCATTATATTTGCTGCTAACGTAGTCCAACTCATTGTCAAACCCGTCGGGGTATTCTTCCTCCTCTTCTCCGTCATTGTTGTCATCGAATTCAGCAGTTTTGTCACTGCTGATTTTCAGAGCAGGTTCTTTCTTACTCTTGCCAGATTTTGTTTGTTTCTTTCCCTCCTGGCGGGTTGTCGATCCATGTTTTTGAGTGACAGTATCAATAAAACGCTTGAAATAATTGGCCACGGCTTGCATTGTGTCACTGTTCAATGCTTATTGTAAATTGGTTGGATGCGTGGCCTCAATACCTGTCCCATGGTAATGGGTGACCTTGAATTTGCTGGCTCACAATCATGAATGGGGGGCGTGTGATTTTACTGCACTGACGCGGGAAAGATGCCAAACTCAGAAACATGCAATCAAGCACAAATGTCGGCAGAATATGCTTTAAAAGACAGCAAAAGTCTTACACGGAATGTTGTCAATTATTTTGCAGGACTTAAGAATAACGTAAAATCTGCTCAAATCACACTGTCATTTCCAATAACAGTCTTACTGATTCTGGCAGTAGCGAATAATATACTTTACCATCTCACGCACTTGTCAGACTGAATCACATCTCATATAATGACAAACACATTGCATCCATTGTCCCTTCGGGCATTGCACCTCCATGTAGTTTATCAATGATTCGGGAGATTTAAAATGATAGCGAGAAAAAAAGGTTTGGTAAGCAAAGCGAGCTTGCACTTGTTTCTTGTTTTCCTGATGTAACTTGCACAGTACCGTCCACGCTTCCAAAACACAGAGAAAATACTTATCAATGCACAACAGAGAATAAGCAAAGAATGATCAAGAACACAATGATGAGCAGAAAACGGAGCACGAAAGCTCAACACGCCCCAACACATTAGCTACACACCCGGCCTCAGTCCTGAACAGTGATACGCGTAGGGAACTGCTTCCGGTTCAGACGCTTCCTCGCGCATGACCTAGATTATGCCTACAGGCGCCTCCAGTTTTTGCTTTGTTCCTCTCCAGGTAGAAATGGAAAGCTCAGAGAAAGGGAAGGAGAAGAGAGAAACAATAATAAAACCGCAGAGAACGCAAAGCGGCCCTACCTGCGCGTGCAGATAGGTAAGACACTTTAGATCTATACCGCCAGGTAAAAGCTTTGATGGAGATCTGGACAACAGATGTTGTGGTGCCAAAGTTGGCACAAGCAGGCATATTCATGGGCGTGGTGATAGGGGAAAGGCATACGCAGGTAATGGGTGGGTGGGTTCTTCAGAGACCAGACAATGCCCATGAGTGTATCAGACCTTCCCGGAGTGGGAAATTTGGGGAGTGGGGGACGGAAAAGAGAAAGAAATGAATGGACAGAAGTCCTATACATGTAAACAAATAATGTCTGTGGATGTGAGTTTATGTTGTGCCAGAGAAAAAAAAAAACAACAAACCTACAACAACACTCCTTAGATACAACAACATTTCACCTGTGGACTTGGGGAGGGGGGGGGGCATTAGTCATGGGGTTGGAGGAGTGGAGGGAGGAGGGAGCGAAGACTGCCTCTCCCAAAGATTATGAAGAAAGAAAAATAATGTGAAAATTGTTGTCGTTTTTTCTTGACGTTATTTTGGGAACCTCATTATCGCCCTAAACGACATGAAAGTTTCGACTCCCGTCTTTCACCAAATTTCCCGCTATCAGACTGATATTGATAGCAGCCCACGCAAAGGGAAAAGAGTGCACCTGTAACTAGTTATGATTTGCTTTTAACTAAGGCAAAAAAAACAACATTTCATATCTGTCTGCAGTATATGGATTACTAGTTTAAAAATAAAAAAAGCAGGTGCAGGAAAGACTTCGTACTTCAAAAGTGTTGACGGGTGGCAATTTTGTATTTTGACGCTTTTGCAACGCGTCAGAGAAACGCCCAAAGCAAAAACAAACAAAAAAAAAGTGGAAAAACGAAAAACAGAAAGAAAGAAAAGCAAACTTTGCAGAAAAGGTGTGAGTGGGCGCGGGTTCCAAGCCAAACCTTCCATAATGTAGCAGTTTCATGCATCATTTTCACGCAGTATTGATATGCTCAGGCGTTAGAGGCGTTTTTTTTTTTTTTAGCCCCAAGAGTTTAGAGTTCTCCTTGGTGAATAGATGCAGCATTTTGATTGGAGGTGCAGCTGCCATGTCAAGATGTATCTTTTTTCTATGAGAGTCGTTGAGATATTATGACGGGGAGTCGTTTTCTTTAAAGGTCAAGGTTATTTATAGCTAAATTTACCCGCCAGATGTCATGTCAAAACATAACAGCTCTCATAAATATGGCTAAATCTCACACTGAAAAAATATCAGGTTGTGCCACGACGGAAAGAGTTATAGCGCATATGGTGTGTCAATAAGGTGCGGTTGATATCAGGCTAATTTCACTGTAATGAAACCCGGGAAATCAAAAATGCAAACTGTTTTGAATTCTGAGAAATTCCCGTGCAGAATGTCTTCACTTTGATGACTTTCTCTCCCCCCCCCCGCTCTCTCAGTATGTGTGTGTGTGTGTGTGTGTGTGTTTGAGTTTCTATGTGTCCGTTTGTATTTCTGTATGTGTCTGTGTTTCTCTCTCTTTTATGTGTGTGTGTGTGTGTATGTGTGTGTGCGTGCGTTTCTTTCTCGCTCTCTCTCTTTCTCCCGCTGCAATCAAATTTCGATTCGAGGTCTCTCCATCCGACCGTCTGTCTATCTCTCTCCTTATCTCTCTGTGTGTCTCTTTCTCTCTCTCACTCTTCCTATGTCTTTCCGTCTTCTCCATCTTTCTCTCTGTCGTGCAAAAAACGACAATAACATATTATTATTATTATTCCACTTTCCCAGGTTCCTAGCTTCACATCTCCCTCCTTTCTCCAGTCCATGGCTATTATTATGTTGTGAGTAGTGAGTACTTCTTTTGCACTAACATGGCCCTTGAATTCTACTCCACGGGTAGCTTTAACGTTGAGGTCCACAAATGAATACGGCTGCATTTCTTCCCTCAGTCTCGTTTCACTCTCAGGAGAGTTTTCCTAAATTTTTAAAACACATAATTATTTGTTTACTTGTCAAAGTCAACATGTCTATATTCTCAGAAAGTTCTCTGCTTCATCCCAAGAGACTCAAGCCGTTGTCTTTCAAATCGGAATCCCAACGCACCTGCATAGTAAAAATGTGGAAAAAGACCGTATGTTCCAAAGCCTCCCCTATGAAATTATACAGAAAAGATGCAATGAAACACGAAGGAAAAGGAAAAACATAACAGGCTTTCGGGTCACACAGACCTTCTTCACGCAAAATACTGGAATAGTAAGAAAAGAACATAAATAACGATTATTTCTTACCCGAGGCTTTCCAACGTACAATCTTTTCCTTCTTGCTACATATTGACTTTGTTTCAAGCCGTTCCTGCTAACCATTAGATATTATTATGTTTTTATGCTGTCAGTTTTACCCTCATAGTCTTCCTGACTCAAACATCACTAAATATTATTGAATACATGAACTTCTCTTGGTAAGTCGCGGGTGGTTGGTGGACGCTTCTAGAAGGGTCTTCCTCTGTCGTATCATTCTGTTATATTCTGTCTTTCGTCTTGCTTTTTTTTCCAAACACAATTTGACCGTTATCGTGTCGAGGTGCTCTCTCGAAACTCAAACTCGAACTCAACTCAGACTCAAACTTTACAAGTCAATCTGCCTGCTCTGTCATCACTGGACGAAATCAATGAGCACAGGGGATTTTTTTTTTCTCGCCTCTCCTTTCTATCTCGTGAAGGAAACATGGTTAATTCCTTCCTGCAGCCAGACTTTCTTATGTTACCAGTTACTCATGAGCACCATGGTCTTCATACCACGCATAACCTGTTTCCTGCGTTCTCTTAGTCATCCGGGCCTCATCAGGGAAAGTAACGGCATCTTCAGTAACTAATTATTCCAAGCCTTTGACAGTGAAAGATGAAAAAAAAATCCACAGTCAGCACCGTACACGTCTATGAGAGAATAATAAAATACAGTTTTTCCCTGGCCTATTTATTATCCCCTCCTTTATTCCATCTCTTTCTATTTTCCACTTAAACTGTACCGTCTATTCTGTGAGTGTATGCACTCTACGTAATGCCATTAACCATTTGCGACTCCACTTGACACAAATTTTAATCATAGATGATCAAAACCGAAAACAAAAACAAAGGAAAACCAATTAAGATTCTCTGGATTCAAGGCCAAAGACAGAGAAAGGAAGGCCCTGGACTAGTGGCGTCAAAGAAGCTCTGACGAGTCACGGCATTGCCCACGGACAGGCTTCCCAGTTGGCTGCAGACCTAAACCTCTTTCTTTCTGCCACGCCTTCGGGGGGTAATGTGCAGATTGAAAAACAACAACAAACAACAATAATACAGCTCAGTGAATACCCGCAGAGATAAATTATAGAATGAACTAAATATCAGTAATTATGATCTTAACTTAGTATCGATCTTCAGGCTTAACCCCGACTTCTTTTTTATTCAAGATATTGGAATGAAAACCCAATACCACCAAGACATCATTCAGGAACAAACTTGTGTATTCCTGAGAATTAAATTCATTTTACCAGCACCATAACCACATATGACAAGGCTTGGTAACCTTCTATCACCTCAATATCTCAAATTTATGATTTAAGGAAGGCATTTTTTTTTCAAACGGAGAGAGTTGCAGACAATTGTATCAAGTGCTGGAAATCGGAATCCAGTGGTTTGCACATGATCAGAACCATTCCGAGGTGACGAGTGCGACACCGGTGATGATAACATAAAATGTGTATTTTGTCTGTCGATCTGTCTATATGTGCCAGCCAGGGCGGTGAAGTTTGCCTCCTGCACATAGTCTGAACCTTAACCCAGTTGAGTAACTCAGGCAAGTTTATTTTCTACCAGTGCTCACAGTTTACAAGCCCTGAGGGCCCTTAATCGAGCCCCAGGCACCGTGCCAAACACTCATGGTTGCAGGTGAGGAAAGGGATTATTCACAGTTACACAAAGACTTGGTGCCAAATCTATGACGCATACGTACTGGGATTTATCATCAAATGTCAAAGGAGAAACTGGATACATAGCTTGTACAAGTTCAGAAGAAACTGACTACAGAATGTAGAATAGTTATCTTGAGGACTTCGAAAGAAATGAACCCGTTTTCTCCTCAGCAACTGTAGCACTTACAACATTCAAAACTGGCACAAACATTTCAAATTACTTGAAGTTCGACATGACGCCCTTGAAATTTAGCTTCGTGAAAGCGTTGAATTTTTATTAGAAAATGTATTTTTTTGGAATATTTTGCCCGACCGGTAAGACATCGAATCATAGTTTTTAGTCGCCCTGAGCTAAGCATCAAAGCGGAAGGAAAAGAAGAAGACCTATGTAAGTATTATTGAGATGTGTCCGCATTTAGAATGTCTTTTGACTTTTGGCTTTAAGGCGGTGGGATAAGGGGGATGGGGATTAGGAAGGGACAAATGTTAACGTGGCGTTAAATCGTTATGTCTTTGTTATATAAAGTAACGCGAGCCAAGTTGCAGAAGAAAAGTTATTTAGTAAACTTGGTTACAGTAGAATATTCTGTTTGTTGTTTTTTTTTGGTAAGTTAACAAATTCCCCCATAGGAAAGGCAGTGTGAGGGGGGAAAGACATTAATGGATGTTTTCATTCCTTAGAAATGAAGTGAAACCAAACTGCAAAATTACGAATACAAAATATCATTCCTGTTTGCTGAGGTTGCATTTCTTTTATTAGACAAGAGCATTCTGAATGGTTTCCAAATTAAAATGAATTCACAGGACTTGGGTTTGAGTGCTGGAAAAATGCTTTCTACTGTATCAAGGATGATATTTTCTGTTTTGAAAAATTAATTTCATTTGGAAAAACAATGTATTATTGCGAATTTCAAACAATCTTGTTTTCATTCGTGAATCATCAACTTGAAGGCACTAATTTGGGATAATTTTAAGTTTCCAGCATGGGTCATGATAAATAGAGTGGAAAACATTATCTATACTATATATATTTGTGGACTTGAGATTTTTCGTTGCCAAAGGCTTCTGAACCACTCAACACTCAGACTTCAAATCTTATATTATTATGGTGCATCAGAATGGATTTAAGAGTGCACAGTTTTTAATAGAAGTCTCAAATCGGTGTAGTTTTTTTTATTGGAAATGTATTGTTTCCCCAATTTTCACTAGGCTCATTGAAATGCTGTAGGTTTTTATGACATCATCACTTCCTGAAAATGTTCGGTGCGCACCACTGCACACTATGTACTGTCCTATCGCTGAGTTTTGGGGATGACCCTACGCACCTCGGCTTTTGTTCTTATTCCTTTCGGTCTGAAGTGGTGTCCTTTGTTGTTGCGCTCTCTTATAAGCTATCTATGCAGCATTAATGCCTTTCTCAGTTCACAGGCGTCTTGAGTTTTACCAAAAAAAAACAACAACAACAACACAAAAACTACACAAACCTGTTCATCGAACAGGTACTCAGCTAGTTATTACATAATTAACAAACTTTTTAACTCAAGAACAACACAATAATTTAATAAAGGTTTCCTAATTGGAAGGCTGACCTGAAGTGGCACAAACAAGTGACTTAGAGTTTGAGTTTGGGTTTTACTTTTACGGTGGGTCGGCACAATATAGGCCAAGTTGGGCCTTTCGCGGTCTATTAGGTAGTTCGGGATTCAGAGCTTCATCGATTTAAGTTTAAATTTCACAAATAGAACAAAATGGTTCAATGTAAAATTTTAAAACAGGAGAACAGTCACACGAATGTCCTTATTTCTTGACGATATTCCACAGATGTTGAAGGTCATAACCTTCGAAATGCTAAAAACTAGAGGAGATGTACAAAATGGACAGTATGCATCATTTAATAACTTCAAAAATGTGAAATACTGGTTGATCAGAGAATAGGGATGCCAGCTCCAAGCAAATGGACTCTTGTCACCCAGAGCCGTTTTAACTCAGCAGTTTGCTTAGGGGCCCCAAGGGTTTGGGGGGGGGGGCATGCGTGCAAATTTACATTGGTTTTTGAAACGGGGATGAAAAGCCCATTGCTTTGCCCAGGGACCCATAATGATGTCAAGACGGCCACACTACCATCATGATCTGGAAAATCCTTCCGCCCTGGTATACAGTCCGTGGGTTCTGAAATTCTGAATGTAGAACATAAATCATATCACTCTATTTCCGGAGACGTTAATCCTCATATGAAAAATATGATCATTATTAATATTAGATTCGGTCGAATGGGTAGACTATGAAAACCACTGAGCAAGACTTGGCAAGCAGGTGCGCGCAATAGCAGTCTATCTGCATTTGCCAGGTAAACACTTTCAAGTCAAGGCGGGTTATGAAAGAGGAACCGCACGCATGTATGTACACTCAGGTAAACCGTTGCCATGGTAACAAAGATGGAGAAGGTCACATCATTACGGAATCCGCAGTGGGGCCCTTTAGTCTCAGCAGGCAGTGGGAGATCCTATCTCCGATGCCCTTCATACCTTCATCTCAACGACTACAGGCGATTACTGCCAGCTGATGTGTATTTTGTAAAGCCAAAACGAGCTTTCTCGACCCCAGGAGATATATTAAGTTAGTCGTTTTTGATTTCCAAATGATACAAAAATAATGAAGTTTCGCCTTCAGGGAACGACTATTCAATCATACAGGTCAGGTAGGAGTACAGCGATGATAATGACGACGATGATGTTAATGGAGAGGAGTCGGTGAGGAGAATTATTTGGTTATCTCCCTTGGCATCTGATGAAAGAATAGTTTGATTTATTTCCCTTCGTACACGCCTACGCGGACAATCAACAAGGCTGCTGGCAATTCTGTGGAATAAGAGGAGGAACAATGCTGGGGAACGTCAGGGGTCCGAAGCTTAGAAGACTGGATTTGATGGATAAGCCGAATTCGAGGAGATTTCATAAAGTAGCGATGGATCAAAAAAGAAAGAAAAAATGCGGAGGACGAGTTTGTTTTTATTTTCTGTAAATATGGGAACATGTGAACTGATGTTATTGATGAAAACAACTGGGTATGGGGAGATAGGAAACTGGATAGAGAATTTAACGTTCATATTATGGGGTTGGAGGTGGAAGGGGGGGGGGCGCAAAGGCAGAGAGAAACTGGACAGACAGACAAACAGGCAGACAGACAGACAGACAGATAGATAGATAAATAGGGAGACAGATAGATACTAGACAGACAGATAGATAGATAGATAGATAGATAGATAGATAGATAGATAGATAGATAGATAGATAGATAGATAGATAGATAGATAGATAGATAGATAGATAGATAGATAGATAGATAGATAGATAGATAGATAGATAGATAGATAGATACTCGATAGATAGATAGATAGCTAGATAGGATAGATAGATAGTGGATGTCTGCCTACTTAACTATGTTCCTAGTTAGGTATCTTTCAACAACCGAAAAGGGCAGAAAAAACGGTGATTGATAATAAAAAAAAAATTTTAAAAACAAAATAAAGGGGAAGGAAAACCAATTTGAAGAGCACAACCATCAAATTTAAATAATTCCGCAATACTTTCCAATCTTGGACTCATTCGCTGGAATTGGCAGCTGATTTTCGCTTTTTATTGAATTACTTCCCTTGGCATACACGCCCGTCTTGTTGGCGGGAACAAGAAATTCAGTTATAAAAAAGCATAATCTCCGAAAAGTTTGGAAATTCTTGACAAATCAAATTTCCTGTTTATCTGTCACCATTTCACTTGCCATGATGGGTTTTGTCTTTTGAAACTTTATTTTGTTTCTTTTTTGTGGCGTGTGGGGGGGGGGGGGGGGCTACGGTCAGTATTAAGATCAGTGTTAGGGGAGACCCACAGAATCGTTATTCGAACCCACCATTATTTTTATTGCGCATGGCAGACACAAATAGTTGCAGGAATTAAGAAGTTCCTAAGAGAAGCTTCATACGTATGGTCTCAAAATAGAGTACCCGACACAGGTGTAGTAAACTCCTGGTGGGTAGACTTGGTGTATTATCCTGATGGTTTGCTTTCGCGTTAAAATTTCGCAAGAAACATGACAAGGTCAAACTGACAGGGCGATCGCCTGTCTTGTACTTCATCTATTTAATATCTATGTGCTAGAAAGGCCGGAGAAGAGAGAATAGGCGTTCGCGAGAGAGAGAGAAAGAAAGAGAGAGAGAGAAAGAGAGAGAGAGACAGAGAGAGAGAGAAAGAGAGAGAGGGAGAAAGAGAGAGAGAGAGAAAGAGAGAGAGAAAGAGAGAGAGAGAGAGAGAGAGAGAGAGCGCAGTCGCTCCGTGATGAAGTTCTGCGAAATTGTTCAAAGAAAGCTAATTAGATAGATAGACAGAGACAGACAGAGAGACATAGATGAACAGACAAACAAACAGACAGATGGATAGACCGATAGACAGACAAACAGATAGACGGATAGTTTGACAGACACAGATAGATAGATAGATAGATAGATAGATAGATAGATAGATAGATAGATAGATAGATAGATAGACAGATAGATAGACAGATAGATAGATAGATAGATAGATAGATAGATAGATAGATAGATAGATAGATAGACAGATAGACAGATAGATAGATAGATAGACAGATAGATAGATAGATAGATAGACAGATAGATAGATAGATAGATAGATAGATAGATAGATAGATAGATAGATAGATAGACAGACAGATAGATAGATAGATAGATAGATAGATAGATAGATAGATAGATAGATAGATAGATAGATAGATAGATAGATAGATAGATAGACAGATAGATAGATAGATAGATAGATAGATAGATAGATAGATAGATAGATAGATAGATAGGTCGACAGATAGATAGATAGATAGATAGATAGAAAGATAGATAGATAGACAGATAGATAAATAGATAAATAGAAAGATAGATAGATAGATAAATAGATAGATAGATAGATAGATAGATAGATAGATAGATAGATAGATAGATAGATAGATAGATAGATAGAAACAAAAAGAAAAAGAAATGGTGCTCTGTGATCTTCCGTCTTGTTCACAGTTTTCTTTGACTCACTGCCTGGGGTTTGCACTCGCAGGCCTTTACACGTCACACACTCACATCAAAGAACCAGAGGGATTTACCGGCGGACACAATGATGGGGAGAACAGCTATTCAAGAGGTGTTGAAATCCTGGAGGTGGGAGAGGATATGAAAAGGCATATGGAGTGAGGTTGGGGAGGGGGGGGGGTGGTGGAGGAGCGTAGGGGTGCTGGGATGCGGGAATTCGAATGTCTGTATTTGTATCTGACTTGGGGGTGATAAAATAAACTGTGTTATGGGAATAGATTGTGAGAGATAGGAAGAAAAGAGAAAGGTGAGAGAGTGAGAAAGAGAGAGAGAGACGAGTGGGAGAGAGAGGAAGAGAGAGAGAGAGAGAGAGAGAGAAAGAGCGCAGAGAGAGATTGAGAGAGAAAGAGAGAGAGAGACAGGAGAGAGACTGGGCGGGGGAAGGGAAGCTAGAGAGAGACAGAGAGAGAGAAAGAGAAATGGAGAGAAAGAAAGAGGGGGAGGGGGAGAGAGTGGGCGAAGAGAGATAGAGAGTGCAGAGAGAGCGCGGGCAGAGAGAGAGAGAGGGGGGAGGGGGGGAAAGAGAGGGGTAAGAGTGACAGAGAAAGAGAGTGCTTGAGAGAAGGAGCGGAGTAAGAGAGAGAGAAAAGGTGAGAGAGAGCGGAGAGAGACAGAAAGAAAGAAAGAGAGAGAGAGAGAGAGAGAGAGAGAGAGACAGGGGGAGATAAAAAGAGAAAAAAAGGGACACAGAGATGGAGGAGAGAGGGAAAAGAGATACCAGAGAACGAAAATGTAGGGAAAGTAGAAAATGCGCAGTAGCATTTGGCTGGATTAACCATTAAGCAAAATAAGCACGTGCATCAAGGGAGAGGGGTTTGGGGAGGGGGGGAGGGGGTGGTGTCACCACAGAAATTATTTTTCATTGCCGGTTTACCATGGACCATAAAGGTGCAAAACTGCCAGATGAACCACAAAAGCCCCCCCCCCCCCACAATAAATGAGAAAATTAAAGTATTTTGTGGCGTATAAGACATGATTTTCCATCTTCCTATAAGTTTTGTTTCAATTCGAAAAACAAAACTTTATATTTTATGGTTTCTTTTTGTTTATATTATTATTATTTAGAATTACATGTCTGGGGGCACCAAAATCTTTTAGTTGCTGAGGGCCTGTAAAGGTCCTAATCTTTCCCTGCATTTGGGACAGCTAGCAAGAGCGGAGATAAGACCGAATGCTCTCTGCTGAACTGAAAACGTCGACACGGAAGAGAGGGATGGACAGAGGGAAGAAGGAACACAATCAGCAACTGTTTTTCACAACAAGTGCAAGAGGCACACCCCGAAACCACAGTGTATGGATATGGAGACGGAGAATGACAGAAATGAAAAGAGTGAGCGACGGAAAAGAACGGGAAGGAAAGAGTGCAGGAGGGACACAATGTTCATGCTTTTGAGAATGAGTCAAAGAGAAAAAAACCCAGACAGCATTTGTGTAGGTGGTAAGAAGGACGGAAATGAAAGAGGTAAACGACGAGAGACATAGACATGCAACCATCATCATCATTTGAGACGTCGGTAGACGGATGAACAATGCGGAGGGGGAAGGTAAGCTAGGAATGTAGCTGTAGTCTCTAACTATATAGCTAGTCAGTGTAGTTCTTTGTTTTTATGGTAGGAATTGTTTGGTCATTAATGTGCAAGGGGGAGATCTAGAGCTTAACAGAGTAAAGAGATATCGTAATGCAGACATAGGGAATAGGATATTCATAGTGTGAGTGGGAGAGATTTGTGATGGGATGAAAGGGAATAAGAATTAATAAAACAACAAAAAAACAGACAACAAAAGACAGAGTGAGAGAAAGAGAGAAGGAAAGAAAGAGAGAAACAGAGAGAAAGAAAGAGCAGAGCGAGAAAGAGAAAGCAGAGAGAGAAAAAGAGAAGAAGACAGCGGAGAGAGAGAAAGACAAAGAAGAGAGAGAGGGAAGAAAAAGAGAAAGAGAAGGAAAAAGAGAGAAGGTGAGAGAGAAAGAAAGGGAGAGAGAGAGAGAGAAAGAGAGAGAGATAGAGAGAAAGAGAACGAGAGAGGGAGAGAGAGTAAATTTACAATTCGACTGACTTTTAACTTGCTAGAGCGCAACAGTGTCACATTCTCCTTCGTTTGTGCAAAACGACAGAAAAAGAAAGGGCAAAGAACACCAAATGCATCCACTTAACTACCATAATTAAATACCACAACTTTTCCCGGCATCAAACCATTTCATGAGCGAAACTTACATTTCTTGTAGAAGAAAAAAGTATTGACACAAAAGTATTGGCATTACTCCTAGCTGTACTACTGCCACGTCAATTTTCTACCATTTGGATGATTGCACCTTTGCGCTTATTCTTTAACAGTCCATTTACTCAAAGTTTCAAGGATGTTCCATTTTCCATCTTGACAGTCGATGTTTGAGGATTGAGGAAACAGCAGGAAAATAGATTAGGAGAAGGAACATCATTTACCTTCACAACTGTCTTCCTGTGTGTGTGTGTGTGTGTGTGTGTGTGTGCGTGTGTGGGTGGGTGTGTGTGTATGTGTGTGTGTGTGAGGGGAGGTTGGTCTATCTCCCTTCAGCTTTCTCTCTCTCCCTCGCTCTGTCTCTGTCTTCTGCTCTCTCTCTCTCTCTCACTTTCTCCTTTCTCTCTCTCACTCCTCTTCAATATTTTTATATTGCCACTTTGGGAATTCTTCGTCTAAACTCCTGGAATAACCATTTTGGTGAAGTTTCCATCACTGATGACACGCATTTTACGTGTTTGAAGACGACCTCCAGCCCTCTCCGATAAATCAAAATGAAACCACTAAAAAAAAAAAAAAACTAGAGGCAGGGCGCGTATCTGGCAAGAGGAAAAGCTTATCCATTCTCTGCCGATAGTGCATGCCACTCAGCTAGATACCAAACTGCTTAATGCCAGATTGGAGAGCTGCACGCCGGATATTAAAGAAATAAGCCAAAATAAAAATAAAAAACGAACACTTAGTGTTCGGCATGATATACTTCTGGCAATAGAAAAGATTTCATCCCACAGAGGAAAGGCACTAATTAACATAATTATCGATTCTGTACCTTAAAATTCCGCCTAGGATTTATCTACCTACATTGTTCATGTGTTCCGGTGTTTTTAGAGGATTACTGCCCTGGCATATTTACGCCAAACGTATATTGTTTATTACCAATTCTGTCGTTTTTATATGATGAATCATTTCACACATTCATGGTATTACTATATTACTCTGTTAGTAAACTACCACACTATTTATTCATTCGCCTATTATCTTGAAAAAAATAAATAAATAACCAACACCATTTCTTATTAAGTCCAACATTTGAACTCTTTTCCCCTAATTTTAATGAACAGCGGAACTCATACGGAGTAACCACCAGAGACAAAACTTTTGTTTTTGCCTCAGTTTGAGAGCCATTGGACAAGGCCCGAGATAAAAGTATTCTGTATCCCTGTTTTACGTGCACACCGCCAGATGGTGCGCATCTTTTGCGTGACACAAAGATCGCAACTTTCAAGGTACGAACATAAACTGTTAAAAAACCTTTAAAAACAAAGATCTTGAGATGAACCAAATGCTGGCCATAGTGCTGAAGGTAAGCATTATGATTTTAAACTGCAAGTTTCCAGACAAAGTGCATTAGTTTTTAACTCCTCTGAGTCATGCTAAACAAATGGCTAAAAATAAAATTACATGACTGCGTGGGCAATCAAATAGCAGTGCGGTGCGTTGGCCCTATGATGAAACAGCGCAAGTGCAAATGACCTAATGTTACAGGATAAGGTTGGGTAGGGGGGGGGGGGGTAGGGAAGTCACACTAAGCTCGGAACGTCACAGCCAGTTGCTGCCAGCGAAATGTTCACCCAAGAAATAATGGCAGAAACTGACTGTCTGACCGGGCTTAGTATGATACCCCTCTTAGGGAACAAACAACAACAACAACAAAACACAACTGTTTTCTTATCTTTAATACATTCTTAGTTATATAAATAAATAATTAAACTATTTTTCTGTCCTTTGATTAACAAAAATAGAGAACAAAATAAAGTTCCCTAGAGAAGTTCACCGAATATTTAGCCACTTCCTCCCTAAGGTCATCAGACTGCAGCTGTGCAAATATTATAATATACTAGTGTGGTTTCATGGTAAGATCGGAGTGCAACTGACATCCTTCAGTGCATGAAGCTAAACAAAATTAACGAGAATAATTTTTTCAGATAAATAATCTTTAATTAAAAGATGTCTCGTGTTGATTCATGGTGGACTTTAAAGTGTCTTTTCTTTGATTTTATACTGAAAGCATGCGATATGATGATTATTAAGAAAGATGTTATCAGTTCAGTGCAAAGTTTTTTTTGTTTTTTTTTTTTTTACAAAAATAAAAATAGAGGAGAAGAAAAGTAAATCGATGATACCGTAATGAAGAAAAGCCTGACCTCCTTTTCTCAGGGAAATCTTGACTTCAAGGAAAAAAAAACAACGTCAAACTGCGTTCATCGACCTTTTTCCCAGTCTTCTCCTATCTCAAATACCGGACAATACCAAAATTCCACTACGCACTTGTCGACCGCATCAATTTCACTTGCTCTATAAGAAAAAAACAACAACGTCAAACTGCGTTCATCGACCTTTTTCCCAGTCTTCTCCTATCTCAAATACGGGACAATACCAAAATTCCACTACGCACTTGTCGACCGCATCAAATGCAATTTCACTTGCTCTATAAGAAAAAAAAACAACAAAACAAGATTCAAACCAGACATGAGCGCCCCACCGGCCCGCCAATCAATTTTCGGACAGCCCCCGAGGATTGATTGAAAATCACTTTACACACACGCTCCACCCCCAAACAACAACAACAACAACAACAACAACAACAACAAAGAAACGACAATTTTGTCTTTGAAAATCAACATCCCAAAATCAACAGCATCATAATTATTTCTAGACGGGCTGTGATGTGAGGTGTGAATACCCGGCCCTCTGCAGCCTCACAATTTTCAGTTCTGGCCCTTACTATAGCTGCTCATGCCTGGTTCCAGCCCTGGTACTGCTGTTTTCCTTTGCTCTTCACTTCCCGTCTGGACGGCCCAAGACGAACGTCTCACCTTCCACATCTCCCTCTAACAAAACTACTGGCCAGGAGTTTTGAAATGCCACTGACGTCTCGGTATTTCGTTTGCCCAGTTGTTAACAACTGGAAAGTGTGTTTATCTTATAATGATAAAATGCCGACAGGTATTTTTAAAAGAAGTTTCACCTGTCTTGTTTTAGTGTTGGCTTACAGATAAATAGCTCACTGTCTGGAATTCTGACGAATAATAATATACATACAAATAATGTTACACTGTCAAACGATGTGTAAACTGAAGACATAAAAACTTAGTGGAATAGTGATCCAAGAGTTGAAAAACAAAACAAAAACAAGCAACATCGAACAAAAAAACAAAAGAACGAATAAACAGAACAGAACAAAACAATGATCGTAACACTTCGATAAGCACGTCGTATAAGCACAGAGGTGAACACTGGATTGAGTTCATAAAGTATAAAGTATGGGGTGCGGCAATCAAAGGTCCAGTAACTGCAACATTTCAGCAAGTATTTGTAATGTAATAATAATTATGTAATCTAATAATTAACTTGTATAGAGCTCAAATCCATCCAAAAAAATAGTAGAAACAGGATTAACATAAGATTAATACACCATACTCCTACTCACATACATTAACGAAACTTAATTCACTCTCATCCTCTTACCTCTGAAATCACAAAGAACGTCATGTAATTTCAAAGAAAACAGTCCTAAACAATTCAGTTCTGAGTATATTTCTCAAATTTGATGATGATCTTACTTGTCAAGGCTTATATAATTATCATAATTAGCATATATCCTCTTGCCGCCGCCCTCCCCCCCACCCCATCTCTGCCAAATCTACACAGCCACACAAACACATCAAGTGCGTATGAATTATCTGAAGGCACTATCGTTTCTGGATTATTTCTTACTGCAAGGGTTTACTACATACAATTTTTTCTCTTTCCCACCTTTTGACTTTGCTTCAAGCCTTGCTGCGACCCCACAGATTTTCTGTTTTTAAAAAAAAAAAATATCTTATCTGAAGGCATTTTAACTGTTAGTACTTAAAAACACATAAAATATTAATAATCATGATAACAGAGATCATTTATATAGCGTCTAATCCAAACAAGCTCGCTCTAGGCGCTTTACAGAAAGTCTCGTTCTCTCTCTCTCTCTCTCTCTCTCTCTCTCTCTCTCTCTCTCTCTCTCTCTCTCTCTCTCTCTCTCTCTCTCGCTCTCTCTCTCTCTCTCCCTCTCTCTCTTTCTTTCTCTCTCCTCTCTCTCTCCTTCTCTCTCTCTACCTCCCTCTATCTCAGAACAAACTGTAACGCAGCCTGTTAGGCGCAGTTCACAACTCACAACTGTATTATAAAGTATTATAATAATATTTGAATATATATTAGTACATTTTATATATTTAATACTGAATAATTATTAACAAACATTTCACTAAAATTTATATTTTCGGTTTCCATCTCCTGCCTCCTGACTAAAACATGTGCCGAGATGGAATGACGTCCAGTGGATTGTATTCTCTCATGTCACATGTAATACTGTTTGTATTAAAAAAATCTCTCTAGTTCTCTTTATCCCATTGGTTGTTTTTTTTTCTTTCTGTCTCGTAATGTTTGCCTCATATTTCCAGAAAACGCCTCGAAATGCCTGCGACATCCAGACAGTTACATTCTGACATAAATTGTGTATGTTTCTAATGGGCGTTGCTTTGCGAAAATATAAACGTGATGAAGCTAAGGAAATAAACATGATCTCGGGTAGAGAGATAAAAACGTATTTAAGATTGTAGATGTGGACAAAACAGTATAAATTATTCAACAGTGATAGGCTTGGCGCATCCGCAGAGTAGTTCTCAACTTTTATTTGGGCTTAGTACCCCGTGAGGAAACTCTAAATTCATGATTTATTTGATTAATTTCCAGAAGTGGGCAATATTAATTACTTTAGGTGAGGTACCCGACATTAGCCGGAATAAGTCTATGCTTCCAAGGTTCTCTCTCCCTCTCCCTCACCCTCTCTCTTTCTCTCATAATCTACATTCTTACCTCAAATCTCATGCGCTTCAAAGAATTACTCCCGCCACTTTCTGTTTGTCATAATAAGACATTATATGACAAGGGCCGGCCTTAAGCCAGTTTGACTAATTGCTCTAAATTGGACCCCGCGCTAGAGTAATCTAGCCTTGTCAGGTAGACACAACAACACCTTGCAACACCTAACACCACATTGCAGGCTTTACAGAGAACAGCAAAGATTATAATTATATCATAGGTCCCGCGGATGGTTCCTGTGATCGGCCCCAAATCGGCCCGTTACAAGTTCCTTCGTTTATATAAGGCTCTTTACCAGGGATCTGCAATGAATAAATCCTGAATCGTGGTACTTTGAAAGGAAAACATTGATTCTCGTGAAAATACTTCGATTCCATACAAGCCTCCCCTTCCGCCCCCCCCCCACCCCCCTCATCTCCCCGTACCAAACCTCGGCTGTCCCATACAGGGCAATCCTTAAAATACAAACACTTGATTTTGGCAATTTTCGATCCCCTCCGCCACGTACGCTTTTCTTACGCTTGGCCTCAACCCCTTTCTCCCATTGAACGAGCGCACGGCCACTGGAACACTGAACGATGGTGAAATCTTGACGATTGAAAACTATAAATGGCATTTTTGCATGGGGAACTATTTGACGGTTTCATTACAGACATGATTTTGACATAATCCAACAATCATTTTTCCCTGAAAAAAAGAAAGTAAAAATGGACGAAAATTAAAAACAAATTAATTAATTACCACATCTGAATAGCGTATGCACCCTTCCTAGTATCCCCCCCCCCCTTGTTCTCTTTTCATACCCGTAACTTCACTTCTCATGTCCATAAGGGGTCAACATCCCTATTTGAGAATCGCTGTTCGTGAGATAGACGGTAGGATATATACTGCAAGGGTGGAAACGATCCTCTAGCAGAGCACTTTATCAACTGCATGCACACATTGTTAAAAGTGCCCATCCCTGACTGAATGCACGCTTGCACGCGAGTCAATTTTTTGTTGGTCGGGGCGGTGAGCGACAGGCTGTGCTTCTTATCTGGCAACTGAGACTGGGTGTGGCATATCTGTTGTCATAATATCATTGTTATTGCACATATTTTAGAAACAAAATCTGAAGCCAGTTCCTACTTGGCTTTTTCTTCCCTAAAAATAAAATACTGATGAACTGAGCACGACAGAGAGTAATCATGACCACGCAACTGACGATCACTTAAATCTAATGTAAATTCTGCCTATCTGAATTCTGAAAATTCTGAAAGTTGTAAAAGATTAAATAGAAATAGAAAAACCGAGGGCGGACCCGAGAGATAGAATAAGGTGGGGACTGCAAACAGCTAAAATTTCAAAAGTGCATTGTCTGAGAAATATTTCAAGTGTAGAGGTTGGAGACCTGAAATAATATGACTTTTCAAAGAGGACTCTTGTTGACAGGGAAGCCTCAGTGGAAGAATGACACAGTTTATAACGTGTACAGAATATCGTCACAATCGTGGTAAGAGGTTTCGCAAAGCTGGCACTTTATTTATATGTCTTACGGCAACTAGTACAGTCATAATATAAAACTTTACTTGGGATGTGTGCTTGAAATATATCGGTACTTGGAGAAATGCATGCACACACAAGCTGGAAATAGGCAGGCAGTCAGGCAGACATGGTGATAGACAGACAGAAAGACATTAACAGATAGCTAGATAGGCAGAAATATAGATAGATAGATAGATAGATAGATAGACAAGGAGACAGACAGGCAGACAGACATAGATAGATAGATAGACAGATAGATAGATAGATAGATGGATAGATAGATAGATAGATAGATAGATAAATAGATAGATAGATAGATAGACAGACAGACAGACAGACAGACAGACAGACAGACAGACAGACAGATAGATAGACAGATAGATAGATAGATAGATAGATAGATAGATAGATAGATAGATAGATAGATAGACAGATAGATAGATAGATAGATAGATAGATAGAATGGACAATGCATGATTGTCGACAAAATTACAATCATTGTTTCTTTCATATTAATAATATTTATCCACCATCGAGTGCTCAGTGTTCATTATTTTCATGCGGTTCTTATCACATAAAATACTTGCAGCTCTTTGGGGAAGGAGAAAAGACCAGAAAACGATAAGAGACGATAGTGCAATCAGCTACCTGGACGTGCGAACACACACTCACACACGCACACAAACCCCTCACATTCATAGAACTCATGACCGGCACAACATGTTCATTCCGACCTGAACCTCTCACATGTTTGCTCCAGACCAGATAAGAGAGAAACATTTACTCACACACTCTGTCCTTTTCTTTTTTTTGATTTTTACACCTATTTTCTGCCTACTGTATACTTGTGGAAGAAAACAGATGGTAACTGTCGGAATGGGTGCACTTTTAAGCATATCAACAGCAACCTGACAACATCTCGCATTTTTCAGGGAGAGCTATCGTAGTTTTGTATTCTTTTCTCCTAAGGAACGCACACAGGTGCTTCGGTTTGAACCAGCACAGGATAGTCTAACCTCTCGACCTTCCTCGTCATTTACAGCAACCTGAACCTACTGGATATGGGTCTCGTATCCTGTTCCTGCCCTTTTCTTTCTTCTTACATAAACTTAATTTCTAACTGTCAGACTACAGAGTTATCAAAGTCTGCCTCTGCTTACTTTCAGGCATGGCTGTGACCCATTTTTATGGTCAAGCATGCATGGCTATGATCCACTTTATGATCAAGCGTGGATGGTTATGATATGTTTTATGGTCAGGTGTGCATGATTATAGCCCTTTTCACTGGTCAGACACGCATGGCCATGCCCCATTTTTATGATCAGACATGCATGGCTGTGATCCATTGTATGGTCAAGCATGCATGGTTATATCCCCTTTTATGGTCAGGCATGCATGGCTATGTCCCGGTTTATGGTCAAGCATGTATGGCTATGAGCCGGTTTATGGTCAAGCATGCATGGCTAGGATCCGCTTCATGGTCAAGCATACGGCTATCTCCGGCTTTAAGGTCAGGCATGTATGACTATGTCCAGTTTCATGGTCAAGCATTCATGGCTATGTTCCATTTTAAGATCAAAGTTTATTCCCAGTCGGTCTTCAGTGTGCATATCTAATGGAGGAAACCAACAGAAATTGAATCGTACTTTAGTGAAAGGGTGGAATTTTCCAGCTTAAATTTAACACTTATTTTGATTAACGTTTTGGGATCTGGTGTCTCATCATTTGCCAGGCTGTTCGAGAAATGCTGTGCACAACATATAGTTTGTGTTCTCAAATTTCTATCCAGAAACAGAACGTAGCCTCCCAAACATGCACCGCGAGATTCTTTTGTCCAGAGAAAGTGGTGAGAAAGGTAGACTGGACAGTCTCCGGGATTTTTGTTGGAATCTTCTTGAACCTCTCCATACTTTGCCGCCGCATGTGAAACATAAGACGACCATTTCGTGTTTATATTTGCTCTAAATATGAATGTTCATCAGAGTCTGTTTGAACGATGAGATTGAGTTCTAAGTCTATCAAGTATGAAACTTTGTGTGGTTCTCAATGTGCCTAGACTAGGAAAAAGAACGGGTCTGGAATTGGGAGATTGACGCTGCAGGGCCAAAAGCACAGGTTTGTGTTTTCAGTATGCCTAAGAAAATATTATAATATTTCTTTTCCATTAACACATGACGTTAACACTTCCTGCGATGTGCAAACAGACTAACCCGTGCGCAAATCATAGCCATAATTTGACGGGTGCTGGCGGGACGCGCAGGACGTCAATGCGCAAAGGGAGAGCAGTAAAACGTATCTAAAAACAAACAAACAAACAAAAATAAAATAAAGCTAAAGGAACAGGCAAAATGAAGCAGGTCCATAATAATCACCCAGAACTGAAACTAATAAATCGATTTATCCCGGGCAGGGCCGGGAACTCAGCTAGTTTGTAGATAAGACAGGACAAACGCACTGAATGGCCTAGTCAGCCTGTGGTATGGCCACTGCATGCAGCATCCGGTAGTCAAGCCCCGTGACTGTCCTTCAATATTGAACGACATACAGGAAATGCTCTTTTTTAGCAAAGCACTACTTTTGCAACAATGAAAAAACTACACAACTTACCGGCAAATAAAAAAACAACAACACAACAACAAAAAGCAACCTCCCGTTCTACCAATTGGCAAAAAAGAAGAAAACTACACATGTCTTGATGGAAATCAATATTCTCTCTCTCCTCTTCCCTCCCCCCCCCTCTCTCTCAGTCTCTGTGTGTGTATGTGTATGTGTGCGGAAACGCTCGAGCGAGTGTGCATGAGCTGCAGTAACATCCAGCAAGAACAAAAAATGTTATCTACAAAATTATGGAGAACCCCACATTGGTATTGTAAGCCCACGGTATAAACACATTTATTTTCTTTTCACAGTTTTAGATAGCAAACGGACACAATGAGGATGAATGGACATAATTATGTAAAATGTTTTCTTTTCGAAAAAGTCTCACTCACATTGAGCTGTTTGCAAGTACCAAATAATTAGAGCATGTTTTTCTTTAAGCATTTCCTGCTCATTGTTTGTCAGCACAGATGCTGTTTACAATTATTTTTTGTTAGTGTGGATGACGCTTCCTTTCAAAATTTCAACAACGGCTGCCAAAGAATAATAATAATAATAATAATAAAAGCATTCTCGTGCACGCATTATTAGATCTTCATCACTCGTCTGAAGTTAAAAAACAAAGAAAAAATATCCCTTTTCTAAACAGCGCATCATGCCATATAAATCCGCGTCGATGGACAAACATGTTAATGGCTATTAACGTATTAATTAATTGGGTAATGCAAAAAAACAGAAGTGACTTACCAGCGAAAGTTCAACGTTCTAGCGCAACCGATCACCGTCTGCCTTCCGAAAGTAATGGAATTTAGGGCGGGAGGATGATCTCCCCCTTGGTTTTACCTTGTCTTCGCTGGATATCAAGAAAACAAGAACTGCTGGATTGGCCACGCGCCTCTTAACGCGCGGGTCCGACATTTTGGGGGTGAAAGGTTATATATACTCTTATCAAGCAAAAAACACAAACAGACACTCACACCCACCCACTCACATCTATCCACCCACTACACCCGTTTTCCCATATTATGAATCACCTGTCTGTCCCGCTTTTGTGTGTTTATTTCATAACATCAGGGACGGTTCATTCTCGCCATTTATCATTATTTCGTGCATGAGCACCGCGTGGCGTCCTCTGAATATAAAATCACGGTAGCTAATTTTAACAATAATTTAAACAACTGCTGTTACGTGAGTACGTACCATAGGTACCTTTCGTCAGTTACGTAAGATAAATACCTAAGTCATGTAGTTTAAAATCGTAATGGCTTACGTCACTTTTCATGAACAAATTCGGTTTTCAAGAAACATCATTGTGTGTCCTTATTAGATAATGTAATTTAGATGTGTCCACCATGATCTGCAATTAGAATTGCTTGGCAAGTGAATGCAAAGGAGTTTTTTTCTCATTTTCTCAACACCCCTCGAAACTACTCGTTTTGACTTCGGCATTTATCTTTCGTAACTGAAGGCACGCATCTGTAAACTCGTGACAGATTCAGGGTTTATGCATACAATTACAACAATAAACCAAAAAGCAACAAACAAACAGACAAACATACATCCATCATTTGACTTTGCCAAAACGATTAGCCCCTAGAATCTCCCTAGAAAATAATTTACCGAGGAATCATCATGATCGAAATATAGCTGGTATCAAAATGCACATCAGGTCAGGATGCTGCTGGTTCCATTTGCTTGTATTGGCAAATTATCAGGTGAACGACATTTCGTCACTTCAAACAGTAACCAGGGCGAAGAACGTCCAGACTGTGTCAGCAAAGAAACTGTGCCATTGTTTGTGCTTGAAACTGATGTTCGCTCATGTCATCAGAATTCGACAGGGATAAACACATGATGAATCAAGAGTTCTAATGAAAGTTCCCAGTGGCATAACCATAGTTGTAAGATGACCTGTGATGTCGAAGGCTTACGGACTGGTGTAACAACGACTGTCTTTGAATTAATTTAACTGCCGCTACGACTACATCTTGCAACTATTGCCCTGAAACCTATATTCGTTCATGTCATTAAAATTCAACAGAAAAAGAACGTACAATGAAGAAAGAATTCTCAAGTGTCGTCTCATTTGTGATGTAAAAGGCTATGTCAGTAAGTAATTATTTTGAATTAATGGGTTTCATTTAGCTGCCACTGTGACTTTTTACAACACTGATGGCATGAACTCAATGTTTGCCCTTGTCTCAAAATTGGACAGAAAAAATGTGTCTCTTCATGATTGTAAAAATGTCTCTTCATTTGTGAAAGACAACGATCACAAGTGCCGTGCTGAATAAAAATGTGCTCATATAACTTCTAGGAAGACTACATTCTGCCACTGATGCCACTACTACCACCACCCGCAGTTACCATCACCACCACTACCACTACCGTTACGCTGCAGTGTCTACCCTTACATTAGGGGAGTATCACAGTAAGTCCTGAACGTCACAGCCAGTTGCTGCCAGCAAAATGGACACCCAAGAAATAATGGCAGAAGCTGACTGTTTCTAACTGGGCTTAGTATGAGTCTTCCCGGATTTACTAAGTAAATATAGGAAAGTATGGTGTGCTCTTCTTGTCTGCCAGCAGCTGACTGCGCTGTTCCGAGCTTAGGCCCGGCGCGCATTATGTTAAAATTAACCATCCGTTCAATGCAAGCAATCTTTCGCGTGGTGTGCAGCACTGTAAACTCTTTGCCAAACAAGCAAAAATCTGCGTTTGCACGCCGTGCAGCAGGCGAAACGGGATAGTGCACGCCGTGCCTTAGTATGATACCTCCCTTAAGCTGATGTTGTTGGGACACACATTCAATGAATGTTATTCTTGACATTATTCATGTGGATACTCTTTTCCCTTCCCCTTTTTCATGACCCTACTCGTTCAAAATACACCTCAGACACTCACCAAACTGGGAAGAGCGTTGAAGACTAACTAGCACTGACTAAAGATTGATTTGTCAGACAACTGTCAAAATGTGTTAGCCAGTGCTCCAGTTTCTACTGACAGGCCTGATTGTTTGATGTTGCAGAAATGCGAAGAATGATTACAACAACAAATCTGAAGATCTTTACTCCTAAATGAAGAGCATACCACTGAGAATAGATTACAGTCTGGATCTCTTCAGACACAGGGCACGTTTTCCTACTCAAATCTGACATTGTCTACAGATGTGTTTGAAACCGAGAAAATGCTGAAAATGAAGAAACAACATATCTGAAGATCTTTGCCACCAGATGAAGATTAATTATATCAATGAGAATGTACTTTAAGATACAGTCTGGACCTTTTCAGACACTGGGCACTATCATTACTCAAATCTGACATTGTTTACAGGTAGCGGACGGACTGTTCGGGAATAAACAAATGGTTAGACTCTCCCCGAAGCTTGACAAGTACCCAACTCCCAGGTTAACGAAATCATTCCGGGGAGGTCGAGGTCAGTCAGTGTTCTGAAATAAGCAATTTTGAAGGTCCAGCTATCTTTGCTTACATTTAGTTAGGTTTCCAATTATCTTTGTATACTTATTGCATTACATTAAAATATATATACAAAAGAAAAACAATACAGGAGGCTATGGTAGAGGACCGCTAGTGCAAAACTGTCCAGCATTACATTCGATACGTTCAAAATGGGTATTTTCCACGAAGTTATCTTCTCTTCACAATATACAAAGAAAACCATGAATCATTGATTTCCTGTGTTGTTTCACTAGTTGGACTGGGGAAAGACGTCCAAAATAACATTCGCAACCAGGATCTTCTGTCCTCTTTTTTAGAATAAGCGGAATCGACACTGATTTTCGAGAAAACTGTGTATTGGATTTGTCTGAAATTTTGCATTGGCTCAAATTTCGCACCAAACCTTTTCTTTTTATTTGTTAGATTGTAGCCTGAATTTGAGTTTGTTCTTTGTCCTCTGTTAATAAAAAATAGAAAGTAGACCGAATTATTAAAAAGCCATTTCTACAATAGTAAACTGTGGGAACTATTAAAATCTCTTTTTATCTTAAACGGCAAAACGATTTGTGAGTGCTCAGTGTACAACACTGCACATATTAAAGTACACTTACTGCTGAAAATAAAAGAAAAAAAATAGCAGAAGTAAAAAATCAGTTCCATAAGATTTCGTGCGAAATCTGAGCCCTTTGAACATTTCAGATAAACCTCACAACCAGTTTTTGGGATAATCAATGCTGATCCCGCCAATTCTAGAAAAGAACTACAATAATAAATATCATTCAAGCAACATCTGTGAGCACAGGCCCATGTTAGTAAGGAAGTGATGGCTATTTTCATGCCTGATAATGTATTGTTGCTGACAGAATTATTGTATTATCGATCTCCAACGAGCATTCTCAGCTGCCGCACATTGCCATTAAACGTAGCTTTATTACTTATGCAGATTTAAGATGGCAATACATGTACCTTGACTACAAGATAACTAAACAGCTCTTACTGGTTAAAGTGATTCTCGCTAAATGTTTTGGAATTGCTGCGATAAAATCACTGTAACTATAAGTACCTCTACGAATGTAGTCGATGGCTCAGAACAGCTAAAGTGGTTTGGGGAAAGGAAGGGGAGGGAGTATTTATTTAAGGAGAGAATACAAGACAGACTACGTGGGGCAGGATTTTTCCAGGAACCAGTTGACCCTCAAAGCCTTTACACAGGCCCACAAGGGTCTGTAGAAGTGGGTTCTATGATATATGGAACTCGGGTTGTGTGGATAAACACCTGTAATGGGAAAACCGACATCACCCAGAGATCATATCAACTGCAAGTGTTTAAACGTAGATAACCCCATCAAACAGATCTGTGTTTTGACCCTGCGCTTCCCTATAATCTAAAGGTGTTCAGTCACCGCCAAGAGCGAGGATTTTTCTGCCTGGGGATTTTTGTGTTCCCAAAGGGAGACGTAAAAACTCTTTAGTTATATCCGGAAACAGCGTGATAGATGCCGATTCCTCGCCCTGAGATATGTTAGAGCGTCGGTAATCTTACTTTCAAAACAACAGTAATAGTAACATTACATCCACACTTCAGAACTGACAGCTGTTCCGTTGCATAATGCCAGAAAGGTGAGGCATAAAATAATGGCATTCTACCGCGCTGGAGTTATCATAAGTACTGTAAAAAGTGTAAATCTTAACAATAAACCCATTCCTCACTCTAAAACCTAATGTATGTCCGGCACTCAGTCAACGTACATTCTGAATCATGCCAGGTGGGAGGCTGAGCGTAGCAGGGACCACTAAATACATGAAATATGGCATTTGTTAAATTTGAGATGACATAATTATCTTCCTTCAAATTATTTTGTCATTGTTTCAACGCGCCAGTGTCGCTATAAATGTCACTTGGCGCAGGACGACTTTTCTCAGTCACATTTCAGAGTCTTCTTCCGATGCCAAAATCATGTCTCATTTTATGAAGAGGAGAGGGGTACGGAAGAGAAACAAGTCTTTGGCTTCAAATCAAGTAGAGATCTTACGAATTTGCCACTCATGCAGGCAAATATTTATCAAGATAAAAATTAATTCATCTGCGATTTATCTAAAATAGCATTGGTAGTTATTCGAGAATCTAATATCTGATTTATGCGACGTGGGTGAATAGGCGAAAACCAAGGCCGTTTTTTGTGTGTTTTCTTAGATGAGGTTTTGGCGACGTAATTTGTCGAAACTTGAAAAGAGCGATAAAATGCAGGTGGTTTTTGAATATAAATGAACGTTGTACAGCAGAAAGAGAAAAGATTGAAAATTCAATGGCAATTACACGGGTTATAAAATTTCAACATGACAGCGATATCCTAACAGCGAACACACGGGCAGTGACAAAGCGGAGGCAATGCAGAGCAAACGCAAAGCAAAACCGATCGTCAAAGTGAAAGAGGGAAAACGATTATAATAAAAGCAACAAAAAGCAATGATAGACATTGGAGCTCACCAGCCGATTTTGACCGCCAAGACTAGTTGGATAGTGACGTCACGATATTTAGTTTCAATGAGGAAAAAAAAGTCAGTTCACTGGTGTTCGGGATTTCATTGAAACTCACGTCGGTGACGTCACGATCCAACTAATCGCGGTTGACCAAAATCAGCTGGTGCAGACGAAAAAGATGACCACAGCAATGACAACACCATCACCACCGCCATCACCACAATACCAACGATCACCCAACAGCCGGTGATCTAACGAAAACACTGAAACTGTTGCCACAAAAAACGATTCGCGGGTGTTTATCCTGGATGCATGATTGTATCCCGTGTTTATAAATAAACAGATTACCATTTCCAATTTCTAGTGTGCAGCAGCAAAATGCATTCACACTATTTACTTAAGGGAGTGTACATAAAATGGCATAGTGCACAAATAAAAGAATTATTCAGCAAAAGCCGGTGGGACATGCAATCATTGAATAAAAATTATATAAAAAGTATTTGGTGGACCGTTAAAAAGAAAGATAATTGGCACAATACATCTCTGAAAATGGTAGAATATTACATAACATTTCCTGATATACTCTTTTTCTGTGAGGAAAATGTAAAATGATAAACGGGGACGGAACTGCAAATTAAGAGTATGGAATAAGTAACTACTAACTAAATAAATAAATAAATAAATAAAAAAGTGGGATTTTGTGAAGTCACTAAACGGCACCTCGACGTAAACATTTCACAGATGGTGTACTGTTAATACTGTATAGTGTGGATGTATTTTTAAATACTTCGATAATGAAATAAAATATTAACAACAAAACGAAACAACTACCAAAATTTGTTGAAATTCGAGCAGGTAATCTAGCTAGCCCTGATGTTGCATTATCTTAAAATTCAAACCGATCCAAGAAACGAAAAACGAATATATCTATTTTTGTGGAAAGGTCCTTGCACTTGCCTGAAAAACAGCAAGATGTAAACAAACTCGTTTTTTCGGTTAATTTTGGATATATTGGAGATGTTGATTCCTGCCAACAAGCATTGCTGTCAGAATTAAATTTATAAAAATAATATTCTTAGGGAATGAAATACACTATTTTTAGGCCCGGAGTCTTTTTTCTTAATGGCATCTAGTTGGGGCTTCTAGACAACCTGTCTCAATACGAATTGTTTCAAAATTTTCAAGTTCTTCTGACGTCAATCCTGTCTATTATTTTCTCTTTCTCGTTCTGGTAGATTCATACAATAGTATAGCAACCAGAGTGACATCAACAACAACATCGTCATCGAAAGCAATATGATGAACCAGAGCAGGAACTAACTGCACTAAATCTCCACCCGTTCAAAATTGCAGCAGCAGCAACCACCAGCAGTAATTAGTTGTAAAAGAAGAAACAATATAATATAAATCTTTGACGGCCTCTTCTCACAACAACCACAACAACAACACAACAACAAAGACAACAATAAGAACAACAATAGCAAAGTTTGCCTTTTTAGTTGTAAAAGAAGAAACAATAAAATATAAATCTCTAGCGGCCTCTTCTCACAACAACGACAACAACAACCACAACAAAAACAACAGCATCAACAACAACAAAAACAACAACAAGAATGTTGCCGTTGTACGTTCTGCAGGGGGTAGTGGGACGGTATAAAGCCTTAGTGCGTCTTTAGAATGAGCGGGATCGACCCTGATTTTCTCGAATGCTGCTTGTTGGAACAACAATGAAAACAGTAACAGAAGCAGAAACAGATTAATCAAATTCAAAAACAAAAAAGACAGACTGAAACTCCCTGATTACAGAGCCAGCCACGTTTACCAAGTGCTCAACGGCCCCCAACCTCACACCAGAAACACTGATCTAGGTTTACCCAGTAAAATCTCGACACATCTTCGCTTATCCGTAATGTTTTCGTGTCAAACTCTACTATATATTCATCTATTTTTACATGACTGTCATGCACCCTTCTATTTTTGATCTCTGAATCCTAAGTCTAAAAGCGACCGGAAACTATTAATCTCACTCCCTCTCTCTCTCTGATTCATACCCCTCCCTTTCCCCTTCTTCTGGCACAAATATAAATCCACATGTCCGATCTACCTGACATTTAGCGATCGTTTTCATCTATTTGCAGCAGGGGCAGATAGATGTAGAAACAGTTTATCGTGCCTTGAAGATTCCGCTGTGCCACTAAATGTCGGAAAGTTCAGAGAATCTAATAAATCTTCTTATCAAACAGTATGGTAACATGACATGTCTGTACAGATGTTTGAAGCAATTGACAAGCTTCACATTATGAAAACGTGTCGATGAATTGTCAAAAATAAGATCTAATATTAGTAAATATGTTACTGTCCTATTTTTCATAAGAATGACTCAATAAAGTCTAAGGGGTACTCAGTCAAGTCTGTTATATCTCGGTTTTGTGGCCTATAGAGTTAAACGGGACCCTGCACACCAGTAAAACTGAAATAAGTCTGTCTCACTACATCATTTAACTCCTTGTGTGCCATGAATTTTTCCACGTTTGCCGATACAGGAAGAAAACAGTGGGAGATGAATGAAGACTAACTACAGCAATATCTATAAATAGAAAATGTTTCTTCCCGAAACAAAATAGCCTAGCATTCTCGTGTACCGACACATCGATGTTTGGCACAAAAGTGACCAGCGGAAGAACCTATTCATCGGCTATTGGCACACAAAGAGTTAAAAAAAAACTTATTTTCATCACCGAGGCCTTTCAATTAATTCCATGCCTATGAAAATCATTACAGAATTCGTTTAACCGCGCTTTGTGCCATCACAGAGTGGGCGTTGTCAAAACGTCATGCATCTCTCAGGAAGGGTTTCTGACATCTACACCGCCCCATGAGTGCAGGAAAAGGGTAGAGCAGAGAAGGAATAAGAGTACTATGCCCCACGGGCAAACAGATTTTTGTGAGAGTCGGGTGGGGCCCCAACAGAGAGTGCTTCCATTCGGGAGAATACTTGTGTTTTTGTTGAGTCGTGAATGGCAATGCTTAAATACCAACCTCTCCACCATGAATACGACAATTGGACACTAACTTTGCAATTGTTGAGTCTGAGCACTATAGCCAAGTGATTTCACCAGCATCAAATAATCCTGGCGCTCTGGTTTGAAAGATCTGCAAGTGACTGAAATATAGCTCGTCGCCTACATATTCCTGAGCAATGGGCTGACCATAATGACGCAGAATGAATATCACTATATCTGCCAAGAAAATATATAAGTCGGGTAGTTAAAGATACGGTAGGGGAAGAAATGAAAGAACAGAACGTAGCACATACAGAGCATGAGTGTTCTTTTTCATGAACGATGTCTTATGTGGTATGGTTAGTGTGAACGATTTCTTCAACTACATTTCAAATCTTTTCTTTGTGCTCTGAAAGTTAAATCTCTCGTCAAGTTACATTTATTGGTCAAATCTGATTTTCATAAGAAATTGAGACCTAGACACAATATATCTAAAACAACAGAATCAGATACAGTTGTCTATCACTGCGAATGTACAAAGTGTGGCACCGTATTTATGTTCTAAACGATTATCTCACCATGAAGATGCCACCCAGCCGCTAAACTTCCGAAAATTCATAGAATCTAATCAATTTTCGTTTTAAATGGTTACCACACCAACAAGACCTGCTCGTATAGACCTTTGAAGCAATGTCTCTTTGACAAGCTCCACGTAAGGAAACTGTCAAAGATAAGGTCTTACTGTTAGTAGTTACTGTCCTGTTTTTGATAACGTTGGCTCACTACAGCCCAAAGCGTCCTCAGTCAAGGCTGTATTACGACAGTTTTGTGGACTATGGAGTTATGCTTATATTCTGAACGATTACGGGAAACATTTCATTATCTACCCATCAAATCTCGGTTCTGGTTAATCTTGAAAGTTTATGACCCCGGAAAGATGGAAGTCCGACGTTTGACCAACTCACATACGGGAAAAATCTAATAGACCAAGTTGTTTTCCGGGCTCATTACGGACGGAAATAACTATCCGCCACCGCCTTGCATTGCAGGCAGACAGGTGAAGACAAAATCCAGGTGGGCTGACGTGCCGGGCACCTGTAGATTTATGAGTTAAGCCAAAAGAAAAACAACTTTCATGAAACTCGACAACACGTTTTCAAGTGTTTACATCACAGTTTTCAAAGATTTAGCAATTTATTTTGGTTTTCTTCTTCTTTTTTGTCGGTCTGAGAGAGTGAATTTGGTTCGTATACGAATAACATGGTAAGGCCACCAAGTGCAATGACATGACATCGTAGTAAACTTATACTAAAGTTAAAGTAGTCACAGTTGTCACAAAGTCATTCTCGCCACCTTCTTGCTTGTTCCAACTCCACTTTGTGTACAGCTGAGAAATTGGACATTAAGCGTTTGCACCTTTAGGTATTATGACAAGGAGTTAGAATAAATTGGAACTGTGAAGCAGCTTCATATGTGCCACAACGCACTTTTAAACAAATGTCGAAGTGTGCATTTTTGTTTACACCTCTTCACTAAAAGATCTCCCGTTTTTCAGAAAATGAAGCTAGAACAACAAGAACTAAGGTCGAGTTCTGGCCAAATATTCGATTGTGTCGGCATGTCACCTCATTGTACGTTCTGAAGAGGTCAATCCTTTTCTCAGGGTAGCCAGGTACGAGAAATACTTTAGACTCTCCGGTTGTACAAACATATTATGTGCTTTGTTTTACTTTTTAACTCGATTTGCAAGTTTCTATAGAAACTAAATCAAATAAATTAATAACAAGTAGCGGGGTCTGTGAATATTTTTTTATGACTTTGGGCGAAGTTGACGTTCAGTTGAGGTGGCAAATTTGCTAAAGTGTTTTTAGTTACAATTATTTGGACCATAATTGATACTAGACAAAGTAAATGGCGAACTTTCATAAGTCTGTCCACAAATTGAAGATCTTTTTTTCCAAAACTGGGTGAGTGAAATTTTGCAAGAGCTGTGGCCCCTTTCAGATAGTCATTCAAACTTAGTGTAAGTCGCGTTGCAAGTGTTCAGTTAAAACTTGCTATGTCCCGTCTTTATCCGAAGATTAAGACAGGACACAAGCAAGTTCTAAATGAACACTTACACTGCGTGTGACAGTGAGTTTGAATGTCTAGCTGAAAGGGGCCACAACTCATGCAAAATTTCACTTACCCAGTCTTGGAAAAACGATCTTCAAATTCTGACTGAATTAGAAGACAGAGATAAATTGCTACACGAACGGTCGCACTCTGTGCAAAAGAAGACGTAACGCAAAAAGAAGCCGTCAAGGCAAATCAGAAACAGGCGTTTTCCTCCACCGTTATCGTACCATCAGCTACTGTCTTACAAAACTGAATGATGTCTAATGTTTGGTGAGTACTGGCTGAAGTGAACAGGCAAAACTGAAACGCACTACCTGAGCATTATCACCCCGGACTATCTTAATGCTGAAAACATTTTAGCCTCGGTCCCTATCTCCTACGACCATAATATTTTGCAGACAATTTCAACAAAGAAAGGAGACTCAGTTTTGTTCTTATTCACTTTTTTTTTTTTGACTTCAGAAATGCTGTACAATTTACATTTAGATGTTTAACCAGATCTTCCACTCAAAGAGAATGGATGTCCATTCCTCAACTTGGAAGAGAACCAGAGAGGAAAAAGGGGGAAAAACATTAAAAAAGGTCTCTCTTTCATTCGCAAATAGCACATGATACCCGAAACTAAAACAAGAGGAAGATTAGAATGTGGTTAGTGCTTGTCCATTCGTTTTTTGAATAGGTAAGAAGGAATTATTTTTTTCAAGTTTTGACATCTCAGAAAACAATGCAATATCCACCAAAATTTAAATTAGTTTTATGTTTCGCCAAGGAAACCTGTAAGAATATGTTTAAATCCCGCCCTCACCATTTGTGAAGTCTCGAAGAAAAAAGTTCAACCGCTAATATATTTCATATTGCATGTCTCTCGGATAAAATGTACGGAAATGATAAATTATGAAAACTCTGGAGGAGAAAAGATTATTGCGGCATTACAAAACAAAACAAAAACAACCAAACTACCACCACAAATATTCATCTTGGACTGGTGACGTCATTCCGGTAAAGACAAAATACAACAAGAAATAGTCTCTCTAATCATTTTGAAAACTGAAATCGTATAGCAACCTACAATTTATGTTTTCAAAATTGGAAATATCTGCTTCATTACAGTTACTTCCTTCCGTGCCCTGTAAAGGTTTCAAACTGTTTCAAATTCCTGAACAACCGAAAATAATCTATCTCTTTAATGATATTCAGTGCTTGCTCAGAAGAAAAGAATAGTTACTGTCTGTCTGTCTGTCACTCTGTGTGTGTGTGTGTGTCTGTCTGCCTGCCTGTCTGTCTGTCTGTCTGTCTGTCTGTCTGTCTGTCTGTCTCTCCCTCCCTCCCTCGGTAAATACCCCGGCCAGTCTGCTGTTGTAATGCAACGAGAACGCCGTGATACATTGTACGTGGGACGCAATAATTCTAAACAAAACGGCAGCCTTTGGCCTGAATATCTACACGTGTCTAATACAGATCTCAAGCACACACACCTGTAAGTTTCAGCCAGTCCAACATTTGGGCCCAAGCTACAATCCACATGTTTTAAATTAACCTGAAACGCCAAAGGAACAAACTTCATGGCTTCCCGGTTTATTTTATTATTCTTGGCGTTTTTTTCCGGACACAGAAATAGAGTTGAAACAATTCTTAGATCTTCAAATAGACGCTAGCCAAATAATCATGGATGGATAAACATTTGTGAGTGGATCTGAAGAAATCGGGCTTAAGGTAAAGGACCAAACTCTAGAGAAAACCTACCGAACGAGGCAAAAAGTAATTTTCTATGGAAATTGAACCTTGCTTATGGTATAAAAGATGAGCCATTTTTCTGCGCCCAGTTAAAATCTTTTGCTTGAAATCGTCTGTGAAATATTTTATTTTGATTTTTTAAAGAGGTGCCGGTATACATTTCATTTTTAGTCCGGTTTTGTCAGATCTAATCACATTTTCATAGCTCAATTACTTTAGCTCTTTATAGCTCACTATGCTACATGGAGCTTCCTGTTTATAGTATAGATATCAGCCTACAGCGTCAAGTCCATTTCCATATTATTTGGAAAGCCTACGTATACTCCCCAGACCACGCCCAACCCATTTACGCCTTTCATACGCCATGGTACCCCCCCCCCGCCTGCCCCCACCTCCCACCCCGCCTTCCGAGCACACGTACTTAATGGATGACCCCCAAAAACGAATTCGACTCAGGTACAACAAGAAAAGATCTTGGGTGTTCCTCTAAGGTGGCAACGTCATGTTTATTTTGCCCCCAAGACTCACAAAGAAGATATACACGGAAGCATCGAGTCCCAAGTTCCAAGTCAGATAGCCAGAAAATTGCCCCTGAGAGTCCCCAGTCGTGCGTAAAGCATTTCATTGCTCGTTCTGTCCTCGGGTATTCATGGAATAGTATAGTTTGTCTATATCTTAACTGGAACATCTTTATTTTTTCAGTCTTTGTTTATATACCCAATATAAACCTTCCTCATGGCCTACTTTCAGATGCTCTTTTCTGAGTCACGAAAACACTTGCAGTTATCAACCAGAATGTGTTATGTCCGCGACGAGTTCTTTTGTTTCTCGGGGGCCTCAGCATAGTGCTGTTGGCCCCCTGTTTTTGATTTTCTCTCTCTCTTTGGTCTTTCTTGTTGTTGGAAGTTGTTGTTGTGTTATGTCCAATGTTATTCATTGCTTTTAAATGCCTGTAGATATCCAAGACACAAAGTGTGTGACTTTATTTCATAGCCCAATAAAACTATTCATGTGACTGTGTTGACGTTATTTAAATTATTTGAATCTTCACTAAAGTCACAAATTTCACGCTCGTTTTTCTCAATGTGACTATTTTGGACAAACGTAATTCCTGGGTATGTCTCGAAAAGGCAAAAAAACAACACAAAAAAGCGGGGGGGGGGGGGGGGTTCATTGATATGTTCTCTGCCATGGAATTTAGGGATGAGGATTATTTTTTACAGGTTTCCTGTAAAATTAACACTAATAATTTTTTACTCAAACATCTCGCGACCTTAATTTTGGTTTGTTCCAAACTCTGCTGTCCAACAACTGAGAAATTCGACGTTAAACGTTTGCGGCTTTAGTATTATGATAGGGAGTTAGAATAATTCTGAACTGTGAAACAACTTGATGAGTGCCACAACGCATTTTAAACAAGTGTCAAAATGTGCATTTTTATACCTCCTCTACAAACTAAAAACTGTTCTCAGAAAATACAGGTAGAACAAACAAGAACTAAGCTGTGCAAGTGTACATGAATTTGCCGTGTTTAAATGAGAAAACTAAGATGTTGTCACTGCCCGAATGTTGACCTGTAAATGTGAACTATGATTGTGCTTCAGAGGCATTTAAATTAAATGCACCAGGACTTGGCAAAATTCATGCTGCTACCTGCTGTTTTTCTCATTGTGAACTGACATCAAACAGCTCAAAGTTTTATAAACTGTGAAATTAAAGACACACATTTTGCTTCAGGGGTTATAAAGCATTTTTCATTATTTTTGTTTCTTTTTATGATTTGTTTCAATTATATACACTTTTTTATTTAAGCAAATGAAGGTCTCCGAAGATCGAAAGATCACTCCCCCCCCCCCCCCTGCAAATCATATAAAAACGAAACATAACAAGCTTTGATTTTCATCTATTTGTTTATATATTTACTTATTTATTTATACTGTACTAATTTTGTTTCCACTGCAAACGTTGTTTTTAGCCCCATGAAGGTCTTTGAGGACCGAAAGTTTGCTCTTTCCCACCAAATCGTTAGTCCAGAATGTCTCAACAGTTCTGGAGATATATCAGCAGGAAGTAAATAAATATATTTACTACCGCTGAGTTCCAATACTCATCCGATAATTATTTCTAATACCTTTCTCTTTCATTCTACTGACTGAAACCACTCGTGTGCCTTCTGCGTGCAAAACCGCTTTCAACTCTTTATAGCTCACTATGCTACATGGAGCATACATTTGAGGTGCACGCCTACATCTGATTCAGTATTAACTATGCGCAAATAAGATTGTATGGCTGTTCTGAGCGGTTTTCTTTTTCTTCTCCTTTTTTTTGTTACTCCAGGAAAGACGTTTTCAAGAAGCCCATGTCACTGGCTATTAAATGGCCATAATTTTATTTTTATTGATGACAGAAGGCGTGTGCCAAGACGTAACGCTGTTCTGAGTAATTTTCTATCATTCTTTTTTTTTTTTTCCAGAAAGCTGTTTTCAAGAAGCGGCTCTCACTGGCTGTCAAAAGGCTATAATTTTATTTAATGACAGAAGGAGGGTGTCCTTTAAGAGCTCTTTCTGCTTTGGTTCTTATGACTGATTTTATTCTCCTGAAAACTCTTCTCATTTATCCCAAACTTGGTTCAAACTCAAAGCCACCTGCAAGATGGATGTTTTCTTGCCCACGCGCGAGCTCACGGCCGACACGAGCTTTACCAAGCAGCTTCACATTACGTGCAAGCTCCCACCTGCGCATGGATCTTCTTTAGAAGTGCCTGGCCGGGCGGGGAGGGAAGGGGGGGGGAATAAAAGGAAAGGACATTTTATTTTCTCTCTCTCTATCTCTCGGGTGATAGGTGGTCGCTTCTGGTAGGGCCTCCTTTTGTCCTATCATTCTGCTACATTCTGTCTATCGTCTTTACTTTTTCCTAGCACAATGTGACTGTTATCATGTCGATATGCTCTCCCTCTCTCTCTCTCTCTCTCTCTGTCTGTCTGTCTGTCTCTCTCTCTCTCTGTCTGTCTCTCTCTCTCTCTCTCTCTGTCTGTCTCTCTCTCTCTCTCTCTGTCTGTCTCTCCCTCTCTCTCTCTCTGTCTGTCTGTCTCTCTCTCTCTCTCTCTCTCTCTCTCTCTCTCTATCTCTCTCTCTCTCTCTCTGTCTCTTTGTTTTCCTTTTTGACACTTATCATCTCAAGATGTTATAAACAATGGTACAGTGATTTAGGAAACACATTGTCTGGGGCGGATACATTGTCTCCATCGAACATTACCTCTGTTGTTGATCATTCTGATTTTGGTGTTGCCGTTGTTGTTGTTGTTGTTTTAAATTGCTCGTTGGTTGTTTCTCTCGCCACGCCTTTCCCATCCCCATCTATCTCTCTTGTTTGTTTTTGTTTCCTGCCTTTTCGTTCAATGACAATAAGACGAATACATGACGCTAAGAATTCTGGTGCCTTTTTGTACTCGTGCGCCTGAAGACTTCTAGGACATACATCGAAGTTTGTGACTGAGGCATGTCCTTAGAATATGCCATTACAAGTTTTTCTACCTTCGTATGGCTTAGACTTTTTTCTTTCCTTCTTTCTCCCAGCCACAGTTTTCTCTCTTCATCATTTTTTTTTCAACTGCACAAATAACGTGACGAGAAATACCAAATTTATAACATGACATTCTAACGCCAGATAGCTTAATGTATGTTCCAGTAAATCAACCAAATAAGTGTCCGCAAATATTCCGCCACGCGAACTCGTCGCTCAGAGTCAAGAACCAATAAGACATTATAATCATGGGTACGGCTGCAAAAAGTGCCCACCTTCCCCTTCACTATTGACGTGCAGTGTTGGTGGCACACACAGTCATGATAAAGACATGCAGTTTTATATTTGGATAATGATAATAATAATAATAATAATAGAATTTTCTAATGAGCGTCGAGAATAGACATCGCTCTCTAACAACAGATTTTGTCGAGCAAAATGATGTGGTACTCGGTCTTAGATTTACTGCTATACTGGTTAGTTAAACAAAGGGAAGGAGAGACAGCTCAGAATCTGCAGTCAGACATCTAGATAGACAGATAGACAGATAGATAGATAGATAGATAGACAGATAGACAGATAGACAGATAGATAGATAGATAGATAAATAGATAGATAGATAGATAGATAGATAGATAGATAGATAGATAGATAGATAGATAGATAGATAGATAGATAGATAGATAGATAGATAGATAGATAGACAGATAGACAGATAGATAGATAGATAGATAGATAGATAGATAGATAGATAGATAGATAGATAGATAGATAGAAAGACAGATAGACAGATAGATAGATAGATAGATAGATAGATAGATAGATAGATAGATAGATAGATAGATAGATAGATAGATAGATAGATAGACAGATAGACAGATAGGTAAATAGATAAATAGATAGATAAATAGATAAATAGACAGATAGACAGATAGATAGATAGATAGATAGATAGATAGATAGATAGATAGATAGATAGATAGATAGATAGATAGATAGATAGATAGATAGATAGATAGATAGATAGATAGATAAGTCCTAAATGAAGCACGGTCGGAAGAATAATAATCGATAAAGTTACAGGGGATATAACTCACAAAATATCACAACTATCTAGAAGTAGCATTATCATCTCCCCTGACCGAAACAGCGCCCCCCCCCCAAATCCCAAAGCATTCATCCTGTTCTGATTTAACATACCGCATTACCAAATTTTACATAATGTGTTCTTAAATTGAAGCCAACAGTTCACCGTGAAGCAATGAAGATAATCTCTTCGATGAATGAACTAGTTAGCAAGCGAAGAGATAAACAAATATTATTTTTATTATGATGGCACCGATTTAGAAGTAAGTCAGCCGAAACTGAAATGTACACACACTGCACTTGGTTGTCAGATCAAAGTGTCTGTTCCAATGGAATGTATATTTCAGGGCTTTGTCTGCGCGTCTTTTTCACTCAATGAACACGCGCGTTTTTGTTTTGTTTTCTAAAATCGCCTCTTTTATTTTTATGGCAGGTGTTCCCACGCAGGTATATTTTCAAGATAAAGCACGGTCATCAAAAATACGCACACAAAAAACACATTTCGTGGGACTAGATTTTTAGTTCAGTCCCAGCGTAGCAGTTTCTTCGGTAACCTCACGGCAAGGTATTACAGAAATGTAACAGGCAGGGGACACAATCCAGTTTAATCCATGACCAGAGAAACAAAAAGAGCCAATAGAATAGAAAAATGGTCGTAAAAAAAAAAAAAAAAGGAAATGAAATGTTAAATATTTATGAATATTGGAAAGAAACAAACAAAGAAAAAATTAAGGGTGAGAGCGAGAGAGAGGCAGAGAGAGACACACAGAGAGAAAGACAGGCAGACAGACAGACAGACAGACAGACGGACAGAGAGTCTATACAGACAAACAAACAAACAGAGAGACAGAGAGAGCAAAAGACACAGAGAAAGAGAGAGAAAGAGAGAGAGAGAGAGAGAGAGAGAGAGAGAGAGAGAGAGAGAGAGAGAGAGAGAGAGAGAGAGAGAGAGAGAGAGAGAGAGAGAGAGAGAGAGAGAAGAGAGACAGAGAGAGAGGACAGAAAAAACTCCAATAGAAGTAACTGATCAAAATAAAGAACTTTAAAAAAATGGAAACATAAAAGGACATAAACACGACTGAGCAACAAAGAAAGTGGAGACACTATTGAAAACAAAGATTTCTCATAGATCACGGACTGACATAGCCAATTGACCAAGGGCAGAGGCAACAGAGACATATAAACTTACCCCTCCATAGCCTCTGCTACTTGAGACACTACCATATCTGTCATAAGACGGCTGAAACAGACAAATAAATTGGAAATAATTGATCAAGATCGAGAAGTGGGAAGATTCAAGTCCAACTTCAAGATTATTAGAAGCCATTCAGCCGCCAATTCAAATATTATATACACGATAAAGATACATGCAATGTGACCAAAATGGATGTGATAGTCAAAGAAATGTTATTACCTAGGAACACCTAGACTATCTTTGAATTATTATCTCAAAAGTTTGATTGTTTCATGAGACATGCCATTGTTCGCACGTATTTCTCGGTCTAGTTAGCGGGTGATTGGTGGAGGCTACTGCGAGGGTCTCCTTCTGTCCTATTATTCTTTTATAATTTCCCCATCGTCTTGCTATCTCCTAGCACAAGGTGGCCATTGTCCTCTCGACATGCTTCCTCCAAATTCAGACTCAAACTTAGTCTTATAAGAAGCTCAGCTCACGTTGCAAATGAAAATTTAACGTTCCTACAATTATCAATGTACTGTACACTTTCAATTCTAAGGCACATCAGCTGCAAAATTCAGAATGGCTTTGCGCCTGCTGTTTCATTGCTATAAATCTAGCAACACGCTATGGGTGTTTAAGATGGATATCAATAAGTTTTCTTGAAAACGAAATATATTTATGCTTTGCAAATGCCAATTCGTGGCTCCCAAGAAATGAAATCTATAGGCAAACGTAATCTTGGTTCTTGTTTGTTCTATCTTCATTTTCTGAAAATCTGGAGATGCTTTAGTATGTAGAAAAGGTATAACAATTGCACACTTTGATACATTTTGGTCCTTTCAAGTTGTTTCACACTTGCCGTCCATTTTAACTCCTTATCATAATACCAAAGCCGCCTACGTCCAACGTCGAATTTCTCAGATGTGTAAAACATAGAGCTGGAACAATCAATCACTAAGGTCGCAATAAACGTAAATATTTCTTGACATTGGTTTTACGCGCTAACCACATTAATTATTACTTTATTATACATATTTTCCGTCTTCCCACAGCAATAAAGATATGTTGGTAAATGGTTTGTGCTGGATGGTTAATGCCAAAAGTAAGAGAATAAGTGATTTGTTATCCCCCAACACCACCTACGTAACAAAAGACAAGATTACTCGCCTCCATACTTGAGGCAGAACTAATTTATTTCCAGACTGTGGCACAATAGTATTTTCTTAATAACTGCAATTGTTATCACGTGAATTCATGACTCTTCGCTCATTTAGACGTGGAAGATACAGTACCATAGTGGTTCTAAACGTGGACCACACACCGTTCCACCCCTCCCCTCCCCCCTTCCCCCCACGCCCCCCCCGGACGATTTTGATTTCCAGGGGGGCCGAAAACGAAGAAAAGGGACGGTGAAAGAATAGTTTGAGTTTGACTTCGACTGAGCACGATATTGGGCCACCTTGCACCTTTCATGATACTATTCATGGTAATTCTCAAAGATAAAAAAAAATGACATATATTTCAGTAACAGCAGTAACGATAATAACAAAGCAACTACATAATAATAATAACAACAATGATAGTATTAATAATATTGCAAAACCAGATGATTCAAGACAATTTAGCTAAAGAGCACCCGTGCAAGTCAGACACGCGGACAAGGTCTAGTAGCCAGGAAGCATGGCACGTACAGCAACATAGGCTATTCTTTCACGGAATTTGTAACAAGACACCCCAAGCAGCTATAATTACTAAGCTTCTCAGAACGTCTTCAGAAACTCAGTAGCAAGACAAGAATTTTGATATTACCTGGGATGAGAAATTCACCTGGATCGACCAAAGCCATAGTAATAATGAAAAAAGAAATAATGTTGTTAAATGTGAAAACAGAGTTCTTGAGCAGGATCTCAAGGTGGCAGTAAATATAATCACTATGCATTACAAGCAAGCAAACTGTAACGGCAACAACAAGAATAACTAGGACAACGATTGCTGAGACAAAAAAAGACACCGCAGAGAGACACAAACAACACTAATCTGGAACAGCAACATGTGGAAAGAAAAACAACTAAACACTCTACAAAGTGTGAAATCTTAACCCTCTAGTGCCCAGACATAAGATTCTCGTGTCCAGAATGTCTGAAACTAAAAAAAAAATTAAAAAACTCATAGCAGACAAGCGATTGCGAGAACATAAAAGTATCAGAAACCAAATGTAAAAAAAGCCGTTGATGAATTTAAAAAAGTTTCAAATATAAAACTATGGGCTCCACGTCGTTAGAGCAAATATGGAACATCGGACACCAGAGGGTTAAACAAAAAACAAAAAGCATCACCGTGAGCAATAAAAACTTCATATCTCAAACGAATCAATATGAAACATTGGAAATAGTCCCATGCTGACACCAAATCATTTGACCACATAATTATATTGCAACCATTTTAACACGATAAAGACAATACAAAAAGTATAAGGACAGCCCAGAAAGCAAAATAATGCAGCACAATCAGCTTCAATGATACATATAGCTGGAACAAAAGTTCAAGATGCCATTGCAACAGTTCAATTAAATCATCTCTAGTGTCGAAAGAATATTGTGAGTATACTAAATCACAAGACTAGGATTTGAAAATGAAGTGTAGTAAGGAGATTTTAATTCAGTTTCAAACGCATGCTTAAATAACAGGATACAGTGCTTACATAGTAAAATGCACGGTGTCTCAGATGTCTGGACCCATACAGGCAAACTTATAATTATTTAAAGAGTTTTATGACAGCAAATGCTTAATTTGACGGCCTTGACTATGTGAAATCAAAAGACCTGGATTTCAAAACGAAATGTAGAAAGAAATGTTTCATTCAGTTTCAAATCCATGCTTACATAACAAAACACAGGGTGACCCGGACGGCTGGACCCAGACAGGCGAACTTACATTTTAAGAGTTTTATGTCAGTAAAAGCTTAAATTGGCGGTCTTCGGGACTATTTTGTAGACGTTGAACATGGGTACGTTGGCGATTTGTCAATATAGCAGAGCGGATGTTGTTACATGGACAGCTGATATCCTATGTTAGAGCAGCAACAGTTCTGGGCCGACTCCGATAGACCACTGACTACACTGGTTTCCTGGACCGACTCCGATAGACTACTGACTACTGGTTTCCTATCTTAGTGTAACGATTGTTCTGGGCCGACCCCGATAGACCACCGACTAATGGTTCCCTATGTTAGTGCAGCGATTTTTGGACCTACTCCCAGAGAGAAGTGAGTGCAGATGACCCCAAAGAAAAAAAAATGAAGTGGTGTTGGATTTGAAGACGTAGGAGGCCATTCAATTGGACCTCGCCTTCTGATCCATCTCTTTAGAAAAGCTTTTATAATCAGAGCGTACACAAGCGTCGGGAATGCCATAGCTGTCAATTTGACCATTTACAGTGATAAAACCTTTAAATACACTTTTTGCCTTTGGATCCACACTTTTAGGATACCCTGTCGAACATTGAAAAAGAAATAAAAGAAAGAAATTGAGAATTGTACATACTGGAGCAAGCTCAGCAGCCACGAAACAACATGCAAAACATTCCAGCCATTATCATCTTGTCAGTCTCAGAAAGGCATAAATGTTTCGTTAGGCTTATAAGCAAATTTACCTTACTCAATGTTCGTTATTTTGTACGAGAAATAAGATAATAACGTAAGATCTTATTATGGGGAAAACAAAACAAAACGAAGGGCTTAATCGCAGATGTCTGCGAATTAGATCTCGATGCTATTCGGAGATAGGGGGTTTCTTGGTTATTTTGTGACGTCTACTATGGAACAGTTCCTCCAGCCTATCGTGGTCTGCGGTTGCCCAATGACTAGCATCTGCAATAACCAGATCCGCTCAATCCGTCTTGAGTTCAGTTCCATGCCGGAGCATTTTCCTAAACCTAGTACTGCTCATTATTAGAAATCATTTTTTTTCCTAAGGATGTTGCAAAATTGATGTCGTGGGGAAACTGATCATTACCAGTTGCTCTCCAGATTACTTTTAAAGAAATTATATATCCCTGTTCTTTTTATTTATTCTTTGTTCATTTTATTTATTCCTGTTCATTGAACGGGGTATTGCTAAGTAGAAATAAAAACGTAAATCAAATTTTAAACATGTAAATGATTTCTTTTACATCATTACTATTATTATTACCAGTAGGCCCGCTGACTCGAAGAATACACAGACGTAACTTTTAAAGTTGAGTTTCGATCAATAATATAATGTGTAAACTGAGACACAGAACGAAATTTCCTGCCGTACTTTTTAATTCTACTCAAAGAAAATGCGTCTTTTGTTTTTCGGCTCAAATTATCGGAACATTTTCTTCTGTCCAACTCAGTTGTGGCTCAAAATCAACGGAAGTATTAAAAATATAGCCAACTTCGACATCTTTTGAAATAATAATGTCCACGTACATCTTTACGTCTCTTTATGCTTAACATGATATTTTGTAGAATTTAGGACTCAGGGCCAAAAAGCCTTTCGTGATTATTGGAGGCCTTAGTTCCTTAATAATATGATGATGATTGCTATTATTATTATTGTTATTACTATATTATTATTGCCTCTACTAGTATTATCATTATTATTACATGCGTTATTGTTATTTTATTAGTGGTATTTCTGAAAACTGTATTCACTTCTGCCCAACCGGTGCGAATCCACCGGCAAGATGAATGTCTTTTTGCACACGCATGAGCACTTGACCAACTTAAGCTAATCAGGCAGCACCACATTAGAGAAAGGTTTGCGTGTGGATATCAGTTATATTATTCTGTTTGCACTTTCAGTTAACAACACCAGCGCACTGGTATAATTATGACCAATTTCTACTTGCGCCATCCTTTTTCAGACTAATCTGTGTAATTTTGGATTTCGGGAGCTGACAATCCCAAGGCCTTTTCAGAGAGAAACAACAGTATTCTGCTTTCTACCCTGTATGTTCTTTGTCTGAATTGTTATTGTCAGTCAGCTTGAAAAATGCACCTTCTCTTCTTACAGAACAAACAGTGCATTTTCTTTACGTCAAAGCAATGATACAGTTTCCTGTTTGCATCACGCAATGGTCCCTGTTTCGTCTATACAATTTCTTTTTTATTACCTGATGGAGTTTTGACTTTTCCATTTGCCATTTCCATTTCCGTACACACGAAAACGCAGTTTTAGGATATAATTTGTAAGAAGACTTATTAACATAGTTGTTATCGGACAGTCTTGGTTGAGGAAAGTTTGCAGTCTCCATCGCTTACACATTGCCGGTAATTCTCAAACGGGAGGCACTTGACTCCCGAGGGAGAAAATGGTTAGTCTAATTAATTAAGGGAAGGAATTTAGCCAGGCCCTTTCAAAACATATTCGGGCATTAAATCAAATAGAAATGTTACGATCCATTGAACTAAAAACTTCTTTTTTTTTTTTTTTCATTTCATTGTAATAAAAAATAGTTCCACAAATTGTTTCAGTAATTACCACTGTAAAAGTATACTTATGGTGATTAGATTATTACACGGCAATTATTCAAAATGGGGGAGGAATTGAAGAAACCTGGCACCACAAAAAGAGGAAAAACGGCAAAGCGCAAGTCATGAGAAAAAAAGCCAAGATTTCTATAGCAGAAAAGTACATGTCCTCTTGCACAGAAAGATGAACTCAGAAGAGATATCAATGGCCAATTTATGCAGCAAAATGACCAAATGCTGAGAGATATTATGCATTTATTTACCATGTCGAACACTTGCTATGTTAAGGTGTTCTCATTAAATATCGGTCCTGAGGACGTTTGCCTGTGAAAGCTGATCGAACCAACCAAGTTGTAGGAAAAGATCAACTTACACTCTTTTCTGAAAATAAGAATTAGTGAAACAAACTCAAATGTATTAATGAAAAAAACACAGTGGATGGAAATGAATATTATGTTAAATAGTGATTTTTACAATGAAAAAACAAGCATGATCTAAAAAAAATAAATTAAAGTGAAAGTCATGGTTAAACCATGGTTAAAATGCAAAAGTCTGGGTGAATACAAAATTATGAAAAGTGTAGGTGTGATTAAAAGGAATTAAAAGTATGGTTAAAGATTAAAATCTTATAAACTGGCCCGTTATGGGAAATTAATAAAATAGAGATTAATGAGGTAGAAGGAAATGCTATTATGCAACAAAATATAAAAATAAATTTAATTGTACTAGCATAAAAATTATTTGAGCACATTTATGTAAATTCGTGGATTCATTTGGAATACATATCAAAAACATTGATATAGATAAACGAAAATAATAATAAAAAAACAACAACTTTCAATTCAACACCAGACCATTCAATTATTCATAGGATTATGTGTCCCACAAATCTCCAAGACTTACCAATCTATCCATCCTCTCTCCTACTCACTCATTCAACCATTCATGCAGTCATTGAACTATCAATCTATTATTTCAGCACTCAGCACTCAAAGAACGGCTATCTAAAAATAGTACGATGAGCCTAAACACTCACTGAAACAAAAAATCATCTATCAGAAATGGAGGCTGTACTGCTATATCGCTCCAGATTAACGAAGGGAAATGAAATAAACATTTTTACACCGAAAGATTCAGTAACTTGAAAAGTAATTGTCTTTTCGCGGAACGGGGTAACGCCACGTGGTCCAGCGCCACGTAAGCAGAAATGATACCTGTTTTGATTCAGAGGCAAGACAGTTCTTATGTTATCACTGTTGTCATGGAAACTTTCAGATTTATATAAAATTTCATTTCAAATGTAAATTCCATTATCAGGAAAAAAGCAAAAAAAGAAATTGAAGGTCTCATTTCTCACAAACTGATATGCTATCACAGCTAGTGCATATAACACTCAGTGTGCTTTGTTGACTGCATTTTCTTGACATCTAAAGTGTAATTATAATGTAATGTAAAGGTAATAAGTAGCATGTACAGCGCTCAAATCCTCTCAGAATGATGTGCTCTAAGGCGATCAACTAATATTACAAGCAGGATGTAACAAATCTACTTTCATCCTCAAACCCCTGAGACCAAAATGGGACACCATTCAGTTTGAAAGAAAACATCCTGAACAATTCAGTTTTGAGTCTCAAAATTGATGATATTCCCACTTTTCCTGGTATCAACGCTAACGTTGTTCCACATTATTAAGACCCACCAGTAAAAACAACAAACTCTTTCGCTTAATTATAATAAATACAATGTACAAGATAATGGCATGCTTTTGGCATTAAGGCTTATCTTTAAATTTCTAGATTATCCAGAAGGAACAGAAAGCAAAATGAGAAAGATACAGAAGGTCACCAATTCGCCCCAACAAGACACTTAAGCTAGACGTGTGCCACATTTCGCGAAGGTTCCAAACCATGTCACTCCATATTCCTGTTATTGAGTTATGATACAATTATGTTATGTAATGGGCTCTTAAACACTCTGTGACAGAGAATTTCCCTCACGGGTTTATACAGTGATTCTTGTCCGATCTTACCCTCTAAATTAATATTCTGTGTTATCTCAAGAGACAGTGGTGAAATTTCAGACTGTAGCATTACAATGCAGAACATTATAGTGTTATCCGTACTTCATCAACACAAAACCCATGATATAATGAAAAAACCAGTTAAGACATCACACCCACACAAAGTTTCTGCTGGCATTCCCACAAGTATTATGGTGAAATGGAAAACACATTTTATTTCCCTGTATAATCCCAAAGTTTACAAACCAACAACTTGCCAACAAACTTTTTTTGTTCCTATACATAGACGTGTGATTAAAGGCAAAATCAGGTTGAAGCAAACATCTCTGGCGGAGCAACTCTAGACCTTATTTGAAAAGAAAACTTCAAAGCTTAAATTAATTTTTCTGTTTTTTTTTTTTTTTTAACCAACGAAATACTAATCCTCTCTAGACCTTTACCCTCTTGATTAAAATAAATTATACCTGTACATTAATGTATAATATAACGCGACTTTTAGTTCTTGTTTATTCACTTTTTACACAACAGAAATTCCACGTTAAGCATTTGCGGCTCTAATATTATGATAAAGAGTTAGCATAAATCGGAATTGTGATACGGTTTGATACGCGTCACAATGCATTTAAACAGATTTCAAAGTGAGCATTTCTTATACCTCTTCTATATACTTAAAGATCTTCAGTTTTTCAGAAAATGGAGATAGAACAAACAAGACCCAAAAACGCCATTCCGTAACATAATGCAATTGAAAGCTGTCGAATGGAATACAAAATACAACAGCGTATCTTTATTTTAATATACTCGAAAACTCATTTTTAACCAGGAGAGAATGATTTCATAAATTTGCCTCCTATACCTTTACATCACAGCATAATAGAAGCTCCAAACGGTAGAAGAACCCAGCATAATTATTATTACTTACCTGCGCAATATCCCGATATTTCAGATACATGATGAGCCAAAAACAAAACAGAAGGCGACAATGTGCAAAAAAAATTCTTCTCTGCCAAATTCTGGATCATTTCTGCATATCCCAAATCTCTCTCTCTCTCTCTCTCCCCCCCCCCCCCCCACCCCCACCCTTTTCCCCTTCTCGTCCTGAAGTACGTATTAAATGTCCATTCTCCCCCACTTATTAAACAACAACTTTCTGTCACTGTAATTACCAAACACAAAAAGTGAAAATCACAATAAACACTCGACAAGCAAATAACTTTTTGATATAATGCATTTATTATGAAAACTTTTGGTGCGGAAATTGTTCATGAGTATGCTGTTTTGCTACTGTTGCCACTCTGCAGAGTCTGGGGTGTCAGTGCATGGCCCTCGTGATAACATGGCCCGACACACTCCTGGCGTGACGTCACACTATGGGGCGGTCGGCGAGCGAGTAGCAGCCCTAATGTTTATTGCACGCGAAGAAACAAAAGCATTGGTATCACGCCGGTACCTATCTGGCGGGTGTGTTGAAATAATTATGGATTGTCTGGTTTTTTTTTATTTCCATTATCTGTCGCACGTCTATAGCACTTATTAACGTTGGGCTAAGTGTAGACTGACCAACTAATAGCCAAAGAGTAAGCCTGACTATTGGCAAGATCCGTGTTTGTTATCGTGAAACTGGTTTCCTGTTACATGTACTAAAACAGTCGAGTGTGATTCAAACCAAACATCCGTACGTTAACATCCACAATTTTTGTGTTTTTTTCCCCTATTTAATATTTCACATATTTAATGTTAATGCATGTAACATAAAAAGCACCGTCAGAACTAGGTTAGTGGATACAACATTAACATTAGTAATTAGTATTAGAACAGCTAGTCTAGGAAAGTGCAATAAAGAGTGGCCTGCATGTAACATTAGTAGCCAGTATTAACAGCAAAAAAAAAATAAATTATAATCATAAGAGTGAAACGTACCTTTGTAAACGTGAACAAAATCGTCCGCAAAAAAAGATGTTTGGAATTTAGGTCCTTTTGGTGTATGTCTTCAGGTTTCTGGCATTATTCCCTGAAGAAGTTTTGTCCGAGAAATGTTTTGAATACATGTAGTTGTTCAGGAAAATGTTCACTGTAGGTTTACAATATTTCATAACTAGTTGAGAATAATCCTGACCACATGCTTCACACTCCCCATCACACATGCCTAGAGACTGAATCCGTGCCATTGCCAGCTTTAACAAAACTTGTCTCTGATTTACACAAAGGCCTTTTTAGGTATGTCACGATCATGTGCGTGAAGATGGTCACGACCACGTGTGTGATGAGTACCTAACTTATTTACCTTTCAAACCCAGCTAACAAGCCAAGCAAGCAGACCAGCGATCAACGGACACATGGAGTGAAATTTAAATTAAACGATATTTAATTATAAATGCATGACAAAACTTATGTCAAAACATTCAACTCATGATAATCACATACATAATCACAAAAACAGAGATACTTCAAATTTACTCTTGGGGATCATGGCTATTCTTTATTCCCCGTTTCACATCTAGATCTAATCCCTCTGTCTATAAACTTAACTACGTATACTTAATAGTCTCTGTCAACAGCTGCCCTCCTCGTTGATGCAATTTTACGTCTCCAGAGTTCACACGATCCTTTCTAGATCTCTAACTTCGACGATAAAAGGGGAAACAGACGTCCCTGGCTTCACACAAATAAGAACACACAGTTCACACCCGCCATCGTAGATTACTAGCTCCCTGAGGGGTTATCAGCCCGTCCTCAAAGATTCTTCTTCTGCAAACACACACAGCACATCGACGGTTCACACCCGCCATCGCAAATCACGAGCTTCTGATGGGTTCCCATCCTATCATCAGAACTCCTCAACTTCTGGTCCCCATGGCACGACCTTCCACTTGTCGCCCGGACCGATTAAATTCTTCTTATTGGGAAATACATGTGAACATCATGGATCCCTCACACACCTAACACTTCTGGTCCCCACTGGCACGACCTTCCACTTGTCGCCCGGACCGATAAATTCTGCGTCTTCCTTTTAGGAATTAATAACTTGGGAACATTCATAGATTCCTCACATAGATAACACCCCTGGTCCCCATGGCACGATCTTCCACCTGTCGCCCGGACCACTTCTCTCTCCGTCTTCCTTTAGGAACGAATAATTTGGGAACCACGTGTGTCGAGCTTCTCCTCTACTTATACTCCCGAGGTTTTTGCACACGCGACTAGTTTAAAGCGAGTCGTGTGTATCTATCCACGCTCGTCAACAATGTTAAAAACCGTGTTTTTCCCCTGCTAAGCTCACCCCCCTAGACTCGTGGCGCACAAGGCCACCGACCTTCCTCGTGATATTTAATCTTTCATGCTCGACAACAACTTTAAACTCCCCTTCTCCCCTACTAAGTTTACCCCCTCTCTATACTCGTGGCGTACAAGGTCATCAACCTTAATCGTGACAGGTATGAAGGATGTGGTAGTATATTATACAAAGCTTGCAACAGCATCTCACAGGAATATCTCTTCACAGAAGAGAACAATAATTTCAACTGTTCCAGTACGAACAACATCCTCTCCTTTACTTGCGATCCCTTCTCGTCATCAATGTCTTCCATTCTCTCATCACTGGTAAAGTTGTACAGACCGTCAATAAAGACCTGCTATTGGTCCTTGATATCCGTTGTCTTATTTACATTATGACCACAAAAATAAGATAAAAGAGTGTCAAACTGTGACCACATGCACAATGTCACTGTCAGTGTTGGAGGAGAGTTCTGGCCAAACAGCCATTTCAGAGAACTGTCTGGTACTCGTACTGTAAAGAATTTATAGGCTGATTTTATGAATGTAGACAAGCAAAAATTTATCTTTGTCATAAATATCACTTCAAAGCAATTAATTTTTATTATGTACCGATTGAAAATGAAAGAGTTGACAGAAAGCTCTGAGGACAATACTAGTAGGTTAATCAGCATTACAGAGTGTGAATGAGTGCGGTGTCTGGGGTTAATATCCTATACTTCAAGACGATTAATATTATTTCAGAGATAAGGCTTAACTTTCCACTGACTAAGGCATCAACCAGTAGCGCCAACAAAACAGATACATACGGAAATGCAAGCCTGATTGTCGAAATTAGCTGGTGCGAGCACCAAACTCTTACAGATTTAAACACGATAATATTATTATTGTATTGCGGTATCATCATTCGCTAACAAAAAAAAAACAACATTACCATTATCCAAGTGAAGTAAAGTTGTAAGTTGTGCTGAGAAGTGTTTCGGCTGGCAAAATCAGTTTTAATTAAGACAGGTCATGAGGTCAAGCCCTCCTTTGATTCTCAGAAGAGATTGCAGGGTCATAAAGGGGCAGTAAGCATGCAACCGAAACTGCACCTTCCCTCTCTAATTGACCTCTGGAACACATCTGTGGCTCTTTGATGTAAATGGAAATGCCAGAAATGAAATACTATTGGCAAATGGTGCTATTTTTTGACAATACGGTCGAGCTAAGGAGGTCCAAAGTCGTACAAAAATCCGATTAAGTGTCTCTGTTTCTGGTTTAACTGTTTTTGTTTTTTCCTTTAATTTGGTTAATCGCTACTTCGCTTACTGAGAGAAAGAGAGAGAGGGAAGAGAAGGTTCATTTTTCCTTTTCCTTTACCAGTGTTTTTGTTCTTTATAGGTTTTTAAAATGTTTATTAATGTTATACCAGAACTGTCGGTGTAAACTTCCGCATGCATATCTGTGAAAACTCGTACAGCACTAGTCAGGACAGGCTTTGTGAAGTTGTCAGAATCTTTATGTGATAAAAACTCCAGTATGTAGACTGTTCTGTGTTGTTTTGCAGCCTGTGTAGCCATGATGTATTGTTAAGCCGTAAATGCAATTTCTTGCTAAAATCCGAAAATCTGTGACTTTATCAGCTTCCATCCAATCATTGAACGCATATTCATCGCGTTTCTCCAACTCGAACTGCCTTTCTTCTGGTCTTTTCCTTTTAGCGGGTGGTGTTTCTGTCAAGTACGACGGGCAATTCATCAGTTAACATAGGTCTTTGTCTTGCAACTGTTAGTATACTGCCATCTGGCCTGGTCACTGAGTCCTCCGTGAGAATGAATTGTGGACTAAAATGGTTTGCACAAACCACAGATTCAGCCGTAGGCTGGAAATCGGCCCTCGGAATCTTGCTAATCCACAGGCTACGTGTCCCCGAGTCTTTTGGAAAAGTAAACACTGATGTCTTCACAGTCTTATCGTAGTTGCCCCTGCAATTGGGCACACAGCACTTTCGTGGCATAGTTTACATTTAACAACAATGAGAATATGAATAAAGGTCAGATATCCAAAAAATGCACTCTATCCACAAGCAAAGCAGTAATAAACAAATACAATTTTCTATAACACATGACAACACTACATGCCGGCAGCTATTCTGTCTGCTGACTAATGCACTATGCACATTTCAATCTCGCGCCAGCCTCCCGTAGGCCGCCCCATATCGTGACGTCACAGCCTTGCTATGTTCCCTTGTGTCAGGCCATTTGACTACGAAGGCCAAGGTCAGTGCCTTCCTAATTAACACACAGGCATACTGGGCAGTTGCCCAAGGCCCCCGGGGGGTTTAGGGGGCCCCACGCATGCAAATTTACATTGACTTTTGACACATTGAAGAAAATCCAGCAGAAGCTTATTGTTTTGCCCAAAGGCCCATAATGATGTGAAGACGCCCCTGCCTGGAGAGTACTATTATAAAAACCACAGAAACACTGTGAGGGTCGCGGCACGGCTTAAAGCAAAAACAAAAATTGTGACAAAGAAAAACGTTGTATGTAGTAAAGCCTCGTGAAAGATCATAATAATCCCCAAACAATACAGTGAAAGGCAAAGAAAAAGAGAAGACAGAAAATGGCCTATTTTATCATTTCGTTAAAAGCCTTCTTCAAGGAAAAAAAAAAACAAAACAGAGAAAATGGAAAATTGAACAGATAAAGCAGTCGAACAGTAAAAAAAAAATTAGAATATTATGAAATAATGAATATTAGGCTAATAAAATATTAAATAAATGCATCTACTTATCTGCCAGCCGAAATATTGACATTTTTTGCCTTCCCTTTTTCTTTGCATTTCATTGTATCGTTTGGAGATTATTTCTTACACGAGACTTTGTTACATGCAACCTTTTCTTTTTGCCAGTTTCTGATAATGCTGGGGGTATAATGCACTGCTTTATGTGCCAAGCTTTGTGATTTATTGTAACGTTGGTTTATAATGGTTTTTTTTTATGTCGGATTTTGCAACATACAACCATTTCATGCTGTCTTTTTTGTTTTGTTTAGGTCACATTTTTACTTCGTATCATCCTGTGAGTAAAATGCATAGTCCTTTGCTATTCCCTACACTTACGGGACACTTTGAGTTAATGGAAAAGGCATGAAAATCTCTTTTGGACATTTCAACACAATCCATCTAGGATATTGTTATAAATTTTCATATTCTTTTCAAACAAATTCAGAAAATTTTAAAACAATAGTTGTCTGGAAAATCTAACCTTTCATCATGGCATCCATCCTTATGAGGGCATGTACATGACTTTTGGTCTTTTTACAGCAAATTGTTTTTATGACAATTCTATTTATAACTGATTTTCGGAAACTTTTATTGGTCTTTCCTGCGAAGGTCCATCCATCCGACCGCCAGTACATCAAATCCATCCATCCATCCATTGTTCTACCCAATTTTACTAAGACCCCATGCACCAGCCAACGAAGTCGACCTCACAGAACTGAGTCCCAAAATAGCGTGACGTCACCATCTAGCTGGTTGGCAGCCCAAAAACCGGCTACTGTGCGTCAAGGTTAAAGCTAATATCACCAGCTCTGAACTCTTAAATTCTACGTCATTTTCATTTTTTTTTTCTAACAATTTACGACTTTATCTCAGGTACATCATCTTTTTTCAATGTTTACAGTAACGAAGATTTACCGACTTGCCACTAACGTTATCGCCCCCTGAAAAAACCCATCTCACTTTTCCATCTTTTAAAATAACGCGGGGCCTCAAATTTCACATAAAATACCCAGTCTGTGCTGGTCGTCAGTGGCAATTCAGGTCATGCTTTGCCGAAAAGGTAGCTGGGGGAACTTAAAAACTGCTTGACCTGAACGAATGTTAGGTTAACCAATATTCTTTTAAATAGATTAGCCTTGCTATAAATGTCTTGTTTACTAACTGCTACAGCGAATGTTAGTGTACCGCCCTGCTCTGGAACAAGAAGTTTCGATGTCTTTTCAAGTACTGACGAAAGTTTTCCTTCCCCCCCCCCCCTATCTATTTCTCCTTTATTAGCAATGTTTCAAGGGGGCTCTAATGCAATAAAATAAAAATAATAATAGTAATAATAATAATAATAATAATAACAGTAATAATGAAAATGAAGAAGAAGAATAGCAATGGTAGTAGTAGTAATAATAATAGTAGTAGCAGTAGCAGCAATGAGAATAATAATAATAATAATAATAGCAGTAGTAGTAGTAGCAGTAGTAGCGGTAGAAGTAGTAGTTGTAGTAATCATAGTAAGAGTAGCTCACTACTAGTTTTACTACTACTACTATTGTATAACTATTCATCACAACAATAACAATAATGATAAAACTATATTAATAGTGGTAACAACAGTGGTAGTAACAATAATCTAGCAGTAGTAGTAGTAGTAATTGCTCTAATGCAATAAAATAAAAATAATAATAGTAATAATAATAATAATAATAATAATAATAACAGTAATAATGAAAATGAAGAAGAAGAATAGCAATGGTAGTAGTAGTAATAATAATAGTAGTAGCAGTAGCAGCAATGAGAATAATAATAATAATAATAATAGCAGTAGTAGTAGTAGCAGTAGTAGCGGTAGAAGTAGTAGTTGTAGTAATCATAGTAAGAGTAGCTCACTACTAGTTTTACTACTACTACTATTGTATAACTATTCATCACAACAATAACAATAATGATAAAACTATATTAATAGTGGTAACAACAGTGGTAGTAACAATAATCTACTGTAGTAGTAGTAGTAATAATAGGGATAACAATGATCTAGTATAATAAAAAGACAGCTTCAAACAATTATAACAGGAATAAGAATAATTTGCGCTGTTCTGAAAATTACCCTTTTGACTATTTAAGCGAGCTCGTGGGCTTTTTGGTTGAGAATATCTTGTTTCGAGCGCCTCGCCACACGACAGCTGCTGAGACAGTCTGCCACATTAATTAGTTATTTTGTTAATCCAAATTCTTGCAGCTTGGAGATAGTTTTTTTTTCAAATTTTTTATTTAAATCAAATCTGAAATCGTCGAGAAAAGAAACGATTCTTTCATTAAATTCCTGTGTTACTTTTCTTCGAAGCATTTCAGAAGAGAACGAAAAGGCCTAACACTTCAGAATTGCGAGCAGTAGTCTCTTCACTTCAAAGGGGACCAACTTTTATATTTCCTCCGATAAGGCGGCAGACCCTCGCTTATCTCCTCCTGACGTTCCGTGATTTTCATTCTTATCGCCTCTCACCACCGGAGTTCGTCTCTGAGTTATCGTCCTGGGGTCTATTTTTGACTTCCCCAATGGACACTGAGGTCGAAGGTGCACGGCACGGGCTTGGGTTGAGCGAATGGTTTATTCTGTGTTGATGTTCCAAATGTCAGCACGGTTTGGCAGTTAGATGGTGTTAACTCTCAGTTTATGTCTCTCAACCTGCATAAAACGTGCTGGGGTAATTCCTGCTTCCGCCACTGGAAAAAGCATTCCCTTTGGATGTCCATCCATCCATCCATCCATCCATTCATCCATCCACCCATCCATTCCTGCACCCATCTATTCATCCACCCATCCATCTATCCACCCATCCATTCATTCACCTATCCAATCATCCACCCATCCATCCATCCATCCACCCATCCGTCAATCGTCCATCCATCCATTTTTCCGTCCATTCATCCACCTGCCCGTCCATCTATCCGCCCGTTCATCCATCCTTCCAATCATCCTTCCATCCATCCATTTATTCATCCATCTATCCATCCATCCATCCATCAACCCATCCATCCATCTATCTATTCATGCATCCATGCATCCATCCATCCACCGATCCATCCACCCATCCATCCCTGGATTAAGTGCTCAGCAAGCATGTGCTTGGGGAATTGCTTCCCGCCAGGCTTCATTTTCGTAACATGTTCACTTATAAACAAAAGCAACAGTTGTAGTGTCTGGCCTGGTGAAATGGCCCAGAATAAAACTGAAAAAGGTGTTAAAATTTAAAAAAAATTATTTTCCAGTCACAGCTTGTCGATTTTTGGTGCCTTGACGCTTACGCTATGAAAGGTCTGCGGCAGGCAACACTGTTCTGGAGATATCGTTTGGTCTTACTCCGGCCCTGCCACCATTCATTCACGCGGTCCGTCCCTTAACCACGAGACAAGATGCAAATCTAATCTTTCTCTGCCTAAACATTTATACTTTCAGACTTGCTTGCTCCAAAACTCTCACCTACCCATTCAACAAATCCATGATTTGAATTCTCAAGTATACCCATTTACTCTATTCTGAGTCATAGGCAAAAATCTCCACACTTCGCATGGCAAAACCCGTATATCATTTCCATGAGGGGAAAAATGAAATAATAATGATGAAGATCATTTACACAGCACACAATCAAAAAAAAAAAATTGCTCTGGCGCTTTACAGAAAAACTCGCCCCCTCCACCTGCTACTCATTCCCCCCTTTCTCTTTCTCTTTCCCCCTCGCACAGTCGATTGCATACACTCTTGCTAGGCATGCATACGCATATACACATAGCATGGGCACATATGAATAAATAATATGACAGAAATTATACGATAAAACAACAACAAAAAAAAAATGAATTGAGAAAATACACGGAATAGGAATGATACTTCAAAACTGAAAGTGTTCTTGGACCAAGTGGGTCTTTAGACCAATTTTGAGTTGTGACTAGGTAGCTGGCTCTCGCAATGATATTGGCAGCGAGCTCCACATATTATGCGCATATATTATGTTCCAGCAAGGACGAAATTGCAACAAAAAGAACAACAACAGTATGCAACAAAAACATGAAACAAAAAAACAACAGATTGCAAATGAAACATTTCAAAACATTTCCACCGGCATTGTCAGTAGGGCAATCTCAACTAAAAGTACAGTGGCATTAAAAACTATAATTTGAAAACAAATTAGAAATTCTTACCGATCGATAGCTAGAAAAATCTCGCGAAGAGCGTCGACCATACATCTTCTTTGGACCGTCGTCAAAAGATTCTACATAGGTCTATGAAACTTCAGCACACGTGAGACCAGCTCACATGTTTGTCATTGTGGTATAAAGTGGCACATGTATAAACCTTTTTCCAGCCTGCTGTCTGTACAGTAAATTCCTCCCCTGAACCTGTAAAAGAAAGGACAAAAAGAAATGCTTTATTAATCAACTGAAAGTTAAACGTTGAACACTATATAGACCTGGGTAGCTCCGTGGCTGAATAGTCCATGAGATCAATCAACACAGAAATATGGCAGCGTTTTTTGGTTCAGTTTGAGCCTCTCGTTCTTTGCATTTTTTTCACACACTTTTTTATTTGTTACTCATTTCTGTTTCTTTAATCTGTTCTTTTTCTAAAATTCTTCTTATTTTCCCCCCATGCATCTTTTTATCCTCATCCATTGAGCTGAAGACCCACAGCTTGAGTGAAAATGCAAATAATAACGTCTGCGGCATTTACTGTGCACTGTTAAAAAGGCCTGATAAATAAAACTGAGATATAATTATGCATAATGAAATAAGTGGAACTGACACAGTCATATGGGCGTTCTGTAGGAGTCGGATAGATGCAAACAATAAAATAATGGCAAAAGAGGGGTTTGACAAATCCAATGGGGAGGGGAGGGGGGTTAAACGAAATTCATATGCATTAAGTTGGAAGTGTCTGGCGCCCTTCCTTAGAGTCCAAAAACAGTGGTCTTCGCTTTCGTTTCGCTTTCGGTGCTTTTGCCGAAATACGACAGGCTAAGAGCCCAAACACAGAGGTTGCAGTTTCGTTTCCGACTTGGCAGTTTTGCTGAAAAAAAAAACCATCAGACCGAGACCCCAGACACAGAGGCTTAGGTTTCGCTTCGCGTTAGGCAGTCTTGTCGAATGATGTCGGTCTTGTTTTGCACAAACGCCGACAAAATGTTAAACATCTTTAGTCAAGGGCGCATCGTGCTTACGCTTTCGACAAAACTGCCGAAAAAGAAACAAAACCGAAGGCACTGTGTCCGAGCTCTGTGTGAATCAGTCTCCGTTTGACAAAAGAGCGTAACCCTTTAAGTTCCGCCCCCATTTTTGCTTGTAGGCGAAATCTGATTTCAAGAGAATGTGTTAAGGACATAAGGAATCTTTCATGATCATTTAGTTGATTTCTTGTGCATATTGCAGAAAACACTAAAAGTAATTTACTTTTCTCACGCTGAGTTCTGGTAGGGACTGCAACCGAGTGATGAATGTCTGTGTATCACTGGTGATACATTTTGGTGCCTATAGGGTTAAAAGTGTCCTACACTCCTGTAGGGCTCTATTAATACATATTTGTGTTGTTGTTTGTGCTGTTGTCGCTTTTCCCATTATAACATAATATAATAAATGCAGCTGTACGCATCAACCTTGCCCATCTATCATGTTAATTGAACCTGGTCTATCAATTGTCAGATGAGACCCCTGCCGCTCTGAGAAAATAATGACGTACATTTTTGGACACTTTAATGACAGGTCTCGGGTGTCAGTTCCAGCCACACATCTCAAGACAAAAACTCAAACACTGTTCTGGTGATGTCAAAGAGGAATATCATAATTTGTTATCATTACCATAGCCAGCCTCCTCACGGTGGGTATAATTTTACACCTCTACAGTTTTGACACAAGGCTTTCCATCCTGCCCTTTCTGAGAGAGGCTAAGATCTACAACTTGATTTAATAACTTTTATACTCGTTTACAAACTTTCCAGATCTATACAAAATATCTTTTTAGAATTTTACCAATGTGTTTAAATTATGAATGTATTTAATTCTATGTTAACTTTAAAAGCTCTGAACAGGAATCACAAATAAAGAAAGTGTACCCAAATAGACCGCGAAGGGCGTAAAGTGGCCGTTATCGTGCCGACGCGCCATAGAACACAAACTCAAACTCAACCTCACACAAGGCTTTCTCAGTCCATTGTGGTCAAATGTACATAAATATTCCAAACATAGTTCTTCTCTGACAACATATACTGAGAATACACAACAACACAGGAAGTCTGTGTGATGGCAGCAGGGCGTGGAATACAATTAGAATGTGGCATTAAAAGACATGAATGTCGCATATCCCCGAGTTAAACACAATCAGTCAAGAAATTATGCAATAAATTTACAAAAAATTAGAAATGGGAGAATTTTTTTTCTCTCTTCCTTTTCTAATTCTGTGCGAATTTCTTGTGCAGCTTTATTTCTTCTGTTTCTTAATCCTTTTGGATAATTCATCGTAACGTTTCTTTGATTCTACAGCAAGGTTTTGCGCCATACAGTGCCTTCTTCTTTTTTCGGCTTTTGGCCAGATTTATCTGCAGTTTTTCCTTATAGAGATACGAGGGCATATTTATACTGATATTAAAAAATATAATAATAATAAAAATTATCATTAGTATTATTATTGCTCCTTTCTTTTCCAAACGTGGAAAAGAAGAGCCTACGGGACAAGGTCACAATGATGATTGGAAGATATGAGAATGTGAAACTTTTATGAGAAATTTCTGGCTGTTTGGTAGACCAAAAGCCAAGACAAATGTCAGCTTAACAACAATTTTAACACAGTTATGTATAAAAAGTGAGACAAATGTCCTTGTAACAACAATTTTAACACAGTTTTATGTAACAAGTAAGACAAAATGTCAGTGTAAAGGCAGATTTCAGCAAATTAATGATGGACATTTGAGAAGTTGACTGATAAACTCCCGCAGTTTAAAATCAGACCAACAAAGGAGAGGCACCGCTTTCAAATACTAGCGGAAGTAACCCATAACATAACATAACAGCAGGAAATGTAAATTTTTATCCAGGTAATGCTAAGAGAATGAAAAATGGTTACGTGTTCATCATCACAGGAAATAACCACTCAGGGGAGCGATAAAGAAAGTATTAATTTTTAAACGACCCGGGGAAAGCAAAAAGAAACCACACGAAACAACACCAGACCAAACACGAAGGCCCCTCAAGGTTGCTAGTCTGACCTGGGTCAATGTGTTTCAAGTGCGGATAGACATGAGATAAAGGAACCTGTGTCTGACCCGGACCCAGGGAAGCTTTGTTAGACAAGGCACAGTTTACCTTCCGTTAATTATACTCCTACACGATCCCTCCTTTGAGTAAAGTATCTTCGTGAGTTCTCAGACAAGCATAGCCACCCTCTACATTCGTTTTTAACATTCTCCTCTTCTTGTTCCTTGGCTTCAGGTTTTCATGCTTAATCGGTAAATGAAATTATACCGTCACTGCTCTACTCTACGATAATGGCACAAGTCAGACTTATGCCAAAAGGCAACTGACGGTTCATTGAATTCATGAGCATGAGGGCTATCAGATAATAATTATTACAGAAAAAGAAATGTGCCAATAGGAAAATGACAAATAATCCAATAGAATCATAGAGGCGACAGGAAAAGAAACAGATTTTTCTTAACATTTCAGAGAATGTTGTTACAAGTATATACGTCCCCCAAGTTTTTTTACGCTGGGGGCACGTATATCAAAGCCTTTTGTGACTCCAGAGCTCGAGAGCTTTTCCCGAAATGCTCCTGACAGCAGCCTTAAATAATTATTCTTTCAGATTTTCTTTCTGTTTTCCTCCAGTTTTTGGTCGAAATGGCTTTGCTACATGCAAAAACAAGTCTGTTTCGTGTCGGCCTTAACTGAGCCTTGAGCTTACTTTGAGTGAAACAGGGAAACAGGCATGTTTCAATCTCGCTAATGCGCGAGGTGTCGTTGATCTCCACAGTCCACAAAACCGAGGCAGAGACTCAGTGTGCTATTGTGTTGACGAGGAGTCACTAACCGAAAACAATGAGCAGGAATTTGAAGTTCAACGGCTGATAATATTATTTATTTACTTAACTTTGTATATTTATATGATCTTTTTACAAGTATTCAACTAGTGCATTATTCCAACGATCACCTATGGTCACCAAACATGTTCGATTACAAAACAACTTACGAACAAATAAAAAAAATATCCACAGAGCAATCGAAAAACATCAGACTGCGAAATAAAATTTCCCATGCGGAAATACGCAAACAAACAAAGCTAATGGACATAGTAAAATTCATTCTACAACAAAAGTGGAATTGGGCGGGAGATGATTGTGGGAAGGATGAATGACAATAGATGGACAAAACGCTGCACTGAATGGCAACCACGGACAGGCAAAAAGAACAGGAGGAGGACCAGGAAGAAGATGGCAGGATGGATAGTACAAACAGAGGGGGAACAACATGGATGAGGGAGACATCAGACAGAGAGGAATGGAAGTCATTGTCAGAGACTACATCCTACAGTGGATGGACAATGCCTAGGTGAAAGGTGAAAGGTGATAATATCTTTTTGTGCCACTGACTAGTTTTCTTATCTACCATTTTCACAGGTCATTAATTTCATCCTATTTAAAATAATTACCAGTCCTAAGTTAAAAAAGAAGAAAAAAAAGTGTTCTTGGGCCGGTTTATTCAAAAACAAACGTATAATCTGTTCTCAAATACAAAGATGCTGAAGCTATTACGTAGGTGGAATGAAGAATAGCAAGTACAGTCTCGTGCAGACAGAGAAACAGCAGGTGAAGATGTGTCTGTTCACATTGCAAGAATCCAACCAGCCACTTGCTGGTTACAAAGAACAGCAGTCATAAAATGGAATGAATTGACAGCCAAAGTAAACGATCCTACAGATGATAGAGGAGTGATTCTCAAACGGGCCAGGTACTTGGCTCCAAAGGGAAGAATTCCAAATCTACGGAGAGGAAAGTGTTCACCACCATAGTACAATGGTAAAAAAAAAATAAATATAGATGGCAATTCAAAATGGGAGAGGAATTGAGGAAACCTGGGACAACAAGAGGAGGAATGTGGCCTGGCACTCTGAGGGCTAAGGAGAAGAAAAAGGAAAAGCAGAAGAGGATAGAAGGACAGGGAAAAAACTGAAGAACAGGAAGAAAAAGATGCGGGAGGAGAAGAAGAAAAAGGAAATGGAAGAGTAGGCAGAAGAAAAGGAAGAAACAACAAAAAAAAAAAGCAGAAGAAATACAAAAAAAAAACCCAAACAAAAAAAACGAGGTGTAAATGCTAAGAGCAGTGACCATCCTAGAACAAGGCCTCAAACTTAGCACTGTGAGAACCACTGTAATAAAGTGAGGCACTCAAAACAGTTACAGTAATGCCCAAACAAAAGTGGCAAGCAATAAAACTCAAAATCTCTCTCTCTCTCTCTCTCTCTCTCTCTCTCTCTCTCTCTCTCTCTCTCTCTCTCTCTCTCTCTCTCTCTCTCTCTGTCTGTCTACTCAATGCCGTGAGCACCTGAAGGAATTTAAATAAGCACTTCAACATGACGTGGTGATTAACATAAAAGGGCAATCATTTTTCAAGTTTTTGCATTTTTTTTTCTCTTCCCCAGAGCTAATAACGATTTTCCTGTAGTGCTTAATTTGTAAAGCACGGCAATAAGGCTTGACTTTGACATACGGATCTATTGCACTTGTGAGTGGATCTGGCGAAATCGGGCTTAAGGTCAAAGACCAAATTCTTGAGAAATCCCCCCCAAAAGGGGAGTAAACTTCATATGGAAAAAGAGATTTGCTTATAGCATGAAAGATTGGCCATTTTTCTGCATTCAGTTAAAATATTTTGCTTGAAATCGTCTTAGAAATATTTTATGTTGAATTTTTAAAAAAAGATATAAAATTACACTTTAAGGCTGATTTCGCCAAATCCACTCACATTTGTTTTGTTTCAGCCACAATGGAAATTGTTCTCCTCCACCACAGAAAAAAGTTCCACTGCAGGTTTTGTTTTGTTTTTATTTGGATACCTAGATGAGGTACCCAGCATTGCCCGGTCTACACCATTGCTCCCTCCCTTTTCTCTCTCCCTTTCTAATTACCTATAGTCTTGCTTCAGTTCTCATGCTCACCAGGGCACTGCGCACTTCTGACTAAGCAAGGAAATTGCATCAAATTGAATGCGTGTCAATCCCGCGCGCTGGGAGTATCAAAAGGAGTCCATAAGAAAAAAAAAACATGAAGTATTCTAAGGTCATGCAATACTCTTAAAAAAATAGGCTGAAACTTGAATAAGTACTGTAGGCTGACGCAAATGTGAATGGGTTGTAAAAAAATTAAATTTGTAACTTTTGAAACTCATTTTAGCTGTAGATTGTTTTTTTGGGGGTGGGGGGGGGTGGGGAGGGGGAGGGGAAAGGGGGGGGGGTGAAATAATGCCTCCATATATTATTTTTAGGTTATAGAAGAAGATTCGTTTTTCTTACAGCTCCACAGAAACATTATTCAGGTGGAGCCACAGACTAATAAATTAACCAGACTGGATGATCCCATCGTGTAACGTCACAAAACAGCGAAAGGTCATGAACCATCCGCCATATTAGGTTTAAGGTAGCGACCGACGCTTTAGCATAGCTACAATTTTGAATGACACCATATTGACGCGCCTACTGAACGCGGAAGTTGGGTTCCGCTCCAAGAAATTAATACATGTACAACCAATCTTGACAAATGGAAAGAAATTTCTACTGCAGATAGAACTAGGATCGGAATTTCCCGAGCGGCGGCCATGTTCGTTATACAGTCGTCGCTCGGGAAATCCCGTAAAAAACGACAAAGCCCGAAGCTCGTGTTTCCAGTCTGGTTAATTTATTAGTCTGTGGGTGGAACTGTCTATCTCGAAGAAACTCCAATTTTCTTATTAACTTCGTATTGGACAGGAAAACACGAAAAACACACACAAAAAAGGTGCTAGTCTGATAACTATATATATTCCTGATCATAGAGATATATTTTTTTTCATGATAACCTTTAGATTTTTTTCCCTCAAGCATGGAAACTTAAATGCCAATACCTGAGTGACATTTACAAAAGAGATCTAAGGAAATACACAAGTCGGGAGAGCCAGATTTTTACCGGATGGTCAAATATTCCACATTAGCATAGTATGATTATTCTACCTGGGCAATCAAGACATGGTATTATGCATTTGGAATGAAGGAGACAGTCGTTACGTCTGTGTAAACATTATACAAAGAAATGATATCCAAGATCTGTCCCGATCCCTCACAACTCATTCATGGATGATCTATACAAAATGTTAGAAATATCTAACCCCCCCCCCCGCCTCCCCCACCACCCTTTTTTTCTTATCGAGAAAATGGTGGACTGCACCGATCACTAACTGAAGACCTTATTCCAATGTGTCCTCAGTTTCATTTCTTGCTATTCTTCTTTAAAAGAAAGAAAGAAAGAGAATCAGACATAGACTGACAGAAAGGAACAAGAAGAGAAGCAGAGGGAGACAGAAAGAGAGAAGGAGAGAGAGAGACAAAGAAAGAGAAGGAGAGAGAGAGAGTGAGAGAGAAGGAGAGAGAGATGGGGAGACAGACAGATATCATTAATTCAACAAAAGAAAAGTACAACAAAGAATAATGGTAAATCTAGGAAACTACCATTTCTTCAAGTAGAGACTCAACTATCTTAACGCAAAAAATGTTCAAGGAAAATATTGGTGAGCTACGTACAAACATAGTAACATACCGTTATACCGTCTGAGCCCTGTCTGACAGAAACAGAAATGTACAAGTTTATTACTGTGGGTCTGTTTTTCATTGTAAAAAACCAAGTCTTACACCATGCTGGCGAGATACAATACATTTTTTGTACGTCTCATTACGCGCTGTTAATAACATAATGGTTGTTCAGGACTACCATTTAAAAACAATTCTGTTTTTATTGGAATAAATATGGACATCTCTGAGCTGAGATATAAGACAGAATCAAACGTTCTATTTGGAGAGGTTTTCACAGGAATTTCGTTTTTCAACTGAAACCCCATTTCGTTAGATCCACTTACAAATGTCACCATCACCATCAACAACAATTGATAGCAACAACAAATGTTGGTGATAGCAAAAAAAAAACAACAAAAAGACAAAACAACAACAGCAGCGCGTGGTGATTTATAAATAATTTTTTATTTCAAAGAATTATGATAGCCATTCAATCTTGAAAAGTGTTAATTACTCCATGAGGAAGCTCACTGTACAAATAGATCTGATACAAGGGCAGCTTTTCCATACAATATTAATTTGCTGATCATAATGAATTAATATCTCATCAATATTTTCCAATATCAAAACAGTTTTTTTGACACTAATAATTATGGCCTTATTTCAGTAGTTTGCCAGCACTTAATATGACCTTGTTCTAGTGGTGTGGTTTTCTAATACATTATAGCCTTGTTCTAGTGGTGTGGTTTTCTAATACATTATAACCTTGTTCTAGTGGTGTGGTTTTCTAATACATTATAGCCTAGTTCTAGTGGTGTGGTTTTCTAATACATTATAGCCTTGTTCTAGTGGTGTGGTTTTTCTAATACATTATAGCCTTGTTCTGGTGGTGTGGTTTTTCTAATACATTATAGCCTTGTTCTAGTGGTGTGGTTTTCTAATACATTATAGCCTTGTTCTAGTGGTGTGGTTTTCTAATACATTATAGCCTTGTTCTAGTGGTGTGGTTTTCTAATACATTATAGCCTTGTTCTAGTGGTGTGGTTTTTCAACACTGATATCACGAGAAATGATAGAAGTGACCACCCGCACAAGGCCATATTACTGTTGAAAAACCAGTGGAACAGAGCCATATCAGGGCGCCGAATTGCATTCACTTCAGACCCACTGGTTCCGATGCCGCACCGGCTTCGGTTTGATGTAGGGAACCCCCATCCCTTGCGATAACCCGACCAATCCTACAGAAATCTAGGTTGCATTGACTTAGCTTTTAGGTTTGTCTCAGACTTCTCGGCCTTGTGGGTCGCTCTTGTTAATGCAAATTTCATTGAATTTCATGGATTTTGAAGATTCAGATCCATAAATTGCTGTCACTCAGTAAATTTCCACCCTTTTAGATAGCCTCTCCTCCGTTATCTCTTTTGTCACGCAAGAACTCCCAATGCCTTCAGAAGTATCAGGCAAGGCCTGATTGACCTTCGAATTCTACGTAACCGGAAGGAAGGCGCAAAGTATTACGCCTTACAAGTGTGGAATACAATTACTAACAATACATACAATAATATTTCCCTCTAAAATTTATCAGCTGGCGTTCGGTGGCAGCTGGAGAAGGAAATACTCGTGCAATCATCTAACGACATTTTGTAATTATGAACTAACCATTAATAATGCATGATTATTTCGGACCCAAAAATGTTCATATTCGTATTATTATCTCTTTGCCAAATTTTAAGTGACACAGCGCTTCATCTCACAAACTTCTATGCTAGCAAAGGTCTTTTATCATAACTGAGATACAAAACATATGTTTGAGTGCTTCAGAAGAAATAAAAAAGAAAATAATATATACGCGAGAACCCATTTGTAAAAGGTTTATTGAGTAGTGCCTACTTACAGTTTGGAGCTGTTGTGGGTTGGGTTGTTGTTTTTTTTGTACTTTTTATCCAGGCTGGGATACGAACACGAAAAGTCGGCAGCGACAGTTTTTGAACATCTGGAAGCGCGGCAGAGGTCGCCGGAACACACTGGCACAATTATGAGTACTCACGTTGATCACAGAACAAACGGGCAGGAAGAGAGTAAGGTAAAGCAACACACCCCTCGTTGATTCTGTTCCTACTTTTCTATCCTTACCTTGCCAGATTCCCCTAGAGTGCACACACAAAGCTTCACTACCCTCCTGCTTTTCTCTCTCTCTCTTTCCTTGTCTTCTTGTGGTTTCTATCTCCTGTTACCTTCACCCCCTCCCCCGCCCCCGGCGCCCACCCTGCCCTCCTCCCCCACCAAGTCGTGTTCCAGCGGTCACACTACACCATGCTAGCACCCGTTCGTGGGCGGAACCTGCACTGCCAAATTTACCTGTGTGGAACCGTAAACAAAGGCGATTCTTAAACTGACGTTCACGTGGTACTACAGGTTTAAGAACACAAAAAGGCGGGGTCACGTGTGCGGGGGGTCGGAAGAGGAAATTATTCTGGGATCTAGTGTTAACATTTAATATAAAAAGAAAGTAAAAGACCCGGACTGCTGGTCGGATAGAGGTACCAAGGAGGAGAAGGTTGGAGAACAAGACCATAAAAGTTTTAGAACCACTGCCTTGAAGTGTTTTTGAAGACAACACGTAATTTGGCGAGATGAAAGTTAAGTGCTCCATGAAAAACTTGTCAGATATCCAACTTTCCTACATATCTGTATCAGAAATTATTCCCACAGTTATTATTTCTCAGATATCAACTGTGTGGTGATTGGTTCACCAGGAGACCATAATGAGATATTGAGATTTTCTTTTTTGCCTACACGACTCTTAGACTAGGAGCACACTGAGTTAGATCTATTTTGCCTCCTTTTCAGTGTGAAATGCGACTATGGAGTTAAACGGAACCCCCAGCACTAGTGAGACTGAAACCAGACTATCTCGCTAGTGGATTCAAAGGAAGTTCAAGACTGAATCAAAACCGACGCAAAAAACTAGACTTGACTTGTCCTGCTAGCCTTAAAATTGCAGTAGCAAGGCGTGGCATTAGTACCTTCATTTTGAGCAACTTTTTTTTGTTAACGTTTTGTTCTCAGAATTTCCATTAAAACTGACAGTACGAAAATAGCAATTGCTGCCATTATCCTCACCATCACACCTGCCCAAACAAGCAATATCATCACACCACAACCTTTGAGATAGAGAGAGAGAGTGAGCGAGACAGGGAGAGAGAAAGAAGCAGTGCAGTGTGTTGAGCGCTTCGCAGGCAGCTCCATTCTGCTCCGTGGTTGACATGTTGTTTCTGTAAAGCGCATAGAGCATTTTACATGGATATGCGCTATATAATTGCTATATATTATTATTATTATTATTACATGTTTATTCACACCTACCACCATCCCTACCAACACGAATACCGGTCGCCAAAATAATATCTCCCGGTAAAAACATAATATTATTTGGAACAATTTTTTTTTTACCCTTTCTCCACTCGTATCCGCTTTTCGTACGTTTGGCTTCACACTGCTGTCTTTGTACATGTTTACGACTTTTAGATTGGTGAATGTCCATGATAATGCCTTGATGTTTTAAAACTTTAAGCTACAGTTTACATAGACAGCTTTGTTAAATACATAGCCTCGAATCTTATTATAACGGAGCTGGGCCCATAAATATGTTTAGTGAAAAGGCTCCGAAACTACTCGAAAAACTTTGAACATGGGTAAATAGATGTAGGTAAGCTCGCCAGTTTACGTGGACGTACATACACGAGAAGGCACAGAGCAGTTAGATTTTGATGTGTTTACAATCTAGTAGTTTGAATTGGGGAAACATTGTTGTCTTGATACGCCATTTTAATGGGGGAATTATAAACTTGGATTTCTGTTGTTTTGTTTTGCTGCTTTCCGTTCGTGGAGCGGGTACTTTGCTTGTTTTGAATAATCCTGTAAGGTGCTTGGTGAAAAAATATCTAAAACAAACGTTACGTTGAACACCATAACTTGAAACGCGTTAGTACACTCCCCGGACCCCCACCCCTCTAAATGTTCGCTCTACATATTAAGGTTGTCTATATTTTTGGGTTGTAGGTCCGCCCTTGCGACTGTCTGGCACAACAGAAAGTTCTTACCTTGCCTTGGCCAAACTCCCACCTACTACATCCATCTCTCTGTTGTATCAACAAACACTTATACAGCACGTGCACCATTCAGGCCGTGTTCACATAGTTTGTAGCAATTCATATGTATAACGCCTGTCCACTTAAATTGATGTTATACAAGTCTGATATTACCATTAAATACGTGCAATTGTTGCCACCAGGTTTAGTTTGAACTGACAGTACTGAACACAAAGGGGTGCTCAACTTTGGTGTTAATCTGAGAATCTGTGGTGTGCGTGATCATAGATAAAAATTATTATTATTCTATGATATAAAGTTCAAATTCAATCAAGTTTATTGTAGGCCCGACGGCTAATTCAAAATACGGGTAGGCAGAAGAATCATGCAAACAATCCCTGAAAAACATTGAAAACAAAAAGACCCACGGTCGTTTCACTCTCTCCGCTCCGTGTGCCTACTACAATTTAAACATTTACTGACAATACATACAATAAAATATAATAACTTATAATTGCCAGCAACAGCCATCAGTTTTCAATTCCCACACCCACCCCTCACCCCCGACTCCAACCCCGATCTTTTCCCACCTTTATCTGTCGTGAATTTACTATACATGAAAATACCACTAAGATTTACATTTTCACACCAGGAAGAATCCAGTTTTCAGGCCTCACCAGGAGACGGCACAAAACAGCATTATTGTATTCATTTAGTACTTTATGGCAAAACAGTCCAAACAAATGTAGTTGTTTGTCGTCCATCGACGACGAGAAAATTTATGAACTTCAACGTGCTTGGTCTAACATCTCGCCAAGATATTTCTAGCAAAAACTGTTTCCTTATAATTATCTTTTTTTTTTTTTTTGCAAGATAATGGCAAGTGAAATTCATCCTCCAGTTCATTACAATTCTCACACAATCTCATAACATACTCCAGTTCAGGCCTCTGCCACCTTCTCCTCGCGACCATTAGGTTGTGAGAGCCCAATCTTATCTTTGCTCTGTTATCCTTAAATGCTTCTGCCTTACACGCATAAAAAACTTCATAATGTTGCTCTTGTCTGAGGCAAGTGCTGATTAAAAACCTATAAAAATAAGAGCGAGTTGGAAAACTTACGTCGAGAAGTCGCGGGCAACCACAAACCCTAGAAACATACAGTTTTCACCAGTCCTAACTTCCTTAAAAAAATGGGTACATTAAATTGGGGAATATCTCGACTCCAGTTCTTGTTTGTTCCAACTGCACTTTTTGCACAACTGAGAAATTCGACGTTAAACGTTTGCCGCTTTAGATAAACAGTTTGATAAGTGACACAATTCATCTAAGTATGCATTATTTTGTTATAACTCTTCTGCTTACTGAAAGATCTCCAGTTTCTCAGAAAAATAAATATATACAGTATTTCTTGGCTGTGCTTTTTGCTGGCAGCCATTGGCTGTCACATTCAGGGCTTAGTATGATACCCCTGTAGGCTGTGCTATTCGGACTGTTGAAAATAAAAAAGATTATGAATGTATTGAGATGCTTATATATTTTCATAGACTGTAAGCAAACTGAAAAAAAATGGTTGGTGTTTTAAGTCTTTTTTCCAACCATATCTTCCTTTTTCTAAAATGATATTAAATTGAACAGGCGCACAGACTGTTGCTAAATATCTCACGGCACTTTACCAACGATTATTCCGTGATCCAGGCGTATCGACCAGTTGTACTAGTTAGTTATCAGTCTGTTGTGATCCAATATTATGTGTTTACATATTTTGTGTATTTTTGGGTGACGGGGCGATAAATAATAGACTAACTGCACGAATGACCTTTACCACATGTGTATGTATAATAAAAAAAAAATGTGCGTGTGTTGATGTGTGTGTGTGCACGCGCGTCCGAGAATAAACTAGTATGTAAATGAGTAAGGGGGTGAGTGATAGAGAACGATAGAGAAAGACAGTGAGAAAGAGAGAAAGAAAACCCCATATTATGTGAGTAGAATCAATGTGAACGCAGTCTGAGGAAGTACAAATTACCCCGCACACAAGCAAGTAAGTTGACTGCTCATACACAGGTAATTTTTTGATGCACTACCCAAATGATTACCTCATCTGCAGGAGATATAGCTCTGCTCAGGAGAGAGTGTAGGTAAACTGTAGTAATAACTGTCATGGGAGAGAAGGATGGAGGCGCAGACACACAGAGAGAGAGAGAGGGAGAGAGAGAGAGAGAGAGAGAGAGAGAGAGAGAGAGAGAGAGAGAGAAAGAGGGGGCGGGGGCGAAGGGGTGGCGAGGATTGAGAGAGAAAAAGTAGATTCAGAGAGAGTACAGATAGAATGAGACAAAGAGAAAGAGAGACAGACAGACAGACAGATTGGCAGACGGAGAGAAACACAGACACACAGAAAATAAGAGGGAACGTGAGAGAGAGGGACAGAGTCACAGGAAGAGAGAACATGAGAGAGAGACAGAAAGCCGCGGGAGGTGGGCGACAGAGAGACAGACAGAAGAGAGAGAGAGAGAGAAGAAAAGAGAGACAGACAGACAGACAGATAGAGATAAGAGAGAGAAAAAAAGAAAGGAGGAGAGAAGGAGAGAAAAAGAAAGAGAGAGACAAAGAGAGAGACAGAGAGAAAGAGAGAGAGACAGATAGAGAGAGAGAAAGGGAGAGAGAGAGAGAGATTAATCAAAGAAATTGTTGCAGGAGAGAGATCAAACAAAGAAAGTGCACAGGCCAGGTGACTGAAGAAAGGGGGAAAAAAAGTAAAGATAAACACAGGAAGGCATGAAAGACAGGAGACTCACAGTGTCAGTAAACCTTCAAGTGACGCAATAAACAACTTGGTAGACTCAAACAATCGCACAAAGATAAAAATAAACCCATGCATATTTCTTATCTGGAAAACAAATACACACGGTGAATGAACGGCTTTTGTGCCAGGCGTGAATCACATTGATAAGTCAGCCACAAACATACGTGTAAAAATCAAGATGTCTAAAGCTGTGTTTTGATGTGTACGGAAACCGAAACAGCAGAAATCCACCACATAATAAAACTAAAGAGCGTTTCCATGTGCACTGAAACGGCGTTCTTTTTCACTACTGCTTGAATAGGTTTTGACGTTTCCGTTTTCCTTTTCCGTTTCTGAACACATGAATATTCAGCTTAAGGCACAGGACCAGGTTTATAGGTTGTTTATTTGGGGGGGGGGGGAGGGGGGTCAAATGGGGCAATTGCAAATAACGAAAAAAAAATTCTTTTAATAAAAGTTAAGATAAATATTAGAAATTTTGCATTTAAAATGACCTCTTCCATTACCAATACTGGGAGAGGATTAGGTACTATATTGAAATTGAATTGGAGCGAACAGCTGAAGCAAGTCATGAAGCATGTAGGCTACATAACTGTGCTTACTTCAGATATATAACATTATGTGTGTATAACCCATAAGTTCCACTTTACGGGCAACAAACGGACTTTAATGTGTAAATCGGGTGATTTGCCGTGTATTTTTACTTTCTGTGTGTGAGAGGACTGCCGAACCTGAATGTGTGCACATTCCCACCCCCACCCCATTCCCCCCACCCTTCACAAGTATAAATTCGGCCCTGCTACGGCATGTTATTATAATATTTACTACTTCTCATTCATTCTCTCTTGCTTCTTTCCAGCGCCTCATTCTTACCGTTCTGTTTTGTTTTCCTTATAATCTATGACATCAGCACAGACGTTTTCACCTTTGACATCAGCACAGACGTTTTCATCAGTTTCATATAAATGTTATGTTCTCACGTTAGAACAAATGGAAAAGAAAATTATCGCGACGTGAGCTGTTCATAGTGATTAAAATATTCAAGTAATTTTGTTTTGTTTTCTAGAACAAGAATGGCTCTCTCTTTGATGAACGGGTGTGTTACGAATCTAGTAGATCTACCCGTATCTGTTTGGGGAAAAAAAGGGGTTATCATCATATTTTCTTCAGCGGAACTAAAGGATTTGGATTATATTTAAAGACTTCCTATATAAATGATTTTTTAATTATTTTTTCTTTTTTAGACACATGACACTTCTTTTAATTACGACGCCACTGAGCTATTTATAGACAGGTGGGGCTTCGTGGAGAATCGGATTCTTGGAAAGTTGCAAAGGAAATCCACAGCGTAACAATATTTTGTTTTCTGATTAATTGTTTTTTGTTTTTTTTTTTTCAGAACAGGTTTTACATAGCCACAAACTGGCTCCATAAAAACGTAGGTTATTCCATTATTTTTCATCTCCATACATTTCATGATTGTACGTTTAACCCACCAGTTGCTTTTTCTTTATATTATTATTATTATTGTGTGCGCGCGCGCGTGTGTATGTGTGTGTGTGTGTGTGTGTGTGTGTGTGTGTGTGTGTGTGTGTTTCAAAAACCGAGGACTTAGTTATGTACAATGCCGTGTTTTACAAAGCCAAATAGGGAAACTTATGAATTTTGTTCATTGTTCAGCTATCGCAGTAGGTCTTGATTGACGTCACTTATTTTGTAATTATAACTTCAATCGCTGTGGGAAAAACCCTAGCTAATTTATTTTTTTTTAAGCCGCAGAGGCACTGTCTCAAATTCGCGTCATAAATTTATCATTATATCAAGCATTCCTTTCATGCTCTGCGCAATGTGCCCCGCCCCCAATCAGCACGATTTTTTAGAGTGTCTCATCTTATCGTTTCTAGTATCTTTGATCAGGCAGTGTGGATAAAAGACATAGTATACGTTAGGTACATTGCAGGCATCCACTGCCAGAACGAAGATTTTCCTAACAATGTGGGGTTCTTATGCAACAGGCTTCATCCCCCATTGCCATGAGAGCAAGGCTGTAGATCTTACTTGTAGAACACTCAATCTTCTCTACTATCCACATATTCGTACCAAAAATATACAAAATTATGCAACCCCCCCCCCCTCACGCACACACACACTTCCCAAACAGTACCCTACATCGTGAATGGTAGGACTACAGACAGAACACACCACGATCCTAGATCTTGTTTGTTCCAACTCCACTTTCTGCACAACTGAGAAATTCGACATTAAGCGTTTGCGGCTTTAGTATTATGACAAGGAGCTTGAATAAATAGGAACTGTGAAACAGCCTGATCAGTGCCACAGCGCATTTTAAACAAGTGCCAAAGTGTGCATTTGTTTAAATCTCTTCTACATACCAAAAGATCTCCTGTTTTTCAGTAAATGGAGATAGAACAAACAAAAACTAAGGTCGCGACATGGGCATGGGACATAAAAGCAGAATTATCAACAACGACGTCATAATTATCGAGCTGTGGAACAACAAGCCAGTCAAAGAAAAAAAAAAGAAACGAAATCCATCTCTTTTCCCCTCAGATCCTTAGAGAGTGTCACTTTAATACTCGTGTGCCTTAATATGAACTATGAACTCTGACCCTACTGTCATTGAGAAGGCAACCAGAAGAAATGGTAGTACTTGTTCAAAGAGCACTTGACTGTGCAAAGCGTCTTGCATTTCACTCATCAGTAGCAAATTTTGAAGGTGCTTTCGCGCCACCACCTGCGTTCAATCCTCAGTTTACACAAAAACGAATACAAAAAGATATAGAAATACGAGACCTCAGATATTTGCTGATTTTTGGGTTTACGGAAACATTACGGTAATATACATAATCCAAAGAGGTAATAAAAGCCAAATTTCGGTAACACATTTCAAAAGTGTTAATGCACGTATCTAACGGAGCTATCAATGAATGGCTTAAGTGAATTTAAATTGACATAAACATAAATAAGCAAATTAATGAAAAAATTTAACCAGATAACTGAATTCAGTGAGAAACGGAGGATAAATGAAAGCAAAATTAAAAATTAAATAAAAATCCATAAAAAGTAAGAATGGCAGGTGCGAATATTGATAATAAACCACGACCAAAAAAAGAGAACGATGGAGCGTGCGAGAAAGAGAGAGAGAGAGAGAGAGAGAGAGAGACATACAGAGAGAGAGAGAGAGAGAGACAAAGAGAGACAGACAGATACAGGGAGAGAGACAGAGAGAGAGACAGACAGACAGAGAGAGACAGAGAGAGAGAGAGAGAGAAAGGAGAGTGACGGTCGGGAGAGACAGAAAGGCAGACAGAGAATGGGTACTGAGACCTCTCTAAAATGAGAGATGGAGGAATGAAAGAAAGATAACAGCCACTAGCTAATGAAAACTATTACCTGAACCTTCATTTCATGGTAGTGAGACAGCTGTTTTATCAATCACTCTAACACCATCTCACCTTCCAGGTGAACACTGTCAGAATTTAAGTGCTCAGCATTTTTGAATTTATAAGCAACAGAGAAACCCGTATTGAGATCCATACCTATTCAACAGATTTTCAGTTAAATTTTGGTCCGTGTTTCACAACAGTACAAAATTAAATCATAATTATTCTAGCAATATCCCATGGGGAGACGGGGTGTGGAGTGGGCGGGGGGGGGGGGCTATTTGACATACTTGGTCGTAGAGCAATAGCCCACAGAATTACCATTATACTCAAAGATGATCCAGGGAAAATGTGAGGCGATTGGGACGGTATAAGCCTTGCTAGTGCTCAGAAAAAGCGAAGCCGGAGCGAAAGGAAGAAGGAAAACAAGTCTGAGCACTATCTAGGCACATACACTTCTAAAATTGCCTCACATTTCCCTCGAATTTTTGTCTCAGTGCTCTGTCTCCCCCAAGCTTCTGCTTACCTTTAGGTACTCAAAGATAGTCGACTTACTAAAACTTCAGTCATCATCTTCAGTAGTTTTTTAAATACAGAGTCTTCGCATATTTTCTGCTATGACATGATGACACAAACATCGCTTCTTGATGATACTGTAATATACAGTTTGGTTCCCCACAATAGAAATTTACGCTTGAATATTATCCTAAAATCAAACTTTGGCCACAGACAAGCTCAGCCCCATTGTGTCTGTACAGGTCAAAGATGACTAGATTATTAACAAACATTTAAAGTAACAAAGCGATTTAACTTTTGCATTCTTTTCAACATTACTGTTAAATAAGAAGCATGATTAGATGGAACATTTCAGTTAGATTTAATCTGGTAAAAAAAGGTTGAAACAATATTGGAGATCCTAGCAGTATTAAGCATAATTATTATCCATCTTAGCTAAAGCTGTACTCACTTACTAAAGGGGGAGTCCGTAGAGACTTATATAATAAGCTCGAGTGGAAAACAAACACAAAAGCCGGTCATGACACAGAAGACAGTAAAATAGAAACCACAGCCCAGAAACCAGTCTTGAAACTCTGGAATTTCTATGATAAAGAACTTACACATGAATAAACCTTTAATTACTTTAAATGATTCATGCTGCCATCTTTCATTTTGGAACACCATGAAACTAACTCAACAGGTTAGTATAGAACAATGCATACCTTCCAAAACAAGAGGTTTTAAACACACAAGATCGGATCTTTACCTTTGCCTCCTCCTGAGCCAAAACACAGCTAATCACCTGAATATTCCACCTCTTGTACGCCTCGTCTATGAGCGCAGAGATTTTTGCCCCAGACACACACACACACAGCTGAAGGAAGGAAAGTGAGTTTGTTTACATCTTGAAAGCGCTGGAAATAGGTTACAACAGTCAACGTTGAAGATTTTCTTCACACTTTCATCTCTCGCGCTACACAAATACACATAGACATGCACGCGCTAACACGCGCAATGAGTGACCTTGACTTTTCCCCCCACCTGGGTTTCTCCTGTTCTCGAGAGCGGGGGTTTCAGCGAACACACTCATTTTGTGACCGTTTTGCCTAAATGTGCAGGTGTGAATAGCACTCGTTCGCAGTACTCGTTCATTACTCGGTGGTGATATACATAATTATATATATATTAGCTGGTTTGTTGATTATTGTTACGAGATGGACGGGTGACATACCCGACCAAGCTAAACAGAGGCAATTAAAATCAATTTACCCAAAGGCTCGGTTAAAATCTCGCAACAGAAATAAATAAATTTAATAATAATGATGACAATGATAAAATTAGTTATATAGTGCTTGTCCTTACAAAGTGGACCCAAAGGGCTTTATAAATATAACAAACTCCCCCCCCCCCCCCCCCCCAGCTATTTCCACGTTTTACTAAAATTGAGAAAACGCCGTGTTGGATCGAAACAAAACACTTTCTGTACTCCCTACAAAGAATTTGGATACAAACTACTTGTGAGAATGAATTTTGAAGGTACTGTAAAAGTGTTTTCGATATTCTATGACTGTAACTTTGAATGTCTATCTCCGGGCGATTAGTTGAGGATAATTCCATACAATATCCTATGAATTTGGGTGCCTATCTCCACATGATTAGTTGAGGATAATTAATAATAAATAATAATAATATATTGCATTTATATAGCGCCCAACCCCGTCGATGACAAGCTCTGGGCGCTTTAACAAACTCTTACACACACACACGCATACACAAAAGAAATTCAAAAATATTTACTATTGTTGCTGCCGAAAAACACCCAGCCTAGTTTGTCTGAAAGAAATGGGTCTTCAGATGGCATTTGAAAGAACCAATGTCATTAATTTCCCTGGTTGTCTTTGGAAGAGTGTTCCAGATGGTAGGGCCAAGAAATGAAAAGGACTTTTCTCCTACAGTGGACAGATTCATTTTAGGTACTTTCAATTTTGTAGTGTCAGATGATGATCTTAATTGACGAGATGGAACATAGTAATCAGTTAAATCAACTAGGTACGATGGAGCAGTATTATTGACACATTTGTGACAAATGGATGACAATTTGTACATTATTCTTTTCTCAACTGGCAGCCAGTGCAAACTCTGCAGAAGTGGCAGTGCTGAATCTCTTTTCTTTTTCTTCAAAACAAGTCTCGCTGCATTGTTTTGAGCAATTTGGAGTTTTCTAATATTTTTTTGTGAAATTCCAGCCAAAAGGGAGTTGCAATAGTCAAGCTTTGAAAGTACAAAAGAATTTACTAAAACAGCCGCAGTTTCAGTTGAAATAAGATGTCTGATTTTACCGATTTTCCAGATTTCCATGTATAGAATGCGAATGAGGTGACTAACCTGAGATGACATAGAAAGATTCGAACCAATGTAAACCCCTAGGTTTTTTACTTTTTTTGAAATTTCTATTGAATTAGTGCCAATTATCATCTCAGTTCTGTCCACTTCTTGCAGAACCCGCTCACGGCCTAATAAAATAACCTCAGTTTTATCCTCATTTAGAGCCAGTTTGTTTTGGTTCATCCAGCTTTTAATTTCTGTTATACAGTTTCCAGCCTGCTGCAGAAGGCTGTCAACATCGCATGGCAAGGCAGAACTGTAGAGCTGGGTATCATCAGCATAGAAATGATATTGTAAATTAAATTTCTTTATTTCATGTACAAGTGGAATAGTATAGATAGTAAACAAAATAGGACCAAGCACTGAGCCTTGTGGTACGCCATACTGAAGCGCATAGGAAAAAGATCTTATTTTGTTGGTTACAACAAATTGGTGGCGATTTGACAGATAAGATTCGACCCATTTAAGGGCGACCCCTCTGATTCCAAACGATGTTTCTAGCCTTCTGAGCAGGATTTCGTGGTCGATGGTGTCGAACGCTGCTGATAGATCCAACAAATTTAGCAGAGTAATATTTCCAGAATCTGCCTTTACTAATATGTCATTCATGATTCTTAATAGTGCAGTTTCAGTACTGTGGTTACTTCTGTAAGCAGATTGAAATGGTTCCAACAGGTCATTATTTCTCAAATGACACATTATATACAATATTCTATGAATTTGAGTGACTATCTCCACATGATTAGTTGAGGCCAATTATATAAAATATTCTGTAAATTTGAGTGTATCTAATTATAATGGTATGTAAATTTGAATATCCATCTCGACATGATTCGTTGAGACTTATTATCTGTATTAATAAAAGTGAAACCTTACGACAATTCCAGCTCGCCTTTCGCTACTCCTCCGTTAATGCTGATTCGGTGGCCCTCAGATTTTATACAACGCTTAGTATAGACTGTCGCCGTTTCCCCGGCACAGAAAATAAAATAATAATTAATAACTCGCAAAGCGTTTGTATTGGTTTCTAGGTTGCGACACATTGGCGTTCGGTCTAATTTTTCGGCAAATTAATGTAACTAAGATTGGTTCCGATATAGACTGTATCACACTCACAAAGCAACTTCCGGTTAGGACTGGTTTGAATGATGAGATTGAGCTCTAAGACTATGAAGTATGAAATTTTGAATGTGTGTTCTCAATGTGCCTAGACTGGGAAAAAGAAAGGGTCTGGAATTGGGAGATTGACGCTGCAGGACCAAAAGTACAGGTTTGTGTTTTCAATAATTACGCCTATGAAAATATTATATTATTTTCTTTTCCATTAACACATGACGTTATCACTTCCTGCGATGTGCAAACAAGCTAACCCGTGCCCAAATCATAGCCATTTGACGGATGCTGGCGGAACGCGCAGGACGTCAATGCGCAAAGGGAGAGCAGTAAAACGTATCTAAAAACAAACAAACAAACAAAAATAAAATAAAGCTAAAGGAACAGGCAACATGAAGCAGGTCCATAATAATCACCCACAACTGAAACTAATAAATCGATTTATCCCGGACAGGGCCGGGAACTCAGCTAGTTATACAATACTCTGAAAATGTCTTTTTTACGTGATTATTTAAGGACAATCACCGGGACTGCTTTATTCTATCCCTATTCTCACACTCTGACCCTAGTTCTTGTTTGTTCCAACTCCACTTTTTGACAAATGAAACTTCAGAATTGTGATAGGGGGTCAGAATGAATCGGACATGTGAAACAGCTTGATAAGTGAAACAACGTGTTTTAAACAAGTGGCAAAGTTGTTGTATTTCTTATTTCTTCTCCATACTAAAAGATCTGCAGTTTTTCAGAAAATTGAGAGGGGACAAACAAGAACTAAGTTCGTGACATGACATGGCATCCCCCTAGAACTGCTCTGTTCTATTTCAAACTGTTTTTTTTTTTTTATCCCAAAATTGATTGTGTGTTTTATTTACTGTTTCAGTAACAAAAACGTGCGCGTATGCCAAACTGGAACGCTGAACTGGGAACGTGTCTCTGCCAATTCTTTCCTAACGTCTCCAAATGATCTGAAAATACACACGCAGGTATAGAAACTAAATGTCAAGACGCTGGTGTTAAGATAAAGGTGAAATAAATATATTAATGTTTACACTGCGTAAAAAGAAAAGCCACAAAAATCCCCTCTCGCACTATGCTATGCCAACAAAGTGTCTAAACGACTTATGACGCCATTCTGGGCTGGTTTTTAGACACGCACTTTACGTAAACAGACAGACAAAGAATAACAAAACACCAATGACCCCTCTTTAGAATCTGTCCCCGTTTTCCCTCATGTCATGTAAAATACTCTTCTGTCTCTTAGTTCCTGTTTACTCTATGGCCATTTTCTGAAAACTGGAGATCTCTTAGCGTGGAAGAGAGGCAGAACAAATGCACACTTTGACACTTGTTTAAAATACGTTTTGGCACTTATCAACCTGTTTCACATTTTCAATTCATTACATGTCCTTATCATAATAGCCACAAACGTTTAACGTCGAATTTCTCAGTTGTGCAAAAAGTGGAGTTGGAAGAAATAAGAAATGAGATCATGAGATAAAAATATACCAGCAAAATGATCGTATGAACACAAGAATGCGTTGCCAAAATTGCAGCTGACAAATCGTTTCATTTTCAGAATATTGGACGCTTGTAGAAGGTCAACATTAATTTTATTTTACCTTACAAATCATTCTTCCTATGAGAGCAATGAGGAGGTTTAGTGCAAAACTAAGGATTCTCTTCTTCTCAGTTACAAAATAAAATGTGACACTCATGGCTGCAGTGGCCTTAATTAACACTTTTCTAGTGACATTAAGAATGGAGCCTCCCTTAAACCTTGTATGGTTTGCACAGCTGGAAAAAATATGTGTATTTGTCAGAACAATATGTGTGTGCTTGTGCTCAGGTATGTGTGTGAGAAAGAGAGAGAGAGAAAGAGAGAGAGAGAGAGAGTTGCTATCATTTCATTTCATTAATAATATTATGATTAAAATACATTAAAACACAGTCGGCGTTTTTCTTGTTCGACATATTATTGAATTTAGTGAGTGGATTCTGAGGAAATGGATAATTTTCGTTCACATATAAAATTAATTATAATACATAACGTCACTATGTTTCAGCTGTAAAGGTGACTTTCACAGTATCATTGCTTTCTCAGGCTTAGCAAACAAGCTGGTATGGAATTTTGTCCCATCTTGAAAAGGGCGTAGGTTGGGGTTACTGTTTTCTTCAGTACTAAGACAAAGTCATCAAGGGGCACGAAATATCCAACTCTGGCGGATCTGCTATGAAAACTAATGAAGCTTAAGCTTTAAGGCTACCAGTCCCTGAGGGGCGCTGAAGAAACATTTGTTAATGAGTGAATTTTTCAACAAATCCATGGAGTTATTTTGAAAAGAATTTCCTTTGGACATCATTGGATGTTGCCATATTGTTGTTGTTAGCGAAGGGCTCCCATAACAGTTCAAGCTTCGGGATCCCAAAAATGTAAGTCCGCCACTGCTCCCAAGTTCTTGTTCGTAGTTCTTGGCATAGAGAAACACACAACAAAGCATGAGGGCAGAGCGTCCCTCATTCACTCATTCCAGCCTCCCTCCGGGGCGTATCGTTTTTCCACTCCTCACAGAGAGCAAGTTGGCGCAGTGAGTGCATTCTCAGGTGTTTTTGCTCACATCTACTCACAGCTGAGCGCATGGCACACATCAGACTGTGTGCACTTGGGTTCTCATGTTATAATGGCCGTAGACCCCCGTCCATGTAGTGTAGCAAGATTGGTAGGTTCAATAGAGGTCTCCCTTTCTGGAAGGCTGTTCTTTCCAGCATTATGCCAATGATATTATTTAAGCGTGGACGGGCGGGCAGTCAGACAGACGGACGTACAGACAGACAAGTAGGTGGGCAGGGATATAAATAGAGAAACAGACGGACAGACAGATAGAGAGACCACCCTTTCATAAATGTGTTAAACAATTTTTAATGACAATGTCAAGTATAAATATAATATTTGCTCAAAATTTAAGTTTATTATTAAAGTTTAATCATTTAATCATAACCTCAGCCTGTGTATTTATAAGGTGCCATACTTTACGGCGCGGGCCTTTTATCCGTTAGATTTTTAACTTCACTGTCTTTTGTTTGATCCTATAAATAAGGAAGGAATCTGAGGCTGAAAGCTTGCTCAAAGTAAGAAAACGAAAAAACTGTGCAACGGCAAAGGGGCCGTTATGGTGCCGACGCGCGTTAAACCCAAATTCAAACACACACACACATTCCCTCAGTTGAATCATTTTTGGGAGTTGTGTGTGTCTGTGTGTATTGTGTACCGAGGGACAGGGAATGGAAGGTCAGATCCACTGCCGAAATACATTAGGACTGAAACAGATCGTTTATCCCTAATAATAAAATTAATTGCAATATTTTTAATTATAATAATAATAGTAATCGTGTTAATGACAGTAATAATTGGAATCATCATCATCATACTATAATGGAGCTAAAGGTGAAAGTTCTGCCCTCAAAGGCCCTTTTTGGGAGGGCTCCAAAACTCTGGAACCATTCTCATCGCCTATAACTCCACTTATTGTGATGTAAGGGGATAATATAAAAATGCTGCAAACTCTGGGTAATTTGTTCATTTTGCATAATTCACACGTAAAATTCGCAACAAACACTTCCGACTCCATGCTTATAGAACAGGGACACGCTGTTATGATCTATTTTTAGTACCTTGATGCAGTTTTCTGCATCGTTCATTCGCTGAGGGAAAGCAAATTGTGGATTAACAAAAACATGGATCGCCTATAAACTTTAGCGAAAAAGGGTAAACAAACTCCAGAGTTGGCGCGGAATCCGAGTGGATACTAATTCTGTCATTGTATTTCTTTGTCTGTGGGAGGAACTTTGCTTTGCGTCCTAGACTAGATCATTATAAGTAATAAAGATATTTCTCCCGGGCAGGGCCGGGTAACTCAGCTTGTAATAATAATTATAATAATAATGATGATGATTATGATGATGCAAATAATATTAACATACTACAATGGAGCTGGAGGCTGAACTTGTAAGCACCTAAAATACCATGACTACGTGACCACTAATTATGAAACTTTGGTACTGCCTCAAGTTTTGAAGAAAAATTAGCTGGACACACGTGCCTTTTGGACAAGATTTAGTCTTCAATTTTATTTATTGCCATCGTGAGGAAGGAAGCCAGTGGGGAGGCAAAACAACAACAACAAAAAAAGACGCCATTTTGTTGAGCAGAATCGAAAAGTAGGATCGGAAATTTCACAATTCCGTTCTTTGCCTTCATTTACAAACTTCTAAAATGTACTTTAAATATCACAGACTCATCTTTTTTTTCTCTCTAAATCAATGGGCCAGCTAGTAATAATAAATAATTATCATAATAATAAAATAATGATTATGATCGTAATAATACTACTGCTACTACCACTAATAATAATGATAGTGCCAATAATAATGGCAGTATTATGATAATACAGTAATTATTATACTGATAATAACAACAATACTATTCTTCTTGGTAGTCCATCGGAATACGATGATGACGCTGTTTCTCTGCTCTCAGCGATGACGGCGCAGGTGGCTCCGCAGACCGAAGCTGGAAGCACACATGTGCCCGCAGGTGTCGCATTGAAAGTTTGAATACAATACTATTTATAATAAATGTATCTGTATAGTGATCTGTCACCTACAGGATCCCAAAAGCGCTTGGAAGAAAATTTAACCATCTGCAGCAGAAAACGTCACGCCTTTGGGGTCTCACTCCCCTGTTTGAAAACCATTGCTCCTCTGCTTAGTTGTGTAGTTAGTTATGCCTGTATTGATGTCATGATAATGCAGAAAAGGTTATGCGTGTCAAAGAATATGTATCTTGATAAATAATCATGAAAGGTGCTGGGAGGGCTCGTTTTAGAAGATTAGGCGGGTCTAATTTTTACATTTTGCAAAGTGTTTGTGTAGAGGCCTATGGTAAATGTCGGTAAATGGATTAGAAGAAGGATTTTTGAGCTTTGATGTTTTTGACTTTTTGTTGTGTTATTCATCCACCCACCCATCTATCCATCCAACCATCCATCCATCCATGTATCCACCCATCCATTCATACATCCATCCATCCATCCATCCATCCATCCATCCATCCATCATTTAATCCATCTATCCATCCATCTTTCCATCCATTCATCGAGCCTTCCATCCATCCATCCATTCATTGAGCCTTCTATCCACCCATCCATCCATTCGTCCATCCATCTGTCATGATTCAGATGTTGTTAAAACTCACGCAGAGAGTGAGTTGTTGTTGTTTTACCAGGGCCATGAGAAATTGGCTGGTGGCCTTGAACGGCCCTCGCGAATTATAGTTGGTGAGTAAATAAATGTAAAGTTAAACTGTTAGATGCACGCTTGTCGGTTTTAATGTTCGTGATTAATAAGTAATGGAGTAGGGGTGAAACAAGGTGGGGATAGTTGACATTGTTAAGTATGACTAGACAAGTTTTTGCACGTTAACTGGCTGGTAGAATAGTGCAGACGTATTACTACAATTAAAATGGTGGGAGGTTTCGACCTATGAGATAGCTGAACTAATTGGGCCAGCGGACTGGCACTGCTGGGTAGCCAGATAGTATAAAACATCGTGTAACGTTCAGATTTGGTGAATACAGACGAGCAGAAGCATCGTGTCGTGAAGTATCTCCGGTTGGCCAGTACCTGAACTGTGTGGTTTGAAGACTAGAAGTCCTTGCTAACGGACTGACTGAGCTCTAGAAAGAAAGGTCTGAGTGGGCTGACCTTTGAAAGCCCACGCTGCGCTATTTTGATGTTCGCGCCTACCAGTAGGCGTGACCAATGGTAATATATCTTATTTGTTCAAGCATAATAGAAGATCAGAGATAGAGAGAGAACCACAGCCTCATAGGAAGTCTAGGGAAACCCCAGCTGGCGCTCGACGAGTGGCCTGTGTTATAGAATTAATTCCATAGTATGATTGAAGTAATAGGGCACATTGTTGATGAATTGAATAATGATTGTGCATATATATAAATAGTTTTTTTGCAACTGCGTAATTACCTACAAGCCGAAGTGTGCTTCTGTAGGCTTGGAACGTACTGGGCTCTCCTAACATTCAAGCCCATATGATTTAGGGAGAGTTTGCCTGGCGACTGGCCAGTGGCGACTTAACTGTCACTTTAAATTGATATCTAGTTTCGTATAATATACCTATTTGCTATTGATTGCAGTACATCCAATAAGGAACCATAATTACATGAAATATCATAGATTAAGTTAGTAATTAGAATTTATTGCTTTGAATATACCTCTGTTGTCTTTTGTTTTGTTTATTAATATTTATGTAAAACATGGCCCGACCGGCCTGACATATATATATACTCTAGTTGTTTAATACTTTTCTTGGGTGGTTGTGTCCGAGTGTGAGTTAGCTGCCTCTCGTGCAGTCGAATGCTCCCCAAGACCCTAACTCTGCTCGTGACACTATCCATCCCTCCCTTCCCCTCCTTCTCTCCATCCACCCATTCACCCATTATCTTCAGCCCAGTTTGTTGTTGTTATTGTTACTTTTCTATAGTTAGAGCTAATTAATGAACATTAATTTTGCTTATGTTCACCATTCCACTCGGGTTATATTTCTTGTGTTTGAGGCTGCCTTCTAAATGTTTTTTCTTTATTCTTTCATTCCTGATTATTTTCTTTGTCATTTTCTCCAGTGGCATAGCTTGAGTTTCCAGAGAGGCTTTTTGTGCCTCCTGACCCGAGTAAGTCCCTTCCACCAGTCCAGAATTGAAAACTTACTCCCCGCACATGTATAAATAATCGTGAAAAGTGTTAGATGGGTTGGTTTTAGAAGATTATATGGGTCTAATTTTTTACAGGTTGGAAAGGATTTGTGTATATAATATGGTAAATGTCGGCAAATGGATTAGAAAAAGAATTTTTGAGCTTTGATGTTTTTGACTTTTTGTTCAGATATCCATCCATCCATCCATCCACCTACCTATCCATCCAAATACCCATCCATCCATCCATCCATCTTTCCTTCCATCCATCTATCCATCCATCCACCCATCCATCCAATCCATCCACCCATCCATGCATTTTCTTCAGCCTTATTTTTGTTGTTATTTTTACTTTCCTTTGGTTAGCGCGAATTAATTAAGATTTGTTTATGTTCATCATTCCACTCGGGTCATATTTTTTGTGTCTGAGGCCAACTGCCTTCTAAAAGTTTTTTCCCCTACCATTCTTTCATTTCTGCTTATTTTCTTTGCCATTCGCTCCAGTGGCGTAGCGTGGGTTGCCAGAGAGGCAAGTTTTGCGTCCGCTGACCCGAGTCCCTTTCACCAGTCCACAATTGAACCCTTTATCCCGTCCTCCCTCCCCCGGCACATGTATATTAAGAAAATACTGATATAGTTGAAGTCAAATGCATTTAATGCCAATTTGCTCAAATTGGCTTAAAATCGTCTTTTTGTTTAATTACTGCAAATTTTTCCACAACATTATTGAAATCTAGACTGAACTCTCTCTCTCTCTCTCTCTCTCTCTCTCTCTCTCTCTCTCTCTCTCTCTCTCTCTCTCTCTCTCTCTCTCTCTCTCTCTCTCTCTCTCTCTCTCTCTCTCTCCCTCTCTCTCTCTCTGTCTCTCTCTCTCTCTCTCTCTCTCTCTCTCTCTCTCTCTCTCTCTCTATCAATTGACAGTTTTGTTAGGTCACTCCGTCTTTCTTGGCGCATTGTAGATCTCTGATACGTTTTGTTTACTTTAAGTTTTGAGAAACTTCTTTCACTACTGGCACTTAAAACAGTGCCCGTTTTGAAATTTTGCGCCCCTAAGAATTTTACACCAAGGCTAGCGCCCCTATGGCCGCTCCCAAGCTACGCCACCGACTCGCTCGTATTCCTTTCTGTTTTATCAGGTCTATTAGACTTATTGGGGTTTGCTGGTGTAGTCTGTTTTTCGACTGGCCACTACACTAGGACTAACCCGGAGAGCTACTAAGCTTGTTTATTCCATGAATTTATTTCATTAAGACATTCGTCCGCAAGATTACTCGGTACAATTGTGGGCTGACCCTTCTGGAAGGCTGTTCTGCCCAATCACAAGCCTGGACTGGCAGTCAGTCAGACAGACAGACAAGCGGCAGGAAGGCAGATAGATAGATAGATAGATAGATAGACAGACAGACAGACAGACAGACACACAGACAGACAGATAGGTAGATAGATAGGTAGGTAGATAGGTAGGTAGATAGATAGATAGATAGATAGACAGATAGATAGACAGACAGACAGACAGACAGACGGACGGACGGACGGACGGACGGACGGACAGACAGACAGACAGACAGACAGATAGATAGACGGATAGATAGATGGATGGATAGATAGATAGATGGATGGATAGATAGATAGATAGATGGATAGATAGATAGATAGATAGATAGATGGATAGATAGATAGATAGATGGATAGATAGATAGATGGATAGATAGATAGATGGATAGATAGATAGATGGATAGATAGATAGATGGATAGATAGATAGATAGATAGACAGATGGATAGATAGACAGATAGATAGATAGACAGATGGATAGATAGACAGATGGATAGATAGATAGATGGATAGATAGATAGACAGATAGATAGACAGATGGATAGATAGACAGATGGATAGATAGATAGATAGATAGATAGATAGATAGATAGATAGATAGATAGATAGATAGATAGATAGACCGCGGAAAGAGCACTGGGTCCAGAATCCAGTGTAAACCTAAAAAAAATGTAATTCAAACTGTCAGGCTGATTCTGTAACTTTTCTAATAACACTATTTCTATTTTTCTCCTAATCAGATTACAGCACCACTGAAAATACATTGAGTTTGTACTGTACCCTGTAGAATGAGCCATTCTCCCCTGGTTGTTGTAAAGGGCAAAAACAACAACAAAACCTTCTTCTTCTTCTAGGCCAGCGGCTGTCAACCTTTTTCAGGTGATCCCCCCCCCCCTCTCGCCTTAGGCTCCAAAGTTCCTATCACCGCCCTCTATCCTTTTTGTACCCACCCCCCCTCCCCCCATTGTCGAATTCCCTTATCAAAGCCAAAAGATACATTTCACAAAGAAGACAGACAGCACATAAATTATGATGTTAAGTTTTTCAAAGCCTCATTAATGACAACAAGGGTGTGGATTATTAATTTTATTATTTGTCACAAAATAGAAAGCATTCTTTACATGGTAGGCCTACAAGGAAATAGGCCAGACCGTTTATGTTCATAAAACCCATTATTACGTGCTGTTGAACACGTCTGTGGTTACTCTGTATGTCAGGGTTTTGGATTCCCAAATCAGGAAGGGTGTGCCCTCCAGACGTCGGGGTGTGGGATCTTGGGGATATTGTAAACGTCCCCCCCCCCCTGATGTCAGAATCCCATCCTGATTTTATAGATGTGTTGGGGTGTTAGTTCGACTGCATTTTTATAATCGAGTTTTATGATTTATTATTTATTTAATCTAAATCTAGCTTCCACACCATGCCAAACACTAAAGAACAATCTGAGTAAGTTTCAATTAATCAGACCTGCAGGGTCACATTTTATTACGTTAAGTACACTAACAATTTCGACTAAATCTATTTATGTAATAAGGATAAATAACAGCAGCATCAAATCCATAATCAATAATACTTCATTCTAAGTCTAGCTCTAGATTTCCTATAATATCATTTAACTTCTGTGCTCGCTAATTATCTAATTAACTATTTCTATATATATCTAAGATCTAAACTGCTGACTGTATGGCAATTACTATGTTACTATAGTCTCTGGAGACATAAGGTCATCTCAGATATTTATGCCTAACTTATAATAGGTCGAGCCCGTCAACGACAAAGTGACGTCGGCCCAGCTAAGTACAGAGATCTAACTCTAGGATGGGCTGGTATCTCCCAGCCTCACCCAGACAATTCAACCACAATTCACAGTTATGTAGTTCACACAATAATACAATTTGCAGCTCTAAATGAGTTTAACTTCGCATTCTGCATTCACTGGCAAGCACTCCGAGGTAGATTCGTTATGCCTCTCCCACGGATATTTATCATGCTTTTCCTCTTATTCATTGTCATTGTCATCAGGAGGTTCTGTTTTCAATTACTTACGATTGTTCTGGCGCTAAGGCCAGAAACAGTAGAAAAAGCGGTGTCATGTTCAACTGAGCCATATGGAGCTCTCTCAAAGTCTATGGGGCTCTAGACCTGATGTAGCAATACAACTTATGATTCTTCAGGCAGAATCTCACCGAAACCCTCACAGCTTGAATTAACTGCATGGAATGAAATTAAGAAGTGCTGCCCACACGGTTTGCGCTGCATCGCGATCCTTCCGCTAACCCTCATTGGTTAGCCCTTTTACCTATATTATAATTTATTAGCATACTACTGTTTATTACGGGGTCGAGAACTGCTCTGTCATTCCTAGCTCTACATTTATTCTATCTCGCCGCACCTTCTTTCCATCTATAAGAAAAAAGTGTTTCAAAACAAGCTGTGTGTAACAGGGTGATAGTTTGGCAAGGTATAACTAGTAGTTATAATAATATTGTGCCTATAACTAGCGTGGGAAGATAGTTAACGGCGGGGAGACAGAGTTATTGTAGGCCAGAGGGGGAAAGTAGCCGATGCAACTGAAGCGCTTTGACACCCGAAAAGGGTAGTGTTTACTTGACCGCCGTACTTGTCGATCAGATCACCTGGGAATTGCTTGGGGGGGTAGAGCTGTTTCAATAGTATTTGACGTGGAGTCGACGGGGGTGGCTATTAGGATAACGGTGGGCGTCTTGGGACGCTACCTGACTGGGTATAAATCCCCGAACGCTCCTTCCAACTTCAGACCGCTGAGAGCACTCACCAGCTTCGTGCCGAAGAGGAGACCACAACCGCAACTGTAACTTTGTACTAGTCTTGTGAGTGGGGAGGGTCAGGGAACCCGCAAACATCCTTTGTCAGAGCGTGGTATCTTTGGTATCTTGTCGGCATTTGAGCTGTTGCTGAGTGGTAAGTTAATTGTACGATGTATGTGTATTTTACTTAATGTTCATGATTGCAGAACCTAAATCTAGTGGGTTTACTTTGGTATAACTACTGCCTCTGAGAGAGTCACGGAAACGCCGTTACATATGTGTTACGAAACCTTATAGGATGGGGTCTGTTAGAGAGAGCGTTACTCTTCGTGGGGAACGTGTAAATATCATTAAAACTGTGTTGATCGTTTATTCTATTGCCTATATGGGAGTCTATGGAGTATAGGAGCTGCAGCCTGTCTTATAACAGTGTCAGCGGTTAAAAGTATTAATGTTGAATATCCGTCATGGAGTAAGTATGGAAGTCATGCCTTCCAACAGTAGATTAGGAAGTTACGATTGTTTTTCTACAGAGGAGGAAGAACAACACCTTCTTGGTCTCAACTTCTTGTACTTTGATTTACGACATCGTGGCTTCTTGGCTTCCCGACCTATTGGTACCTGCCGATACCTGTTGATCTAACTGCGCAGTCAAGCCAGGGTAGAGAGGAAGAACCAGTGCCCAGATAGCGCCATACACCCCTAAAGGAGAGGTTTCCTTATGCTGAATGTTCCCATGTGTTTTATAAAATGTGCTAGAAATTGAATATTACGAAGCCATTTAATTAGCATGTACTGATTTGCATCAACTTCATTCCATCGAAATTCACATGAAATTGTATGACCTATGTTCCTATTATTATTGAATGAATTAATAATTATTGTATATATGTAAGCAATACAGATATCGATTGTTATAACTTATAGAAGAGAGATAGTCGATTATTTAGTGTGTTTGTGCCGTGCCCATCACGGCTGGTGTCAGAAGAAAGTTAGTGAGAGAAAGTGGAAACATCACAATGGTGTCAGAAGTGGGATCCTGCTAGTAAATAACATTTAATTTTGATCTGGGTCGTGTCAAGGGGCTATTGTGTGATTGTGTGGACAGGTCATCTGCCCTGAGGCGAGTGAGAGAGATTGACATTTAGTGCCTGCGACATGCTCTGATTTTACCTGTGCATTGACTGTTCAATTTTATCTTTCGTCACAGAGAAAATTGTTGTTTGCTATTGCAGGAATATTGTTGTTAACTTCACAGTTACGATCCACGCTTTATTGTTAGCTTTGTTTACAGGTCAATTGCTGATGGACTATCTGGGCGCACTGAAGCTTGCCAGACAAGAAGGCATTAGTGATGAGGAATTCAAAATTAGGTGGGACGAAGAGAAAGCCCAAAACCGAGAACAAAGGGCTATCGAACGAGAAGAAAAGGAGCGCGAACGAGAAGAAAAGGAGCGCGAACGAGAAGAAAAGGAGAAGGAAAGACAATTTGAAAGGGAGAGAATGGAATGCGAACGGGAACTAGCCAAAAACGGGTGTCACAATGGTAAAGGGAATGGAAAATCTGCTGCCCCGAAGGTACCTAAAATTGCCATTTTTGATGACTCGCGCGAGGATCTCGACTCGTATTTGAAAAGATTTGAAAGGCTCGCGCAGCCAAATGATTGGGAAGAAGACACCTGGGCAGACATGTTAGGGGCATTGTTAACTGGCAGGGCGTTAGATGTTTATTCCGGTCTCAGCGATGAAGACAGTAGGGATTACGAGAAGGTAAAGAAGGTGTTGTTCAAGAAGTATCACCTCACGGCAGAGGGTTATAGGCGTAAGTTTAGGGAGAGTCGTCTAGATAAGGACGAAACTTATACGCAGCTGTCCGTGAGATTGCAGAGATATTTTGAGAGGTGGGTAGACCTCTCAGAGGCAGAGAGAACTATGGAAGGGATTACGGATCTGTTAGTCAGGGAGCAGATGTTGAAGATTGTCGACTGTAATCTTTCCATATATTTGAAAGAGAGGGACCCCAAGTCCGTGCATGAGTTAGTTGAGATGGCGGACTTGTATAGTGAGGCTCATCAGTCGAAGCGAGGGCTGGAGCAACAGCAGAAGTCAGGTAAGAGGGTTGAGGAGAGCAGAAGTAAGGGTTTAGGAGTGAGTAAACCGGTATGCTTCAACTGTGGCTCTCCCAATCACCTGAGTAGGCAGTGTGACCAGGGCAGGACGAAGAAGGGTGCTGCTGCCACTGTCGAGGACAACCGAGGTAAGTCCCAGCGTGAGAGTGGGCGTGGTTGTTTTGTGTGTGGGTCACTTCTCCATATTGCGAGATTCTGTAGGAAGAGACAGAAAGAGACGACCGCAGTCGTACTAACCAGCGATGAGGAAGCCGATGACAGTCAGTGGGAGTCATCGGGCAGGGCGAATACTCAACCAGGGGCTGAGCAGAGTGTTGGGCCACAGACCTTCATTTCTTGGGAGACGGAAGGTAAGAGTATTGAGTTAGAAGGTTCGACAGAACATGAGCCCGAAGACGATGTTCCGGAGAATGATTTATCCGCTCCATTTTTGGAGAAGGGGAGGATAGGGGATAAAGAGATTACTATCCTTCGTGACACGGGATGCACGTGTGCGATTATAAAAAGGGACAAACTGCCTCCTAACAGCTTAACTGGGAAGAACAGGAGTTATGTCCTGATGGACGGGACGAGAAGGTCTGCTCCTGTCGCGGAAATGTGGGTAGAAACCCCATTTTATACTGGGCTTCTCAAAGCGCTAGTAGTGGAAGACCCAGTGGCCGATTTGATTATAGGAAACATAAAGGGGGCGTCTCTTGAGAAGATAAGTGTGGTACTCACGCGATCTCGCAAGGTGGAGATTGACAAGGAAGAGCATGAGTGTGAGAATGCGAGTGTGAAAGTGAGTCAGACCACAGATAATGAGGAGGCCAAGGGCAACTCAACGGAGAAGGTAAGGGTAGGGGCCAAGATAGGGGAACTCACACCAGGTGAGATAGCCCGGGCCCAGAGAGAGGACGAAACTTTGAGAGTTTTAAGGGAGAGAGCCACGTTGGAGCAATCGGCTGAGGTAGGTACTCACATAAAGGAGAGTAAGGGAATTTACTATCGGGTAAAGAAGGCCGGGGCTGGACGTGCTGATGTGGAGCAGTTGTTGGTACCTAAGCAGTACCGAAGTGAGCTGGTGAAGATAGCTCACGAAGGAGTGTTCGGGGGACACTTAGGAATTTCGCGCACACAGGACAGAATAATGCAGTCGTTCTTTTGGCCTGGGATAGGTGCGGACGTAGGTCGTTTCTGTCGATCGTGTGACGCGTGTCAAAGGACATCCAATAAAGGTAGGGTGACAAAGGTACCCCTAGTGCCGACACCCCTGATCGACACGCCCTTTTCGCGCGTCGCCATAGATTTGGTTGGTCCACTTCCGCGTACGGAACATGGGAGATCGCGTTATATTTTGACGCTAGTAGATTATGCCACGCGTTTCCCGGATGCCGTAGCCTTAAGGGGGATATCAGCTGAGCAGGTCAGTGAAGCGTTAATGGAAATATTTTCTCGGTTAGGCATACCAAAGGAAATAGTTTCAGATAGGGGATCACAGTTTACCGGTGAGCTGATGAGAGAGGTCAGCGCACTTCTCAAAACGAAACAGATATTCTGCTCGCCCTACCACGCGATGGCCAATGGTCTGTGTGAAAGATTTAACGGAGTGCTGAAGAATATGCTTCGCCGAGTAGCTCATGACAGACCCAAGGACTGGGGCAGAATGTTGTGTCCACTGCTGTTCGCGTATCGCGAAACCCCACAGGCCAGTACAGGTTTTTCGCCGTTTGAACTAGTGTTCGGTCACCCTGTGAGAGGACCACTTGCAATACTGAAGAATCTGTGGACTGGGGAAGCGGAGTCAGAAACGAGGTCATCGTACGAATACGTGGTAGATATGAGGGAACGATTGGAGGATGCCATGAAAGTCGTAGCCGAGAACAGCAGCGTCGAAAAACACAGGCAGAAGAAATACTACGATAGGGGGGCCAAACAGAGGAAATTCCAAGTGGGCGATTTCGTCCTCATACTTCTCCCAAGTGACGGATCGAAACTACAGATGACTTGGAAAGGGCCTTACAAAGTAGAAGAGCAGAGAGGGTCAGTGAACTACATGGTGAACGTCAAGGGGAAGAGACGACTGTATCACGCGAATATGCTGAAGAAGTATATTGAGAGGGAAGACGAACAGGAAAACACAGAGGCAATAGCTGCAGCTATAATTGACGAGACCGATGAAGGAGAGGAAGCGACTTCGATGCCTCTGGAGACAGTCATGCCTAAGCTAGAACAGACCGAAACCTACAGGGATGTACAGTTAGGGGACACGCTAGATCAGGATCAGAGAGAACAGATGCAAGAGCTCATGGAAGAATACAAAGATATATTTACCGATGTACCGGGGCTCACTGACCTGATTAAGCACAAAATCCCATTGCTAGATCAAAAACCTGTGAAGGTAAGACCCTACCAACTACCGTACTCAACTAGAGAAGCTGTCAATGCTGAGGTAGGCAAGATGCTTGCGGCCAGAATCATCGAACCGTCCGAGTCCCCGTACAATAGTCCAATTGTATTAGTTAAGAAGCCCGATGGTCAACATCGTTTCTGCAACGACTACAGGCGGCTAAATGTTGTGACTGCCGATGACGCCGAACCGATGCCTGAGGTAGAAGCCATTATTTCCAATCTAGCGGAGGCAAAACATTTCACCAAGCTGGACTTGACAAAGGGCTTTTATCAAGTTCCGATGGCCGAGGAAGATAAACACCCGACGGCGTTCGCCACACCGTTTGGGCTATACCAGTACAGGGTCATGCCGTTCGGGTTGAAGGGATCCCCCGCCACATTTAACAGGCTCATGAGGAAAGTATTAAAAGATGCTGGCGAAGGGGTAGATGCATTTGTAGACGACTGTCTTATACACAGTGCAAATTGGCCTGACCACTTGGAACGTTGTCGGAATGTCTTCGAGCGACTGAGACGGGCAAATTTAAAAGCTAGACCTACCAAGACGCTAATAGGGATGACAGAAGTCGAGTACTTAGGCCATAAGCTGGGACAGGGGACTGTAAGACCGCAGGAGAGTAAGGTGCGAGCCATTGTCGACTGTGACCGACCGACGACCAAGACACAAGTGAGGAGTTTCCTGGGGCTAACGGGGTACTATCGGAAGTTTGTACCAAATTACAGTGCAATCTCGGCGCCGTTGTCAGACCTCACAAAGAAGTCCCAGGGCACAAAGTCCGCGTGGGGACACGCGCAGGAGAACGCGTTCAATGCCCTAAAAATTTGTTTGAGTTCCGAGCCGATACTACGGATGCCAGACTGGAACAAGGAACTGATTCTCCAGACAGACGCATCTAACCTTGGAGTGAGTGGGTGCCTACTTCAAGAAGACGAGGGTACGAAGTATCCAGTTGTATATGTTAGCAGAAAGTTGAAACCCGCGGAGAAGAACTGCTCAACAATTGAAAAGGAATGCCTGGCCATAGTTTTCGCCGTTAGTAAGTTGCAGGCGTATCTGTATGGGAGAAACTTCGTGTTAGAGACGGACCACCGACCTCTAACTTGGATGCGAACTAAAGACCAGAAGAACGCGAGGGTAACTAGATGGAACCTGGCGCTGCAACCATATAACTTTCGAGTCAGCAACATCAGGGGGCGAGACGCTCTATGGGCCGACACTCTATCTAGATTACCAGTAGATTAATAATTTTATTAGCCGATTTTGCCAGGGAAAATCGACTTAAGTGGGGGCGATTGTAACAGGGTGATAGTTTGGCAAGGTATAACTAGTAGTTATAATAATATTGTGCCTATAACTAGCGTGGGAAGATAGTTAACGGCGGGGAGACAGAGTTATTGTAGGCCAGAGGGGGAAAGTAGCCGATGCAACTGAAGCGCTTTGACACCCGAAAAGGGTAGTGTTTACTTGACCGCCGTACTTGTCGATCAGATCACCTGGGAATTGCTTGGGGGGGTAGAGCTGTTTCAATAGTATTTGACGTGGAGTCGACGGGGGTGGCTATTAGGATAACGGTGGGCGTCTTGGGACGCTACCTGACTGGGTATAAATCCCCGAACGCTCCTTCCAACTTCAGACCGCTGAGAGCACTCACCAGCTTCGTGCCGAAGAGGAGACCACAACCGCAACTGTAACTTTGTACTAGTCTTGTGAGTGGGGAGGGTCAGGGAACCCGCAAACATCCTTTGTCAGAGCGTGGTATCTTTGGTATCTTGTCGGCATTTGAGCTGTTGCTGAGTGGTAAGTTAATTGTACGATGTATGTGTATTTTACTTAATGTTCATGATTGCAGAACCTAAATCTAGTGGGTTTACTTTGGTATAACTACTGCCTCTGAGAGAGTCACGGAAACGCCGTTACATATGTGTTACGAAACCTTATAGGATGGGGTCTGTTAGAGAGAGCGTTATTCTTCGTGGGGAACGTGTAAATATCATTAAAACTGTGTTGATCGTTTATTCTATTGCCTATATGGGAGTCTATGGAGTATAGGAGCTGCAGCCTGTCTTATAACAGTGTCAGCGGTTAAAAGTATTAATGTTGAATATCCGTCATGGAGTAAGTATGGAAGTCATGCCTTCCAACAGTAGATTAGGAAGTTACGATTGTTTTTCTACAGAGGAGGAAGAACAACACCTTCTTGGTCTCAACTTCTTGTACTTTGATTTACGACATCGTGGCTTCTTGGCTTCCCGACCTATTGGTACCTGCCGATACCTGTTGATCTAACTGCGCAGTCAAGCCAGGGTAGAGAGGAAGAACCAGTGCCCAGATAGCGCCATACACCCCTAAAGGAGAGGTTTCCTTATGCTGAATGTTCCCATGTGTTTTATAAAATGTGCTAGAAATTGAATATTACGAAGCCATTTAATTAGCATGTACTGATTTGCATCAACTTCATTCCATCGAAATTCACATGAAATTGTATGACCTATGTTCCTATTATTATTGAATGAATTAATAATTATTGTATATATGTAAGCAATACAGATATCGATTGTTATAACTTATAGAAGAGAGATAGTCGATTATTTAGTGTGTTTGTGCCGTGCCCATCACGGCTGGTGTCAGAAGAAAGTTAGTGAGAGAAAGTGGAAACATCACACTGTGCACGAGAACAGCTCAAGGACAAATTACGCTGGTTATAACTAACAAGATCGTAAACATTAACACACTGAATTCGTGACCCAGCACGGCATTTATGAGACAATGTGATCTTGACACTGTATTTGCCCCTAAATCGTCCTCCATCATGTTTCCACCCACCTACCACCCCCCCCCCCGCACCCAACCCTTATCTCCCCTCTTCATCATTTTTGCCCCCGAGTCGCCTTTTTTCGTAATTTTCGCCCTCCGGGCCGATTTCTCCCGCTTTGACAGTCACTAACGTAAGAGAATACTAGTACCTGTCTCCGTTCTGGCAACGGTGTAAGACAAAAGGCACCGCCCCATCAATTTCAAGTCTCCAAAAAACAATGACCCACCCTAAGGTCTGAGAGAAGGCAGCTCTAAAATGTGCAAGCAATCTGAGCGGTGGCAGGTTCCCAGCCAATAGCCCTAGGGAAATCTGACCCGTAGGATTGGCGTTAAGCCTGCACATAGCATGGACATCGTTCCTACGTAGATCCGCTGGTTACGACATCTTGCCGATCTCAGTTTGATGTAGGGAATCAGAATTTAAGCTAGTAAGATCCTTATATTAGGACGTCTCTCTACATCATATTCACATAGAAATACATTCACGTGACTAAAACAATGAAACGGGTGCTATGCATTGCAAAATCTAAAGAGCTGACTATGCTTGTCAACAGGACAGGAATGCAGCAATTTACAAGCTAAACTAATCTGAAAATACCATTCATTCATACTAATAGACTTACAGGCGCACATTTTTTATCCATTTTTTAAAATATAACAGCAAGTTTTCATTGTCATATTCATAGCCAGAGATTTTGTTCCTCTACCATCTCATAAAGTTTCTCGAAAAGGACCCGTTAAGCAGAAAGTGCTTAAGTGGCACCTCTGTGACACAACAATGTGCAGCGATCTCGTAGAAGTGGCTATCTGCCGTTGCGGTATAGATTCGATCGACCTATCCAGCGAATTGATGTTTTTGATACGTTCGACTGATTTTGACCACAGTTATATCTAGATCAAGACTATATTGTTATGCTTTGATAGCTCTTGCTGCGCATAGAGTAAATTATTCTTAGACTACCTCATACTAAGAAAAACCCCACACAAACTCTTTCACTCTACTCCTTACCTTTCGAGTAGGATGAAAACGATCGCATAGTCAAAAGCCTGCATAAGTAAAAATCAGGTCAAACTTTGATTATGATCCTATTTTTTCCCCCACTGTTCTGCTGCCTGCGGCGCCGCTTCGACGAATACATGCTAAGCGCAAGCTCGCTTCTGGGTGTAGTCAAGTCGTCGTCTTGGTTAATCACTGATTATGGAACAGTTCATAATGTGTAGGTCCCTATAGAGATGCTTTTCGGTGATGGGTGTTGGACTATAACAAACGCAAATAGCGAGGTAGAATAAAATGCTGAACTGACTAAATGGACTTGAGCTCGATCTGATAAGCGTAGTAATTCTAGAATTAATATTCGAAGGGTAATCACTGATTATTTGATTACGAGGAAGCTTCGCCCCTGATCCGATGTAGTTGCTGTAGTTACTCACTGGGTAGGTTCTACTTACAGATGCAGGTGTTGATGCCGTTCGTGCAGAATCTTTGGTGATGTAGATTTAGGGGCCCCCGTTGTTGACTATCTCGTTCTCTCTCTGCCTCTGCCCGTCCTACCGTCCCGCCTACCCTCTCTTCCGGTAGTCGTACTCGAGTTCTTAGTAGTCGTAGTCGAGTTACTAATATCGTAATCACATTCCCCCCTGATCTCAAGATCACAAAAACAACCTCTCCACCAAACACTGTCCACATATAACAAACCAAAACTGTCCATGAACAGAACGAAAGTTAAACTAGTAGAAAATTAATCACCCATGTCCCTCACAGTCACTACATATCCATTTATATCATATATACATCATCCTCCACCGCAACGATCACATCTCATAATCGTGCACCCACGTCGGAGCTCTCCTTTGTCGACGGGGGTAACGATACTCAGCATCATCCAACACAGTATCCTGCTCCTCCACAGGCCCATCTTCCATCCCACGTGAGCTGACCACTGGTCTGACATCGAGTATGTGTCTTGGCACACCGTCCACCTCAACATTATTCCTGGAATTAATTCTTGAAACTGCGCCCTTTCCCCACTGCACAGTACATCTACCGGAAGCTGGCTTCACCCAAACTTCATCCCCTATTTTCAGTGCCGACTGTTCATCCTGTCCACCTGATCGTGGTACGACATCTGGATGCCTCCACTGATAGCAAAACACAGATTTCTGTGGAACTGTGTCCTCCTTCTGCCCATTTCGAGGTGATGAATTGTACCAAAAACTAGCCTTCATTGGAGACATCTGACTTCTTTCTGAAATCGCTTTGATAGTTCGATGGTTCCGTTCCACTATACCATTACCAGATGCTCTATACGCCGCCCTGTAGAAGGGAGATATATTCCATTGACGCAACAACTCGCTCATCTCTGCAGACCTGAATGCAGTTCCGTTGTCCATTAACACCTCGCTGACTGGACCCCTCTCACAGAAGACTTGCTCAAGTTCCCTACAGATAGCTCCGGCTGTCTCATTCCTCAGTTCTCGCCAAATCGCAAACCTTCCTGGACCACAATCAACCATAGTCAGATACGGGAGACCTCGATAATGAGTCACGTCCACTGCCAACCTCACCCAGTTTTCCTCAACCGAAAGCTCTCCAGGTTCGTGAGTCACACTAGCCGGATCAATTGACTGACACCGATGACATTCTTTGACCACCTTCTTGACTGCATCCTTGGAAACAGAAGGATCCACTTGTTTGGCCAGATACCAGGTACGCTCCACTCCGAAATGATGTTGTTCGTGCAGGAACTTTACATTAACCTCTGATGCAGCACATGCCACAGGCAACGCACAATCTCCACTCAACCACCCACGCTTGACTCTAGTCAACTTGTCCGCTTTGTTACTCTTAGATGCAGTGCACACCACATCAACGGTCAGTTGCAGCTCTTCCACCAAACTCTTCAACACGCCCAAACGCCGTTTTATCAGCACCTCAGCTGCTCCTTTGGCCTTCACTTTTCTCTCCTCCGACAGTGTTGTTTTGATCCACTCACAAACTGTAACCGAGTCCGTCATAAGCGTGATCTGTTCCAGTCCCCATTGCACGCCCAGATTCACTCCCTTCAACGCAGCCTCAAGTTCAGCAACATTAATGTGGTTAAAGTCATCCTTTTTCCTCATCCACGCAGCATCCTCTACCACCACACCACCAATGTCTATCACCACTCCTAATGCCAAGTCACTTGCATCACACCAGACCACACCCTTTGTCCCGTTGGGGACTTTCCACACACCCTTCACAGGATCCTCAAAACAAACTTGGTTAAGTGTCTTTTGTAGCAAAGTGCATGCCTTGTCACCAGCATAGTCGTCCCACCTGCTCCCCTCCGTCTGTCGTTTTATAAAACTGCATGCCACCCGCAGCCATCCGGCAACTGGATAATGGCCCACTAATTTTCCACAAACTGAAAATACCTCCCTTCTTGACAACTTGCTGCTCAATTGTTCAGCGATAGGAATATCATTGGCTCTTGAAAACACTAACTCTCCGCTCTGGTTTCTGTTGAGTCTGAGTCCCAACACAGCTCCCCCGTCCAACTTTACAGGTTCCTTCGCCATAAGACCATAGTCCTTTAAATGAGAAACGACATCGAGTGCACGAACGCTGGTTACATCAACCATAATGTCATCTATGTATGAACTTGTTGCCTTGTAAATATCAGGCCTCTTTGCAAGAACAGTCTTCAGTATCCTCGACATAATCTTTGGTGCAGAGTTCAACCCAAAACCCAACCTGGATAAAGCATACACTGTGCCATTGTATCTAACGAGCTGGTGTCTCCACAATTCCTTGGCCACGTGAATCTGAAGATAGGCTGACTTCAAGTCTACAATCTCAGCATCGCCCTCCATCCGCCGCCATTCCCTCAGTCGATCGCCGCAAACGTCCAAAACGTCACCCCCCGTGTGGCACCTCACGAAGTCATTTAACTCTCTGAAATCCAACACTGGTCGCACCTTGTTTTGGTTACTTGTTCAACGCCCATGAGGGGGATAACTCCGTCAACATGGCCATCCCACGGCATCAGTATTCCCTCATCGATCCATCTTTGAACTTCACAATCAAACGCCTCTCTTGTAGCTCCCTTCATTCCATGGTCGTACTGCGCCACCTTGTTAGTCAAACAAGGTTCTCTGTCCTTCCAAAAATATTTAACAGTCCACTGTTTGCCATCAAACCACGCCTCAAAGTCCTTATCAATAATGCGGTCATGACAACCACTAGCCGCTGCATGCTCAGCCTCCTGAAAACTTAGCCTCCTGCACTGAACAGAACAACTCAGATTCCCAAACTGAACTCTATCTCCGTGAATAAAAACTCCACCCAATTGTTGAACGATATCCATGCCCAGCACCGCGTCAACACCACCCACAATTCTATCTACCACTGTAACCGTTGCTCTCAACCGGGCCTCCCCAACAGTCAACAACACATCAGCGACTCCCTTACATTTAACAGTATGTCCATCAAAGGCCACCATTGTACTCTCCCCTGTCCATCGGGTCACTACACTGCTACTAACCAGGCTCATTGTACACCCGGTGTCTACCATTGCCTGAACCACCGTGCCGTCAACCATCGCTTCTATCAGTGGAACCTTATGTAGTCCTGTCGAACTCACTTCACAAGATGAGGATCCCTCGGCTCCTGCACACATGTTTGAACGAGGACCACCATCGTCTTGATCATCTCTATGTCTGTAAGCAGGCTTACCTTGGCGAGGCATAGATCTAGCAAACTGGCTTCCAGTAGAAGTACACCACCGAGCAGTATGACCTTCCTCATTACACCTATAGCACACGATTGTCTTCCGCTCTGGGCAGTCTTTGACAAAATGTGGCCCATTACAACTGAAGCACTTTACGTTGGCAGCCTTCCTACCGCCCTCTCTGTTTTTCATTCCCGCTCCGGTTGCTACCACTCCGCGGGTTCCAGAGTCCAAGACGGGTCTAGATCTGGACCTGGTCGATAACACTCTTGCCCTTCCCATCACATCACTAACCTGCATCCTGTCAATTCCAGAAACTTGTTCTAGTTCGCAGCAAATCTCATCCGGGAAGCCTGTTACAAACGCCAGTTTGACTATCTCCTCCAACCCATCCTTCACAAAACCACTTTGTCTTGCTAATCTCCTTAAACCATTTGCAAACACATCTACCGGTTCCCCGGTCCATTGGGCTGCCTTCAACTTGCTGTACGCCACGAATTTATTATCAGAGAATGCTTCAACCAATCTCTGCTTGATCACTGCTTCATCTGCTTTTTCCGTTTCATCTAATTCCAAGTATACAGCCAGGGCACTCCCCTCCAAGTATAACGGGAGGAAAGATGCTACATCTTTTACTTTTGTCAATTTGGCTACCAGTTCCACCTTTTGGATCCACGCACCCACATCCCCCTCGCCGCTAAACACCTTCACCATGTCTGACACTTTGGCCGTTGGCCCGGATGCAGCCATGTCTACGTGGTCGATCTCGATCCGAAAATCCCGACGCCGAAATAGCTTGTGTTGTAGGTTCTACTTACAGATGCAGGTGTTGATGCCGTTCGTGCAGAATCTTTGGTGATGTAGATTTAGGGGCCCCCGTTGTTGACTATCTCGTTCTCTCTCTGCCTCTGCCCGTCCTAACGTCCCGCCTACCCTCTCTTCCGGTAGTCGTACTCGAGTTCTTAGTAGTCGTAGTCGAGTTACTAATATCGTAATCACAGTTATGTTAAAAATCGTGCAATTTAAAAAAAAACAAAACAGTTTTCACCTGCAATGACCGGAATTCACTTGTGGGATTTCATAACAAGGTCAGCAATTTTTATGTCATAATTATGTACTATATTTTGTCACCTACTACAACCAATGTCTGACCTAGTTCTTGAAAAAACGACAGTCCATTATCTCATCGCTCTGGCAGACACAATGTGTAACAATGTGATGTCCCTAATTTGTGAACCTTTGTCAAAATTTGTCAATAATAATTATTGCAGTTTTCAACAGTTTGTCAAAATTTATATCATTGCACCTTCAAATTAGACGTTTCTTTTCCTTCAATATTTTATGGTTATATTTAGGCCTTAAACATTTTACTATGTTTTGCAAAGCGTGAAGCTGTATTTATGTAGTGTATATAACACAAAGAGGGGGAGAAAGAGAAAAAGAGAGAGAGAGAGAGAGAAAGAGAGAGAGAGAGAGACAGAGAGAGAGAAAGAGAGAGAGAGAGAGAAAGAGAGAGAGACAGAGAGAGAGACAGAGAGAGAGAAAGAGAGAGAGAGAGAAAGAGAGAGAGAGAAAGAGAGAGAGAGAGAGAAAGAGAGAGAGAGAGAGAAAGAGAGAGAGACAGAGAGAGAGAGAGAGAGAGAAAGAGAGAGAGAGACAGAGAGAGAGAAAGAGAGACAGGGAGAGAGAAAGAGAGAGAGAGAGAGACAGAGAGAGAGAGAGAGAGAGAGAGAGAGAGAGAGAGAGAGATAGAGAGAGACAGAGAGTTGTTACTATACAAATTTCATTGTAGAGGGTCCATTGTGTGGGGAAAGGCGATTTACGAATGTTCTATACTTAGGAGCAACTTACTTTGCTGCCTCTGTTACAGTGCATTGTACAAGGGAGTAATCATCATAAATAATATGTAATAGGCAGCCATTGCATTTTACATAAGAACAACCGTTCACACGAGTACATAATATGCTTATGTTACAATGCTGGAGATAAAGGTGGTGAAACACCAGTTTAATCATACTGATGTCCTGCATTGGAAACATCTGACCTGGAGGTTGGTGGTCACACCCTGTCACAAATCCCAGACTGGGAGATGTAATAAGTATGACAGGACAACAATCACGAACAAACAAGTTAACACTTAACAGAACAATCCATCAGACTCACACATTTATTAAACATAATTATACATATAATAGCGCAATTACATACATTATATTATGGAAATGACTGCCGTACAACGGCCTTATTCTCACGCACACTCTCCCTCGGATCCACAATCCGGTAGTTACTCCTAAAGGCACTTCGGCCTCAGCCTCTCCCCTCAGGGTCTTAATAGTACATTAATGATTCACTGGCACCGCAGTCTCTCAATATCACCTTCCTATTGTCATACACCTTAGCACTCCCCTAGCACCTCAGCAGGGCAATAACACATTATTATTTCCATAGCCATCAACATGGCAACAACATAATATCAGTTCACTAGCCTATCAACATGGCAACAACATAGTATCTCATTCACTCTCATATCTACGTCCCTGCCCGTGACCTGACTGCCACGACTTTATGTGCCTCTACTGTCCTACACTGACAGCCTCACTTCTGGCCTATGTGTGGCCTCCGGCCCTATGCTGGCCTATCTCCTGTGCTCATCGAGGTGGCTCTGCGGCCCGTCCCCGACACCTACAAGAATAACATTACATTGGTATAATATCCTACCATTTCTATTCACTCCACCTCTCCTTACAACCCCTGAAACGTACACACACTAGTTCACCTTTCACTCACCACACATCTTACGGTAACACACTTCCATCGGAGTACACACTACTCACTCGCGCTACAAATCCATGAACTCACTTTCATCTATCGCTCGTGGCGCACATTGCTATATCCAATATCAAGGACTTCCACATTCCTCACATATACTTATTTACATCATGGTAATAGACGAATATAATATAATACATCAATCATAATAATCAATCAACGTTCTACATACCAGTCATAACTGGAAAGACTCTCACTAGTCTTCTCGACTGCTTCCCCTTTATGTCCGCCCGATGGGCTTTTATTCACAGGTCCGCTCCCTAGGACCTTCTAACTTGCAGTGATAGTAACACAGCCCTTTCGCCTCCTTCAGACCCCGCCCCCACTACTACTCACAACAGCACGCTTAACTTGCTGTCTACTGTGAGCCTTTCTTACTCTACACCCGCTCTGTAGCAATCCCCTTAATTGCACTCACTCCACTCGTGACATCATCCCCCACCCCAAAAAAATTAATGCAATTAATTTCAAATCGCATCAAGATGACTGTCAACGAGTGAGCGTGAGCAATACCTACACTAAAAAAACTGACCTAGCAGTTCCCCTAGTATATAAAATACCGAAATCAGGGGAAAATATGGGGATCAATATGGCCTGAAATATGCATATATGTGTCACATCATGAATAGCTAACTAACCACAATACTTAATACAGAATCAAAAACCATTCAACCTATCAACCATTCTTCATATCATATTTATGATGTCAATATTTTAAAGTCGACTTATTCACACAGATCCTGTCAATGTTCCTGTCCTCAGATGTATAAGCTCCTGAACTCTTGCCCTAGGCTCGACTAAGGTAGTCGGCGATATGATTGCTGGTTCCTGGAATTGGTTGAATAACGAAGGTATACGGCTGCAAAGCCAATGCCCATCTAGACAAGCGTGGGCTGGACGAACGATTCTTCGACAAAAATGTCAGCGGCTTGTGGTCTGTCTGGATACAAAATTCTCGTCCCATGAGATAACGTCCTAGTTTCTGGACGGACCAGACAATGGCAAGACACTCACGCTCTATCACAGAATACTTTCTTTCTCTCTGCAATAACTTCCTACTGACATAACATACAGGATGGAGACATTCGTTCTTCTCCTGTAGAAGACAAGCGCCGACACCAGAGTCCGACGCATCCGTTCTGAGGATAAAATTAGATCGAAAATCGGGTAATATCAGAATGGGTGACGATGATAATGCTGTCACCAAATTATCAAATGATGTCTGACATTCAGACGTCCACTGGACCTTATCGGGTTGTCCCTTCTTAGTAAGGTCAGTAAGAGAAGATGACAAGGAGGAAAAATTTGGAATGAACTTTCTGTAATAATTTAAAATTCCCACTAAGCTTCTGACTTGTTTCTTTGTTTTAGGGATTTGCAACCCTACTAACTTGTCAATTTTTGTTTCTTCAGGTCTCTGAACACCTCTACCCACGATATGTCCTAAGAATACTATCTCTGGACATGCCAAATCCATCTTTGCGGGTTTAGCAGTTAACCCAAAATGACGTAATCGTTGAAAAATTACTGTTAGTGTCTGAATATGATCAGACCATGTCGACGTATGGCATGCTATATCATCAAAGAATGACACGACATTAGGTATGTCCTTCAACACCAATCTCATTAATCGTGCAAACGTCGCTGGCGCGTTTACCAACCCAAATGGCATGACCTTAAATTGGAATAATCCAATGGGCGTTTGGAACGCCGTGTATTGTTTAGACTCCTCAGTAAGCGGGATTTCCCAATACCCTTTCGTCAAATCTATCTTGGAAAACCACGTGGACCCGGCCAATGAAGCTATTAATTCCTCCTGAAACGGAATAGGCTCCCTATCGCCTACCGTTATAGTGTTCAATCTTCGAAAATCAATACAGAACCGCACCGATCCATCAAGTTTTTTCACGAGGACGATGGGTGATGAATACGGCGATGTTGATGGTTCTATCACATCTAACTTCAACATTGACTCAACTTCCTTTATGACTCTATCTCTCGAAGAAAAAGGCAGCGGATACGGTCTAAGAAATACTGGCTTATCCGAAGTCAACTTTATTTGGTGCTGGATCACCGTAGTGCGACCCGGCAAATCCGTAACAACATCCGGAAATGACGCTAATAGGGTCTCAAGTTCCCTACTCCTTGAACTCGTAAGGTCAGGGTTAATTTTTACGTCCCTGTAACCTTGTGTCGCAGTTAACTCCGGCAATTGAATTTGTAACTCTTCCTGCGCCTCGGTGTCGCTTACGTCACAGTCCGACTGGTCTACGACCCCCGTACAAGCAATAGAGAAGACAGTCTCCTCTGGTCTTGTCTGTGCACACAGATACTGCGGTCTCTCATAAAATCTCTGTAGCATGTTTACATGGAAAACCTTACTCGCTCCATCAATGTGGATAGCGTAATCTACCTTTGAAACTACTCGCTCAATAACATAAGGGCCTTTCCATGTCATCAATAACTTATTATGGTCCGTAGGTAACAACAACAGAACCTTGTCTCCTGGCTTAAAAATTCTCAGTTTGGACCCTCTATCTTTATAGTCTTTTGCTCTTTTCGAAGCGATACCAGAAGCTTCTTGTGCTATAGTGCGCGCTGAAGATAGTCTTTCTCTTAAATCAACAAGGTACTGAAACACCGAAATCTGCTCATCGTCTCCCGATGATGGCGACGTCATCATGTCCCGAAGAACATCAGTTGGGCCCCTCGGACTACGACCGTACATCATTTCGAACGGCGAGAATCCCGTTGACTCCTGCCGTACCTCTCTGTACGCGAATAACACTGCAGGGATATATCTATCCCAATCTTTAGGGCGATCAGCAGCTACCTTACGCAGCATCGACTTTAACGTCGAGTTCAATCTCTCGCACATGCCATTAGCCTGCGGATGATAAGGGGTGGTAGTGATGGGTTGTATGCTGAATAAGCGGAACAATTCCTTCATCATCTGCGACGTAAATTGCGCGCCCCTATCAGACAGAATTTGCTCTGGTATTCCTACCCTAGCGAAAATTGCAAACAACGCTTCCGCGACTGCCTCAGACGTTATGGTCCGCAGAGGAACCGCCTCTGGCCATCTCGTAGCATTACATATGACCGTTAAGAAAAATCGATTGCCCCTATCGGTCGCTGGGTGAATGGGGCCAACAAGGTCTATCGAGACCTTTTTAAACGGTTCCGAGACCGTGGGGATCTTCTGAAGAGGAGCCTGGGGTGTACGACCCTTATGCGTCGTCTTTTGGCACGCACTGCACGTCTTACAATAGACCTGCACATCTCTGTGGATCGATGGCCAGTAAAAATTTTTAAGAACCCTTTCTTTGGTTCTAGCTATCCCCATATGACCCGCTAATGGGACATCATGCGCCAAATGCAATACTGTTGCGATCAGCAACGCTGGCACAACGACCTGCTTTAAAATGGAGGACACCGTTACATACTTACGGAACAGAATGCCCGCCTGAACAATAAAGGAGGACGACCCGTTCTTATATCTCCTCGTTTTCTCGGTTCGCGCTTCCCCAAAACATGGGTTTAATGATGGATCCTCCCTTTGTAATCTCGCCAAGCGCTCTGGCGTGATATCTAGGTTGATCGCTGGCGTAGCCAAAGGTCTAATCTTATCTTTATCGGCTACCCGTCGGCGTGTTTCGACCGCGGCGCAAAAGTCAATACCCTTTGATTGCGACCATGCTTGCACGTTCTCATCGGAAGGGGAAACTACCCGTGATACATTCCCAATGATGAGCTGGGCGCCTGGAAAACAACCAACGACTGCTTCGACTTCCCCGCTAAGGAAAGGTGTATCTATCATTATTTTTGCCATGGGTAATTTCTCAATGGCCCCCGAAAATTGGATGCACGGGACAGTCTCACCTGTAAGCTGTGAATCCCGAATGCAGTCCCTATGCACTCCCACAACGGTAGATCCTGTATCTCGTAAAACCGAGACCGGTTCGTCCCCAACAAACCCCGGATAAACCCTAAGACCACCTCCTGTATGACATGAATTTATAACGGGGATCTTTCTCCCACAAGGTAAAACACCGGAAGATAATAACTTCTCACAACTGGGACACTTAGAATACTGTCCGCCTCCGTTGTCCGATGTAACGCACGCAGCCGCATGATGAAATTTATTTGGGGAACATGGACTGGAGCCACTGTCCACGTTCGCCGCTATCCTACCTGCAGGGCAGTTCACGCTGATGTGATCTGCTCTACCGCAGTTCCAACACTTCGCGGCCCTACACTCGCGCGAAAAGTGGCCCACGCGTCCGCAAGTCCAACACTCCGCTCCCTGTGCTGCTCTAGGCCTGGGTCCCCGTGACCCCTCGCGACCGGAACTAGAGTCCCTATGCCGTCGGTCATCGGCAAAGGTCACAACTCGCCCCCGGCCATTACCGCGACCTAGCCCTCCTGCTCGGTCAAACTTACCGGATCCATATGCCGGTGATTGGTGATAGCCCCTATGCTGCCCCTGGCCTTGCCCGCTATAGGCACCACGCTGACGCGACCTGTCCCTAAGTCCTGCCGGCGACCCCTCGACAACGGCGACGTACCCAGCATCTTGGACGTACGCCCTGGCGACTGGTTTGGACGGATGCGCCGTACGGTATGCCTCCGCCAACTTAGACGCCTCCTGCACCGTCGCGGGTTCGTTCTCTTTCAGGAAAGCCACCAGATCTTTGTGGCACGACGCGTACAGCTGGTCACGGATCATTAAGTCTTTCAGTTTAGCAAAATCCGTGCCCACATGCGCCAGGTCTACCCAGTTCGCGAAATACTCAGTTAGTCTCGCGACGAAGGCAGCAAAGTCCTCCCTGGTATCTGCACGTGCTCGCCTAAACTGCTCCCGGAAGTATTCCTCGGTACGCGCAAATCGGCGAAGCAGCAAAGCCTTCAGCTTATCGTAATCTTGTACGTCTTCGCGCTGTAGCTCTTTAAAGTAGGTTAACGCTCGCCCCTGCAATAGCGATGCCAGGTACGTGGCCCATAATTCCTTATTTTCCCCCCATTGCAATTGTGCGTTCAGTTCGAACCTGTAAAGGAAGGCGTCTATGTCGTCCTTCCGGTCGTCGAACGTAGGGAGCTTAATCCTAACGCCACCTTTATTGTGTACCTGCCGCTCAACTGTTTCTGTTGGCGCATTCTTTTTGAGTTCTAATTCCGCGATTCTTACTCGCGCGTCTGTCTCCCGCTCTTGAGCTTCTATCTCCTTTAACTTTAACTCCCTCTCCTGTTGCTGAGCCTCTAACTCCTTTAACTTAAACTCCCTTTCCTGTTCCTGAGTCTTAGCCTCTCTTTCCTGTTGCTTAAACTCCCTTTCCTCTTCTCTCTGTCGCTCTTGAGCCTCTTTTTCTTGTTGACGCTCTCTATCCTTAGCACGCTCATCGCGCATTTCCGCTTGCTGTTCTTTAATCCAGCCGCGTAGCTCTTCTCCCTCCAGGCCAAGTTCTTTACCCAACTTCATTAGTTGTTGGAGTTCCGCCATTTCACAGATTTATGGTTATGGTATGTATTACAAAACCGGCTAACCTATCGGTATGATCACTAACAACACGACCAGAGACCTGAGATCACACCAGATATAACCACACCTACTTGTATCAAATACAATTCCGAAATTTACCTTTACAGCACAACTAGTTCTATATTCATAAAATGTACTGCACTATTACTAATAAAAAAGAGTAGAAAAGACAAGAATAAGGAATTTCAGTAGAAGGACCACAAGTACGTCAAGGACAACGAACCAGACTAGGACAAAGACCTAAAAAAGAAAATATAATGGAAAAAAAATACAACCTACTACGCCGATTACACAACACGGTACGAACAAGAACAGAGTCTGAAAAAAAAGAACGTATCTATAGATAGGTAGAAAGAGGGACAAGAGAAACGTCTTCCTAAAACAACGAGGAAGATAGAACGCTACAATCTAAACAAAAATACAGGTCCCTACAGAACTGTTCGCTGTGATGAACGAAGTTCCAAAGTTTACCACACCTTTTTAAAAGGATAAACTAAGTTCAACACAGCAAACCCGCGCCACCGCCCGTATAATCAATTACAACGAAAACAGAAAAACAGCGGAAAAAGACAGAAGAAAAGACAGCCCTCAATCCAGGGTACAAAATTTCAGAATTTCACTTAACTTTCGAAATTTTGAGTAAAACTCCTCCCTTTAATCGGAGCTCTGGCTGCTTGTCTCCTCAGGCTGCACGCACACACTCTGGAAAGTTTAAATACACATTAATACCTATTCATAGCAATACATGTATCAGTACATATTCATCAATATACATAAATCATATCATGTAATGTTCATTCATCCAACGAACAAGACAGCACAAATACCTACTACTAACTAACTACAACTAAATATTACGAAAATGGACGAGTCACAATGGACGAGCCCCCAATGTCACAACGGACGAGCCCCCAATGTCACAACGGACGAGCCCCCAGTGTCACAAATCCCAGACTGGGAGATGTAATAAGTATGACAGGACAACAATCACGAACAAACAAGTTAACACTTAACAGAACAATCCATCAGACTCACACATTTATTAAACATAATTATACATATAATAGCGCAATTACATACATTATATTATGGAAATGACTGCCGTACAACGGCCTTATTCTCACGCACACTCTCCCTCGGATCCACAATCCGGTAGTTACTCCTAAAGGCACTTCGGCCTCAGCCTCTCCCCTCAGGGTCTTAATAGTACATTAATGATTCACTGGCACCGCAGTCTCTCAATATCACCTTCCTATTGTCATACACCTTAGCACTCCCCTAGCACCTCAGCAGGGCAATAACACATTATTATTTCCATAGCCATCAACATGGCAACAACATAATATCAGTTCACTAGCCTATCAACATGGCAACAACATAGTATCTCATTCACTCTCATATCTACGTCCCTGCCCGTGACCTGACTGCCACGACTTTATGTGCCTCTACTGTCCTACACTGACAGCCTCACTTCTGGCCTATGTGTGGCCTCCGGCCCTATGCTGGCCTATCTCCTGTGCTCATCGAGGTGGCTCTGCGGCCCGTCCCCGACACCTACAAGAATAACATTACATTGGTATAATATCCTACCATTTCTATTCACTCCACCTCTCCTTACAACCCCTGAAACGTACACACACTAGTTCACCTTTCACTCACCACACATCTTACGGTAACACACTTCCATCGGAGTACACACTACTCACTCGCGCTACAAACCCATGAACTCACTTTCATCTATCGCTCGTGGCGCACATTGCTATATCCAATATCAAGGACTTCCACATTCCTCACATATAATAATAATAATAATAATATATTGCATTTATATAGCGCCCAACCCCGTCGATGACAAGCTCTGGGCGCTTTAACAAATTCTTACACACACACACACACACGCATACACAAAAGAAATTCAAAAATATTTACTATTGTTGCTGCCGAAAAACACCTAGCCTAGTTTGTCTGAAAGAAATGGGTCTTCAGATGGCGTTTGAAAGAACCAATGTCATTAATTTCCCTGGTTGTCTTTGGAAGAGTGTTCCAGATGGTAGGGCCAAGAAATGAAAAGGACTTTTCTCCTACAGTGGACAGATTCATTTTAGGTACTTTCAATTTTGTAGTGTCAGATGATGATCTTAGTTGACGAGATGGAACATAGTAATCAGTTAAATCAACTAGGTACGATGGAGCAGTATTATTGACACATTTGTGACAAATGGATGACAATTTGTACATTATTCTTTTCTCGACTGGCAGCCAGTGCAAACTCTGCAGAAGTGGCAGTGCTGAATCTCTTTTCTTTTTCTTCAAAACAAGTCTCGCTGCATTGTTTTGAGCAATTTGGAGTTTTCTAATATTTTTTTGTGAAATTCCAGCCAAAAGGGAGTTGCAATAGTCAAGCTTTGAAAGTACAAAAGAATTTACTAAAACAGCCGCAGTTTCAGTTGAAATAAGATGTCTGATTTTACCAATTTTCCAGATTTCCATGTATAGAATACGAATGAGGTGACTAACCTGAGATGACATAGAAAGATTTGAATCAATGTAAACCCCTAGGTTTTTTACTTTTTTTGAAATTTCTATTGAATTAGTGCCAATTATCATCTCAGTTCTGTCCACTTCTTGCAGAACCCGCTCACGGCCTAATAAAATAACCTCAGTTTTATCCTCATTTAGTGCCAGTTTGTTTTGGTTCATCCAGCTTTTAATTTCTGTTATACAGTTTCCAGCCTGCTGCAGAAGGCTGTCAACATCGCATGGCAAGGCAGAACTGTAGAGCTGGGTATCATCAGCATAGAAATGATATTGTAAATTAAATTTCTTTATTTCATGTACAAGTGGAATAGTATAGATAGTAAACAAAATAGGACCAAGCACTGAGCCTTGTGGTACGCCATACTGAAGCGCATAAGAAAAAGATCTTATTTTGTTGGTTACAACAAATTGGTGGCGATTTGACAGGTAAGATTCGACCCATTTAAGGGCGACCCCTCTGATTCCAAACGATGTTTCTAGCCTTCTGAGCAGGATTTCGTGATCGATGGTGTCGAACGCTGCTGATAGATCCAACAAATTTAGCAGAGTAATATTTCCAGAATCTGCCTTTACTAATATGTCATTCATGATTCTTAATAGTGCAGTTTCAGTACTGTGGTTACTTCTGTAAGCAGATTGAAATGGTTCCAACAGGTCATTATTTCTCAAATGACACATTAGTTGTTGTAATATCACCTTTTCAAGGATTTTTGAAAGAAAAGGAAGGTTTGAGACGGGTCTATAATTTTTCAACATGTTTTGATCAAGAGTCGTTTTTTTCAAAAGTGGTGTTACCCAGGCTGTTTTAAAATAATCAGGGACAGACCCACTTAAAATAGAGTTGTTTATTATTTTTGTAATAGTTGGAACCAGTTCATCAATACAAGATCTAACCAAAAATGTAGGAATAGGATCGAGGTCACAACATTTTGATGGCGATGCCATGATGATAGATTTTACAGATTCATTCGACACAACACCAAAAGTGTCTATAGGATTTCCCTGAAACTCATCAAAATGATCAATGGCATCAAAACTGTCAAGATTTTCTCGGATAGTTGTAACTTTTTTACCAAAATAATCAGCAAAAACATTGGGCAACAAATTGTTCTCGTAAATTGTGGGTAGAGGTGTTTCCTTTCTTTTCCCTGTGAGTTCATCACAAATACTAAAAAGTTCCTTACAAGATGTAGAATTTTGAAGTTTAGTGACATAGAAGTCTTTTTTTGCCAGTTTAATAACACATTTCCATTTGTTCTTCTGGTGTTTGAAAATGTCCTTGTGGACTGTAAGACCTGTCTTTAACCATTTCCTTTCTGCTTTGCGACATTCTGCTTTGGCTGCTTTGACATCTAGGGTGTACCATGGATACTTATTTACATCATGGTAATAGACGAATATAATATAATACATCAATCATAATAATCAATCAACGTTCTACATACCAGTCATAACTGGAAAGACTCTCACTAGTCTTCTCGACTGCTTCCCCTTTATGTCCGCCCGATGGGCTTTTATTCACAGGTCCGCTCCCTAGGACCTTCTAACTTGCAGTGATAGTAACACAGCCCTTTCGCCTCCTTCAGACCCCGCCCCCACTACTACTCACAACAGCACGCTTAACTTGCTGTCTACTGTGAGCCTTTCTTACTCTACACCCGCTCTGTAGCAATCCCCTTAATTGCACTCACTCCACTCGTGACACACCCAGTATCAGAAACATGCCCGCTACAGTCAACGCCGCAGTAAAAGCCGCAGTGCAGGATGGCATAATATCCAGATTACGTCATGCTTACTTGCGCAGAGAAACTGCCAACAATAGCAAAACAATGACAACAACAACAACAAATGAGATAAAACAAAAATATGAACGTTTGTGATAATATTATGGTATTTTGAGCATTTGTTTGAGATATGCCCTGCGTCTAACACTGATCATTCGCTGCTTATTGTTAAGCATTTTCTAGTACAGAAACTCAGTCTATAAACCTATTCTAAATTAAATAATTATAAATGGGCTATTATTGCTCACCCTCACCTCAGTATTTCATCGCCATTAATTTGCCATATACATTATTATGTAAATTATCCTTTCTCATAAAGAAAAAAAAACAACCACGTATATTTCGAATCACTCACTTGCTGCAATTGATAGTGATCTCGTAAAATGACAAAAAACCCAGCTACCACTGAACTCCGGGGTGGGGTTGGGGGGGTGAGGAAAGTGAGAGAAAGAGAGAGGGAGAGAGAGAGAGAGAGAGAGAGAGAGAGAGACAGACAGACAGAGAGAGAGAGGGAGAGAGAGAGAGCGCGAGAGAACATGGGATATTAAGAAAAGAGGATGGGGTTGTTCAGCTTTAATTTAACTTGTAATAACCATTTCACTCGCGATGGTCGGGTAGTACAGTCGAGACACCTTGAATGGCATTGTAACAACCTCTTTTGCGAATTACATCGTCACCGTTATTTATGTTGCGAAGGAAATCTACAGCCTCAAGTGGAACACTGAAGTACGTCACAGCAATCTTGACATACAAATTGACCTTTCAAAGCTCCATGCTTTAGATGCCTTTCGGGACCGTTCGTGCCATGAAAGTCGTATGAATGGGAAATGTCAAACAGCTTGATAGGTGCCACGAAGAATTCTAAATAAGTGTCGAAGTGTGCCTTTTTTTTTTTATACTTCTACATACTAAAAAGATCTGCAGTTTTTCAGTTCTCATCTACAGTTGAGCGAATACACTTACCAGTTTCACGATAGAGCTAGCGATGTATAGGATTATTGAATACTGACGTCTGTGATTCAGTTGTTGTTGGACCAACTCTTGATCCAATTGGTCAGGAATTGGATTGCTAATGAATTGTCTTTTTTTTTTTTGTCTTCCACAGCCAAATCAACAAAACCTGCCACCCCCATCAACATCATCACCCCAACAACTAAATGACAGACTATGGACACAAACAGACAGACTTGACAAAGTCTGAACATCGTTCCTAAAGTCTATTTCATCCAGAGACCGGTGGTGAAGACAGATTTGGAAAAAAAACTGTGATGGTTTGTGATATATCTATCTTTGAGTGTGCTTTTCTAAAGAGTTTTTAAACGCTCCCCTTCTCTGTTTGTCTGTCTGGTTGTCTGTCTGTGTGTCTGTCTGTCCCTCTGTCTGTCTATCGGTGCATTACTCCTTTGAAGTTTAAGTTCACAGCTGTGTGTTTGGAGAATATACCAGTTGTGTAGTTTTCAGCACTGACAATTTTGGTTTACTGTCTAAATTAGAATGTCTTCCGTTGTGCTTTTCTCCGCGCGAAGTACATTAAAAAAAAAATACAAATTCAAAACAGATTTTAATTGGACAGACAGACAGATTTACAAATAGATGGTTGGGTGGATGGACGGATGGATAGGTTGATGGATGGATGAATGATGGATAAATATATGGATGGACAGATTAGTAGATACGTAGGTTCATAGAGTGGAAGAATCAGTGGCGGATCTGCTATGAAACTAATGAAGCTTAAGCTTCAGGGCCCATAATTAATCCACGAGAGGCCCTGAAGAAATTTTCTTTAATGAGTGGATGTTGGATGCTGTTCTCTTGTTGCTGGCTGTGAAGAGGCCCCATAACAGTTCAAGGTTCAGGGTCCCAAAATTATAAGTTTAGATCTAGCACTGGGAAGAATGAAATATGAAATACGTGTACAAACTGATCTGGATAGCGACTGGGGAAGAGAGAGGAAACAGACATTTATATGTATTAACCATTGGAATGAATTACATTTATCTGAATGAAACATTGCCACATTTGAATTTGGCTTTTGGGTTTTACGGCTCGTCGGCACGATAGGGGCCGCTTTGCGCCCCTCACGGTCTATTTGGGTACACTTTGTTTTTAATTTATGCCACACGAAGAATACTGGAAATAGTCAACCACAGACAATCATAATTGAAATGTCAAGCACATGAGATTTATTGAAAATGTAATTCGTGAATGTGAAGACCGTGGTACTGATGGTAAAAATCAATGATGACGGCACACTAGATCATATTTACAGCAAAACTATCTTTTTGAAAAACATTCAAACAGTGTGGTTTGGGGCTTACCAAAGAGAGACCTCTCTCTCTCTCTCTCTCTCTGTTTCTCTCTCCCTCTCTCTCCCTCTCCCCTCGCACGTATCAAGTCATTAGGTAAATTATTTGAAAGCTTGAAATAAAAACAAAATATATGAATTCGCTCGTTCGTTCACACTGGGGCGTCATTAGATGGCAAAAACGGCTGAACTACTCGCCATTTGATGGTTATAAGTGTTTTGTAAATTATTTTTCAGCTGTAAATAAACCATTTCAGAGACGATAATTGGGCCGCCGTCTGGCTACCGAGGAGTGAGTGCCTTAACCTTATTTTACATTCGGAAGGGGGACATTGTGATAAAAAAAAAGTATCGGGGCCTGTCGGATCCTGAGTGTGAAATAGGGTTAAAAACCGTCGAGGGAAATTATTTTGTACACTTGGACATCATTTGAAGGCGTGTTTTCTAGGTTAATTTGATCTCCCCTGCCGTCGGGCACTCCGGGTAGTATGAGATTTCCTCCTTAACTCCCCGTTCCTCACGACAGTGTTGACAAAATATCATTTATTACCTTTCCCAGCAAATTTCTGTAATTGTGTTATCTAATTTACACAGATCATGCCGAGCAGGTGGCATTCGACAGTGTCTAACAGACATTAGTATCAGCACCAGCTGGCCCATTGATTTAGAGAAAGCACAGATGTGATATCTAACGTTGATTTTCGAAGGCTGTATGTAAAGAGAGACAAAGGACAATATTTCCGATCATACTTTTCAATTCTGCCCAAGGAAATTGCGTCTTTTTGTTTCGTTGCTAAAAAAAATAAAGTGTAAATGAATAATATTAAAGAATAAATTTTGACCAAGATGGAAATGTCCGGGTAATTTATAGCCAAAAAATTGAGGCAGTACACACAATTTCATAATTTTTGTTCATGTAGCCACGGAGTTTCAGGTGCTTACATGTTCATCCTCTGTAAAGCCCCAAACCCACCTTTGCCACAAAGTTCAAAACAATTCTCAGGTCACTCACATTAATAATGCATAAAAAAAATTACCATAAAACTGTCAATAATATAATCATTAACTCTAAAATGAATTGAAAATCTTGTTCATTTATGCACTGACAATGATGTTCATGTTACTCCTGGTGATGAAAAATGGACGAAAAGTGACAATGATTACCATAATAATGTTAAGCCATGCGATCAGAATGACATAATTCTTTGAACAGAAATGAAGCAATGACTGATCTTTTAAGCACTTTAAGTACAGGATTGTTTAATAATAAAATCAATAAATGCATGCAAAGTATCAATATTGAAAATCTCTTCAAACTCTTCACAAATAGAGCAAAATTATATCAACAATACCATGTGTCATAAGATGAGACAAACGCGCATTTAACGTACTCAGATTTCGCACCGCCACCTTGCGGCGAGTACACAGAAGTCATGAACATTGCCGTGTTTTACAAAAGCAGTTAAGGGAAAATATTGAATTTTGGTCACTGTTCAGCTTTCACTGTAGGCCTTGATTGAAGTCACTTATTTTATATCTACAATTTCAATCGCTGTAGGAAAATCTGTCTTCTTTTCTTTCTTATTTTTAATCGCAGTAGCATTGTAACAAATCTGGATAATTAATTCATCATTATATCAAACATTCTTTTCATGCAACTAGATGAAGTTCCCGGCATTATCCGGGATAAACCTGTGAACCCATCGGTCTCTCTATCTCTCTCTTTTTGGTCTAGAAAGCTTCCCATATTCTACAGTTTTACTTCAGATTTCGTGCGCACCAGGGCAACACGCACTCATTTCTGCTGGGGGACTGACCGCACCGAATTGAACGCTTATTAATATCGTTTCCGGTTCGGTGGACTAACTACAGGGAGCCAAAACAAAGATCATTGTATTTTACATTTTTACAACTTTTACCTGAAACATGAATCAACACTATCAGTCGATACAAAAGTGATTGGACTGGATTAGTTGACAGTTAAGAAAATTAATTTTATAATTTTGAAACTGTCATTTAGGCTGTAGAGTCGAGGAAAAAAAAGGGGCGAAATTGCACCACAATGAATTACTCCCGCCATTATTTTTTTTTTTATAATAAGATGTGCCATGGGCCCCGTCCCCGATCAGCGCGCAAAATGAGTGCACGATTTTTTTAGAGGTGCGAAGAAGGGAGTGTCTCATGTTTTTGTATCTAGTATCTTCAGTTAGATCAAAATTTACAAAGCCAAATGGGGAAAATATTGAATTCTGTTCACTGTACGGCACGATTTTTTGAGAGACGCTAAGAAGAGAGTGTCTCATCTTATTGTACCTAGTATCTCTGGTTATATCAAAGAGGTTATACATAGCTAGAGGTCAGACTAGCGCTACGCAAGTCTCCGCGTCGCGTCATCGGTAGGTGAAGTAAAGATGGAGGCCAACTTATGGCAAGCCTGCCTCGACCTAGACAGTACGCCTAAAGTTAAGCCTGCTTCGACCTAGACAGTACGGCTAAAGTAAACAAATCCAAGCCTAAAATAATACGGTCTTTCAGATTGTTTGAACAGGGATTACAGTAGTAATGAGCAGGCTTAAATTATGGATTGGGTGAACCATGAAAATGTAAAAAATGTAATCCCACCAAAAGAAAAAAACAAACAAACATTAAGAATTATGACAAAATACAAAATGTACGGATGAATTTGAACCTCCATCTCTAAAGAGGAATGAACAAGAATAAAATACTGAGGCCTTCCGACAAAAACTACTTTCGTTAGCACTGGCCTTGACACCGTGTTTGCAATCGCTTGCCGTAAGCAAAGATGGCTGCCGGGCTTTCTATTTGCGGCTATGTGACGTGACCGAGTCTTACCTCTAGGTTTATTATAAACTCTTTGGTTATATTAAGTACATCATTGTTTTTACATAACAGTGAAGATCATTATTATTGTTATTTTCATAATAAAAGGTATTCAAACTGTACATTATTACGTGGCTTTGATAGAAGGCACGAGTAGGAGATAATAATAATAATAATGTATAGCATTTATATAGCGCATATCCATTTAAAATGCTCTATGCGCTTTACAGAAACAACATGTCAACCACAGAGCAGAATGGAGCTGCACTGCTTCTTTCTCTCTCCCTGTCTCGCTCACTCTCAACTGACCTGCAGGCCAGCAGTCGTATACTACAAGACTGGAAAGAGATTATTGCCCTTTAGCCCCACCCCGTCCCCTCCCTTTTCCCCTAAAGAAAAAAACAACAACATTGTCAAATAAATAATAGCCACCACGGTAAAGCTGCAAACCCCTTTACAGCCGACACCGGACCGAAACCGAAACTCCGTGAAAAAAAACAAACAAATGGCACCGAGTCGACCCTTTAGAATAGCATGGTTATTCGTCAACTTTTGAGAAATCGAGGATTGAAGTTTCATGTGAACATGGCCTTCAAAGCAAAAAATGTGTTTTCTTTTTCGTAATACTTATGCAAATTGCACACCGAATATGCTTGATATGTTGGCACACAATCGACAAGGACCATATAAGTAGTGTGCAGTGTTCAGCCAAAGGTGGAGATAGAACGTTGTCATTCTAAGGGGACGAAATGCCAACGTGACTTTCTGAATCCATTCACACGAAACGACACCGATACAGACGTCGACACCTGTTATTTTCGTTTCGGCATCGTGATGGTGTCGGGCGTATGGGTTTTCGGCTTTAGTAAGCTCTGTTCTGACAGTCTTGCGCATTAAAACGACACTAACATTGTCATGTGATAATATTTACAAAAACTGGCCTGGCGTGCAATTAACATTTTTTCGGGGGGGGGGGGTCGGGTGGGGGGGGGGGCAGTATCACTATCTCCATCAAACTGAGAAAAAAAAAATAGAACAAAATTGTAAAAAATGATATTGGAAAAAAAATATAACCAATGAGAAAAATGAACGAGGTTTAAAGGGGATGGTGGGTGTGGAGGGGGTAGGGTGGGGTTGGAGGGATGGGGCTTTTGTGTACACCTCAACCCAATAGCTGTTAGATCACACTAATAAGGTCCAAAACAAGAAAAGTAACAATAAAAAACATCGCTGACAATAGAAGTCATGAAACAAGGACTAAAGTGGCGATTAGATGAACATCCGAGCAAAGGCAACTCAAAATTCAAACAATCAAATAAAAGGGAAGAAACACAACAAGAACAACATGACATCCCATATCCATAACTATATCACTGTCCGGCCATATTGTATTACCAACTGCGCGTAATGAAAGCTTATAGGCTTTAGGAACGTGGACATGCGCACACCCAATTAGTCCGACTATAATGACTTATAGGTACATCACTATTCGTCCCTGCACATAGGCGTTTAACCGTAGCCGGTAATATACATCCTGTGCCCTGTTAAGACTTGATGAGGCCCTAAAGCTACGTAAAGTTTGAGGCCTCTTGTAGAAAATTTCTCAAAACGGTCTGACACATAAGCCTACCAAGAGCGTGGAGGTAAGTGTCTGGCAATTTCCAACCCGCGAAGTAATTTTGACATTGAATATTTTCTTAGTGCCTGCCGTCCAGGAATGTGTCTCGTTCCCATGAACGTCCAATTTACAATAAGAGGACTTTGAGCTCCCACAGGCTTTTGGATTGTGTCGATGGAACTTAACGACGAAGAACATTTCTCCCATATTTTCCGCCTTTGGGAAACAGGATTAAACCATCAATCTTTTTGGGCGGCGGGGGTGAATGAAACATCCATCAAGCACCAAAATGAAACAAAACAAACAAACAAAACTGCTGGACTCCAGAACTTCGACCGGCCAAGGGAGGAACTGGAGAACACGAGGGAAGTACAAAAGCGAGTGTGACATTAGTAAGGGGACCTCCCCACTCCCCCATCCCCCTTAGTGCGAGAGGGGGGGGGGGCATGTGGCTACTCTGATTATGCACCCAAACTTCATCTTTATCTATTCCTTCAATATTTATTAAGGTGTGCTAGACACTGGCTACTCTGAGTATACATCCGAATTTCATCTTTCCCTATTGCTTCAATACTTGTCAAGGTGTGCTAGACACTGGCTACTCTGAGTTTAAGATCTAAGTACCTAGACCTCCCCTTTAGTCACTCCAGCAAGAGATGTTCATACAACACTAAAAAATCATTCCTTTGAAAGTGGGAGTGGCGATCCATCATTTCCTGCGCTTCTCTTTCTTTATCACGGATATTGTTGTCAATGTCGTACAGTCGACCAGCTGAGCTCTGGCGATGCTGTCTCAGAGAATCCATTCTGGGAAAAACAGACAGAAACGAAAATCAAAGGTAATGTTAACACCTTTCAAATCCAAGGTAATCCTGTCAAATTTCATGGGATGGAAATGTTTTATTTTCCCACAAAAATAACTAATCTTAAGATATGGAACACCAACGGCCTAAGGGGTGAAACAGAGCAAGTCTGGTGTAGACGCCAGACCTGTGGCTCGCCGTCCATGAACTTTTCTTTACACTAGCACAATAGGCACTGCCCACACCGAGACTCATCCACACAATTAATGAAACAGGCTGCCCATAATTATCGGAAAAGTGAAAGATAACACATGGACAAAGCGTTCCAATGAATGTAGGGCTAGAAAAGGAATGAGAACAAGAGGACGCTCTCGAGAGACGACGGGGAGATGATATTATGCGGACAGATGGTCAGGCGTGGGCCAAACTGATGGAAAACGGAGAAGAATGGGGACCATTGATATAGGGCTACATCCTGCAGTGGACGGACGAAGCCTAACTAGAACAAGAATGAGAAGGAGATTAGTATTGACATTCTAGAAATTTCAAACACGGAGATATCAATCCGGTGGCTTGACCAGTCTCTTGTGATGTCCCCGTTCCGATTAAATAACCTCTAGTGATATTTATTAGCCATTTCTAATTCCGGTACTAAATGTGGTGGTTACCTGATTGGTCGTCTATTGTTCACCAGATCTTTCCACTCGTCCATGCGGGCGTTGCGACGGCGTCTCTCACAACAAAGCCACAGCAGGGCGCGCCGGAACTTTCTGGAAGCAAGACAAAATAAGCATTGTAAGACGCTTGTACTTTCAGGGCTTTGACCTAGTACTGACCTAAAAAAGGGCATGTAATACTGCGGAACGTTAAGACCGCGACTGTACTTTAAACCTAATATTATTATACACACACCGCAGACAGGAAACAAATTAAAAGAACTTACTGATTTTTTAAAATATCCATTCATTGACCGTTACAGACAGGTTATTCTAGGTTTCAGCCATATCAAGGTCAAGTGACCGACAATGGTTGCCTCCACAAAGGAACTGTTTAAATAGCACGGTTCAAAACAAAAGCAAAACTAAAAACTTCAACCAAATAGCCTACTGAAAAAAAAACAAAACCAACCCAAAACAGTCTTCTATTCAGTATGTCTTGTGAGACACATGAGTTAATATCTGAGGGAAACATTGTATTGGCAGACGGACAGGCGGGCAGACTGACCAGTAATCATATACAATAAATATAAACCAAACAAAACAAAGTGTAGGTAGTAAAAGACCAAACGTACGTAAAATACGATATTTCAAAAGAGTTAAGTGTCTGTTGAGGAAATGGTTTGTAAGGCTTAGGAGTTAGAATTAAAGTTAGGATTAGGCTGAGGGTTAATACCAACAGCCAATCAGGATTCACATTTTCCAGGGTAATTTTAACCGTCTGAAAACAGCCTGTTTCAGTCATAGTCCATTGTTTGGATGCCAGGCTGGGATTTCGACACACTCTCGGTTTAAGCACAAGAACGCATCACCATACATTTCCAATAAAATCAACCCAGCCAAGGCGGCAGATCACAAAGTAAGATCTCTTAAGATAATGATAATGCCCGCATGGCAAATTAATCCTCTTGATTAGAGGAAAATGGAATAGAGAGCCGGGCCAGTGTTGATTCCACAGGACACGTAATAAATCATAATTATTTACCTGGAAACAAAGTTGTAGACAAAGGGATTGATGGCATGGTTCGAGTACCACAAGATTCTTGTCATGTAGATCATAGTGAGAAAGCTTTCCACGTTCATGCCAGCGAGTACGTGCGGGGGTGAGAAAATATTCCACAGAACAATAGTCCTGAAAGTATCAAATAAAAACAAAAAAACATATAGTGGAGTTTGTTAGGACAAAAATTGGCATTTCCTAATAAAGGGAACAAACTTTGGGAGGAGCACCATACAAGTTACTAAACTTTAGTCGAGCACACATTTCCTGTTCTGAGTGTTAATCGCCTACAGGACTAACTCTCCCACCCCCACCTCCACCCCTTGTATCCCCCCTCCACCCCTTGCACCCCCTCCACCCCTTGCACCCCCGCCCCCGCCGCTCATGGACGGTCCTTAAGGCGTGTCCTTGTTGTGTCACTGTTATAGTAATTCAAATGGAATTCCTCCCCAGACTTTGCACAGCTGTTGTAGGCTGGCATACAAATAATTACGGATATAGAACCACATTACCAGATGGCCTTCACTGCCTCAAAATGACCTCTAATTTCCTGTATACTTCTTCATGTTGTGAACCGTCGATTCAGGGCCAGAAACACGCAAAGAAAGGGGAATTTTTTTTTTAATTCTTGAAATGCTCCACAGTTCTTTTGTATTGACCATTTAACTTTCCATAGTGACGATGAAACTCATACGTGGTCAGTACGACACCAAAGCCGTGAATCACTGATATTTTTCCATATTTGATATTAAGATTTGAAATTGAAAATGAATAGTATGTGCTCACATATCCGTTGTTAGCGGCCAGACTGATCACAGGCCACGTGACTGACCAGAATGGCCACTTATGACAAAAGCTAAAATAATTTATCACATTCTGGTAGACTAGAAATGTTTTATCAGCGTCGTGACGTGTAAAACCGAATGCTAAAATAACCATAAAAATGAAAGAGTTTTCAAATGTGGTGTTCAGCGGCGAAGTACATTAATAATACGTGTATTTTCAAAGGTTCCTAATCAGCTGGAGGGTATTTTTCGTTCTCCAATTTGGTCTTCACAGCTCTGATCATTTTAAACTATATAGCCAAAAGGAACTGACAAGCAGGATAATTTCCTATCCATAGCTTTCCACCTGCCCACCTTTCCAACCACACAAAAATTCACATTTCTGGGCTTGAGCTGTCAGAGTAAAGAGGGTCCAGAATTGGCAAAAAGAAAAAGTTGTATGTAGCAAAGTCTCGCGTAAGATATAATACTGGACGTACTTCTTTTGTGGAAAAACATGCCAGGACCCGCAGATAAGAGAACCTATTGATTTTGATATTCTCTAGATATTTCATATTATTCTACATTTTTTTTTATTGCTCGATCATTTTATTTGTTCAATTTTCCTTCTTTTTTTTTTTTTGAGAAAGGTTTTAACCGAAATATCGGTATTTTCCACATTCCCCTTTTCTTTTTATTGTATCGTTTGGGTGTTATTTCTTACGCAAGGCTTTGCTACATACAACGTTTTCTTTTTGCCAATTTATGACTCTGCTTTAAGCCTTGCTGCGACTCCACAGTTTTTCAGTGGTTTTTATAATATTTCGTCAGAGTAAATAGGACAGGTCTTCTGGGAATAACTATGGTGGGTCATATTATTTCAGTGAATGCCATTTTTAACCTGGTATGCTCGGGGATGGTATTTAGTATTTTGGAAGACTTATTTAAAGTAATAATGTGATAGATTCAGTGTTCAGTCACCAGAAAGACAGACATAAAGACAGTCAGTAAGAAAGATAAGTGAGTAGATGGATGCATGAGTGGGTGGCTGGGTGGCTGGAAGGGTGAATTGATGGATGGATGGATGGATGGATGGATGGATGGATAGATAATAGATAGATAGATAGATAGATAGATAGATAGATAGATAGATAGATAGATAGATAGATAGATAGATAGATAGATAGATAGATAGATAGATAGATAGATAGACAGACAGATAGATAGATAATACTTAGATATATAGATAGATAAACAGATAATTATATAGATAGACAGATAGATAGGTAGAAAGATAGATAGATAGATAGATAGATAGATAGATAGATAGATAGATAGATAGATAGATAGATAGACACAGACAGACAGACAGACAGACAGACAGACAGATAGATAGATAGATAGATAGATAGATAGATAGATAGATAGATAGATAGATAGATAGATAGATAGATAGATAGATAGATAGATAGATAGATAGATAGATAGATAGATAGATAGATAGATAGATAGATAGATAGATAGATAGATGAAAGGATAAATGGGTAAATGAATGGATAGGTGCTAAAACTTGGCTAAACATTGTGAGATGTCTAACCTGATAATGTTAGTCTGACATAATCATGTTTGAATCCAATAGGTTTAAAATGAGGGTAGATATTGTCTTGCCTGTTGAAAAGTAATCAAATTGATCCCAGGAACGACCTCGAGTGTTGAATTACCAAAGAAGCTACTAACAGCAATTTACGTCCGTGTTTAAAAATCTTTTATTATAAAATAATAATAATAATAATAATGGCGGGAGTAATTCATTATGGTGCAAATTTCCCCCCCCCCCCTTTTTCCCCCGGCATTACAGCCTAAATGACACTTTCAAAAATGATAAAATTAATTTTCTTAACTGTCAACTAATCCAGCCCAATCGCGTTTGTATCGACCAATTGTGTTGATTCAAGTTTCAGGTGTTTTTAAATAAAAAGTTGTAAAAATGTCAAATACAATGCTCTTTGTTTTGGCTCCCTTTAGTAAGCCCACCGCACCGGAAACGATATTAGTATGCGTTCGATCAATTTCGTGCGCACAATTTCCCTACCAGAAATGAGTGCCTGTAGTGCTCTGATGCGCATGAACTCTGTAGTAAGACCGAAGATACTAGAATTGATGAGATAAGACAGCTATAGCCTTTAGCGTGCACAGATTTCGCACCGCCACCTAGCGGCAACCGCGGATTTTACAAAGCCAATTAGGGAAATTATTGAATTTTGTTCACTGTTCAGATATGGCGATAGACCTTGATTGACTTCACTTAGTGTGGAATTATAACCTCAATAGCTATGGGAAAAGTGTGGCTATTTTTTTCTTCTTTTTTTTTTCTAGTGGCAGTAGCACGTCACAATTTTGCACCATAAATTTAGTGGTGCAAAGAAGACAGTGTCTCATTTTATCGTTTCTAGTATCTTTTGTGAGACTGTAGAAAATGGGAAGCTCTTTATACCAAACATTATCATTCTAGTATCCTAAAAAAAAACAACAACAAACACAATAAAGCCTTATTCACATTAATGTATTATTTCGTGCGTAGGGGTTGTCTTTGTCTGGATTTGAATGCCAGAACAATGGCAAAGATTTTAGTTGTAAGAAACCGAAAGCGTGTATGTAATGGTTTATTATCTCCCTTTGAGCTGTGTCAAATAATGAATAAAGGCCATCGATATGGCAAATTGGGGGGGGGGGGGGTACAGGTTGTCTCCGGGGCACCAAAAGCTAACATAGGGGATACATGGGAGTTCTAAGTAGCGTACGAACACTTTTCAGTAATAAAGTCCCAGGTTTGGTTTTCATCCAGATTTTTTTTCTTCCTCCAGAGATTAAGTGAAATTATAAATATCAGAAACTTGTTGTAATTTTTATTGCAGGCCGTTCTCCTTAAAACAGAGTCTGGTATTCTTTTTTTATGAAAATATTGGTAGATATTTGTATGTAACAGGGTTGGCCAAATTTGCGTAATGTAAGAGCCACATGTGATAAACTTCAGATGTTCGAAAACCACAAGGTACGAACAAAATTTACATACATGTTTCATTGTACAAAACTTTTATATAGATATTAGAAATGCAGGAATATTTCGTCAGAAAGAGCTCAGCCAACATTATTATTTCCACGAGCCATATGTTGAAGGTTAAAGAACCGCATGTGCCTCGTGAGCCGCGCTCGCGGTTTGGCCACCTTATTGTGTTGTAGAAATTGAATAAACTGATTTCAAGAATCCGAAACTCGTGCTTTTATTAATACAATTGTTATTGGGCTCTTCCCAGTATCTGTAACCCAGGGACTTACAAAATCGTAATCCGACTGTGTAAGCGTATGAAAAGCGTAAGAGCGCTGGATGGATGGTGGCGGGGCAAATATCGCCAAAATCGGCAGTACATACTTTATGGATGGCCCCTTGTGAAATAAGTAAAATGAGAAACGAAAACTGTACAGTACTATGGTGATAACAGTGGTAATGACAATGCAAGATGAGTACCTGAAAGGTGTGTGGCAAATGAAAAAGACCAGGACAACGGTAATGATGATTTGGGTCATCTGACGCTTCAGCCTGACGATTTCACGCGGGTAAGTGAGGGATTTCTCCTGCTCACGTTTGAACAACATCATCAGCTTCATGTACACCTAAGATAAGATAAGATAAGATAAGATAAGATAAGAATCACTTTATTATCCCATATGGGAAATTCTTTTCCACAGAGTGTCTAACAGCACACACGTGGTACATATATCTCACGTATCATTATAAATAAACAAACTCATTAAGTCAATAACAGACATACATGGCATGACATGGAAAGAACCGCAATGAAATGTGGCACACATCTATCTAGTAAGATGACTTGCTGAGGCGAATTGCTGAAGGCAAGAACGATCTTCTGTATCTTTCCCTGTTTGTTTTCATGTGTATTATTCTGTTGCTCTTGGATGATCTAGAAATTTGATGAAGCAGGGGATGGTGGCTGTCATTTAAGATGGACATGAATTTCTTCACACCTAGGATGGATGGGTGGTGGGTGAATAGGTTAATGGGTGGATGGTGGGTGAATAGGTTAATGGGTGGATGGTTGGTGAATAGGTTAATGGGTGGATGGTGGGTGAATAGGTTAATGGATGGGTGGTGGATGAATAGGTTAACGGGTGGATGGTGGGTGAATAGGTTAATGGGTGGATGGTGGGTGAATAGGTTAATGGATGGGTGGTGGGTGAATAGGTTAATGGATGGGTGGTGGGTGAATAGGTTAATCGATGGATGGTGGGTGAATAGGTTAATGGGTGGATGGTGGGTGAATAGGTTAATGGGTGGATGGTGGGTGAATAGGTTAATGGATGGGTGGTGGGTGAATAGGTTAATGGATGGATGGTGGGTGAATAGGTTAATGGGTGGATGGTGGGTGAATAGGTTAATGGGTGGATGGTGGGTGAATAGGTTAATGGGTGGGTGGTGGGTGAATAGGTTAATGGGTGGGTGGTGGGTGAATAGGTTAATGGGTGGATGGTGGGTGAATAGGTTAATGGGTGGGTGGTGGGTGAATAGGTTAATGGGTGGATGGTGGGTGAATAGGTTAATGGGTGGGTGGTGGGTGAATAGGTTAATGGGTGGATGGTGGGTGAATAGGTTAATGGGTGGATGGTGGGTGAATAGGTTAATGGATGGGTGGTGGGTGAATAGGTTAATGGATGGATGGTGGGTGAATAGAAGGACTGATGGATGGACGGATGTGTGGATGGATTGATGGATAGGCGGGTGATGGTGAATCGATGGATGGATGGATGGATGGATGGGTGGGTGATGGTTGAATAGATGGATGGATGTGTGGGTGAGACATTGGAATGATTGCTGGCTGCATGGCTGGATGGATGGATGGATGGATGGGTGGATGGATGGATGGATGGGATGAGTGAATGTAAGGAAGGATGGTTGGATGGAGAAACAGACAAACAGATGTTACTACCTTGGTGTAAAGCAGAAAGATCATACAGAGCGGCAAAATGAAGAACAACAATGTGCTGACTACCACGTAAGCTTTGTGCCACGTCTCTTCGATAGGCGTCATACATCGGTCCACTGGAGTGCCTGGAAATTGACAACATATAAAAATAAAACCTACAGAAAATCGCTTATTCTGTATACTTTTTTTACACTACTGCAGCAACTTCTTCTTTTTGCCAGATTTTGACTTTGCAGCCCCTCGAAGCATTGCAGAACACTTCATGTTGTTGTTGTTTCGGTATTTTAATATCATATCTTGGGTGCTTCTTTTCGGAAAAATAAGCCATTATTATAACATCGTCATTTCAAAATAAAGTTCATACCAAGACAGAAATGTCTAGTATTTAGCCGGAGAAGAGATAGGAATACAGAGAACAGAAATGAGAGCCCGAACACAATGGTTTGTGATTAAATATATTATCACTATCAATGTATTGCCCTTGTTCAACTACCACCATCAACACTATCATCTCCACCATCACCAACACCACTACCACCACGACCTACATCATCATCACCACCATCACCAACATCGCCATCATCAAATATCACCACCACCATCACCATCACCACCCCACAATCAACATCACCGCTGCCACCCCACCTACATCACCACCACTGTCACCACCATCACCGTCATTACCATGACCACACCACCACCGTCACCACCACAACCATCATCACTATCACCACACCAAACATCGTCATCGCCACGGCAACGATAGCCATAGTCTTAAAGAATAGTAAGCAAGTGCAATACGAACGTATAATTATATTCAAACCCGATACAAGAGACATTAACACAAGTAGCTGTTGTCAGACATACCATCCACGTAAGTAGCCTGTTGAAACTGTGCAATGAAGAGCATAGGCAATGCCCCGATCAACGAAGTCAGCCAGACTGCAAGGAAAGACTTGCAAACACTGCAGATGCTGGCTGCTGTTGTCGAAGATCTGTACGCCACACGGTGACGCTCCACACTGATGGCCAGGATGGTGACAGCGCTTGCATTGCCGACCACATTCTCCAAGTAGGTCACTAGTTTACCTGGGGAAGATAGACAATTCAAAAGTGTTAGAGATAATCTGGCATTTCGGAAGTCTAACAGATAGACAGTTTGGAACTCATGAAGATAGACGATTCGAAAGTCTTCGAGACAGACAGAGAATTTGGAAGTTTTAGAGGTAGACAGACCATTCGGAAGTCTTAGAGACAGATAGATATTTCGGAAGTCCTAAACATTGACGGGCACTTCGGAAGTCAAACAGATAGGCAATTTGGAAGTCACGGAGATCGACAGAGGATTCGAAAGTGTTAGAGAGAGACTGTGAATTTGGAAGTCTTGGAGGCAATCAGACCATTCGGAAGTAATCGCGGTGGACAGACAATTCGGAACTCTTGGATATGTATGTACAGTGGCTGTATGAACTGCCTTAACTACTAATGGAATTCACCTGGTGGTGACGTAAGTAACTGGTGGGCACTTCTATCTTTCTGTTTAAACCTTCCTCAATGTCTGTCTGCCATCTTGCTCTCAGCTTTCTGACGGTAGTTATGACATAGATCACGTTGTGCTAAGTACATTGTTCGAGTAGCTTGATTATCCATGTTCCAGAAAGTAAACGAAAACTAATCTAACTTCAGTCAATCATGTTATCATACTGTTTGCAGGGGGCGAACGAACTTCCAAAGCAAGATCATCAGATTAAATCTGCGTGATGATTACGAAGATATTTTGGTTAGGGTATTGTTCTATTTCCTTGTTCTATAGAGATTATTTCTCACACATGGTGTAAATTTTATAGCCCATAATAACAATAGTGAATGAATAGATTTGTAAAATTTAAAGTTGACCACCTGAATAAACAATAATTACTGAAGTTGGTTCTATTGTCACACGTCTTTGTGTGTGAGTGTGTCTGTATGTGTGTTTGGAGGTGGTCAGTGTGCATATTGTTCAGTCCGCATATCTATCTATCTATCTATCTATCTATCTATCTATCTATCTATCTATCTATCTATCTATCTATCTATCTATCTATCTATCTATATCTATCTATCGATCGATCGATCTATCTATCTATCTGTCTGTCTGTCTGTCTGTCTGGCTATCTATCTATCTGTCTGTCTGTCTGTCTGGTTATTATCTATCTATCTATCTATCTATCTATCTATCTATCTATCTATCTATCTATCTATCTATCTATCTATCTATCTATCTGTCGGCTCGTCTGTCTGTTTGTGTCTGTCTGTCTGTCCGTCTGTCTGCCTTTCTATCTTCCTTTTTTCCCCTTGTCTTTATTTGACAAAGTAGGTCTTGTCTCGGGTTTGGCCTGGCAGAAAACTGAAAAAGGAAAATACTACCCGCTACCACTTTCTTTACTTTTTGAATATATTTTCTTCAAACCGGGAAAAGTGAAACATAAGAAAAATCTGATTTGAAAATGTATTCAAAACAATGTTTAACCTTTTCAGTTGCCATGGTAAAGGCGACCCATACACATTTTGATTCATAATTCTATGAAAACTGTCTGTTGAAACAGGCTGAGATTTTGCAGTATAAAAGACAACAAGCGGTATGGGAAGAGAGTTACAGTGCCATATTTCTGATTAATCAATCCAGTTATTAATTTACACCAACTTTGAAAATAGATTAGTCACGTTTAGCAGAAATATGCAAAACATTTACCGATACTGATCTCAATTATTGTAAGGAATTCCTTTTAAAAATGAGTTTGCGAGTACTGCGCCCACTTTCAGTACACGAAGACCTAAACTGATATTTCTAAATGTAATGAACTTGTACAGAGGTTTAAGAAGACAAATAATTATTAAAGTCTATGTACTGAGAACAGACTCACTGCGTTTGACAGGGGCGATAAATCTTAGAACAGATAATTAATCACTGTAAATCTCACAGTCTTATTCAATAATTTCCCCTGGATAAGCTTCTTGTGAACATAAACCCGTTTCTGTTTTCAATATTGGCTAGCACCAAGTTATGAGCGTACGCTATGAGATTTAAAACCGGTAACTGCCATGTACTCGGACAGATATACTACCAGCACACTTTGGGTATTATCGGTGAGATATCATTATTTCGAGTGCGTACAATAGTTTGTAAGAAAAACTAAATTTATTCTGTTTTGGGGGGCAACTGAAATAAGCCTGGATTTTCCAAACATTTGGAACAGCGGAGTATTCTTAGTTGATTAGTGACCTAATTCACGAAGCGTGAAACCTAGTCACGCTCAACAACCCCTAAACAAATAGTTTTATCCTGATTGGCACATACTAATCAGCCAGCGTGGGTATTTGGGGTAAAATATAATTGCAGAGCTTGTCTCTGATTGGTTAATAGACTAGACACACATAACTCTAAATGATGATCAGTTCAGGAGAAAATCAAATGATAATTATAGCAAATTTGTTGAGCAACAGTTTGCATGTCGATGGTGAACATTTTGATAGTGTGGGGAGAGCTTTTGAAAGCTTTGTCCTTGTGATTCCGACCAGTGGTTCACTGATTAACATGTTCTTGTCACAATGCCTTTGATTTAGAAGAGGTCATTGAGCAATAAGACGGTAGTCACGTCTCGAATAGGACAGTGGCCTGAGTCATGAAATCACGCCTTCCGACGGGTATGGTTCGGCTTGGCCTACCCGTATTTTCACTATAAGCGCAGCTGGTGCTTGGGAACACGACGTCGTGATGGCGTCCCTATCGCATCGTAAAGGTTTTAACACGGTCGCAATTTCGTGGAACCCGGAGACCAAACGCACCCAACAGTGTCCTCATATCGTTCTCGGGTCTACTCTACCAGTTCTGATTGCTCTGGGTGTTTCCTAAGATGGTTAAATCCCGGTACAATCAGTTTTCGTGACAAACTTCTCTGGTGGCAGTGCCGTTGGCGACTCTCTGTATTTGGCATCCAAGACACCGGCGGCGTATCAAAATGAGCGCCACGGCAGGCAAACGCCGTCAACACAATTGATGACGTCCTCATCCGTCTCCTCATCTCCTCTGGCCAAAATTTTCAAACCCAAGCTTCATTACGGGCTTTCACATTGTTTCGCCCGCCTCTACTTTTTCTAATCAGTGTTATTTCATAGATAACATTCGCGAGGACAACGGCCTTCCCATTCTGACAGCTGAACGCCTTGCTCTGGACAGAGCTGCATTGAGTCGCCGATTCCATATTATACAATTACAAAGGGACAACACTGTTCTACGCCCCTAAGTCAAGGCAGTTATTTGTAGATTTTGAGAACGTTAGCATTGTAATAAGATGTATAAGGAACTATTGCATTCCACTCGTAAAATTTAAAACAGATGAGGCTGTGAATGCCAAACATGAATAAAGTACCCAAACTGACCGTTATCGTGACGACGCGCCGTAAAAGTCAAACTCAAAGTCAAATTGTAGATTATTATCTGGCATCAAAAGCACCACGAGCAGATCAAATTGAACAACAAGGTGGGCAAAGGCAGTGAACAACACAACTGATGACGTTTCCCTTCTCTGCAGGGAAACTTCCCAGGCCAGGCTTCATTAAAAGCTTTTGTTTCGCTTTCTCATTCCTGCCATCATTAACGTTTAGTTGTTGTTTTTTTTTTGGTGTGTTATCATCATGATTAGAATCAATACATTTTGCTGTGGCTTTTCTATGTTTTACCCTCAAGAGGCCAACGTGCCATGCCAAACCGGACAAGGCACAGAAAAGTGTGTCACTTTTAACAAAATAGATTTCCTGGCAGAGTCAATGGCTTTGCCTCTCTAATTTAGACATTTCACAGGCGTGTAATCATGCAAAGAAACCATGTAGAACTGGTTTGGGTAAAAAATTGCACAAAGAAAAAGGTGTATGTAGCAAAGCCCCGCGTAGGAATACAGAAACTATACAATAGAACGCAAAGGGAAAGGGAAGACGAATCAAGTTTTCGGTATATTATTAACCTGCATCAGGAAATAATTATAACTGGATGGAAAACTGAACCAATAAAATAATTGAAGGAATAAAAAAAAAAATCGATATTGATTTTAAAAAATGTAGAATAATTTATTGTGTCGTTTCTGTATTAATTCCTACGGCAGGCTTTGCCACATACTAGTTTTTCTTTTTGCCATATTTTCACTTTGCTTCAAGCCTTACTGCGACCCTATAGATTTTCTGTTTTAAAAAAAATAATACTTCAGTACTAGTTTCAGTTTGAGACTGAATTTGTAGAAAATACGTCGACACGATAACAGTGATGTTGTGCTAGGAAGAAGCAAGACGTCATTATTACAGACTATAGCAGAACGATAGGGCAGACGGAGACCTTTCCAGAGAGACCCCATTGATGACCCGCTGTAGCACTAGAACTGCCTGGAACCCGGAGTTTAGACATTTCACAAACTCTGTCCTCCTTCCACTTCTAGAGGGTTAACCTTATCATCTTGGCGAAGCACTAGAGCTGCCTGGAAAACGGAGCTCAGACATTTCACAAACTCTGTCCTCCTTCCACTTCTAGAGGGTTAACCTTATCATCTTGGCGAAGCAACTAGAATTGCCTGGAAAAACGGAGCTCAGACAAACTCTGTCCTCCTTCCACTTCTAGAAGTTAACCTTATCATCTTGGCGAAGCAACTAAAATTGCCTGGAAAAGTGGAGCTCAGACATTTCACAAACTCTGTCCTCCTTCCACTTCTAGAGGGTTAACCTTATCATCTTGGCGATTTTAAAAACAGTTGAGTTTGCAAATATCATTTTCTGACGAAGGATTAAAAAAAAAAAAAAATACGCAGAAAAACAAAATCTTTTTTTAAAAAATAATGATGTCCATGTCGTTTACATTGTTAGTGTTAACGACCATTTTTCCCATATAATCATTTTGTTAATGTATTCGTTCTTGTGGCATGGCAGTCCACTATTCCATTTCAGCTCCTAATGCGGCTTTCGCCAGAGGCGACAGGCTGGTGTGTCGTATCTTTTATATACATGTAAATAATTAATTGCTAGTCATGGGAGCTTCGAGTCGGCCTGCAGTTTTCCCTGAGGTGAAGTAAAATAAACATTACAGACATGAGAAAATAAAAGATCATTAGTAGTTTTGGATCGATTCGTTACCGGCCGACTGGACAGACATAAACAGACAAATTATAGATAGACAGACATACTAACAGACAAGCAGATAACAGACAGACGGGCTGGTAGATAGATTAACAGACGGGTAGACAAACACAGGGAAAGCCATAGATATACAGACTGATAAACAGACCGCCAGGCGAACAGATAGACAAGCAGACAGACAGACGGGCAGACAAGCAGACTGAGGAACAGACAGACAAACAGATAAACGTAGGGACAGTTAGGAAGATAGACAATCAAACAGACAGTCAGACGACAGATAGACAGGCAGACGGAAAGACAGACTAATAGATAACAGATAGACAGACAAGTGGATAGGCAGATAGACAGAACTAAATCACATCCACATCTCCGGCTTACTATATTCCACTAGCACCACCTAGATACCAAATGTCTCTAACATTTCATAAGGAAAAGCTACTGCCATTATTCTCCTCAGGCCTCCAGCAAACACTCAAGTGGTGTTCTAATTCTGGTAGCCGAGTTCTTTCTTTGTCAACCATGTGAATGGCTTAATGTGAAAAAAAGTGAAGGCGGGAGTTCCATAATAAGGGAGAAAGGAGGCGCAGTGGCATATCTAAGGTAGGACAGAGTCGTTTTAACGCAGGGGCACATCGGGCAGTTGCCCAGGGGCCCCAGGCGTTTAGGGGGCCCCATGCATGCAAATTTCTGAGTACTTGTGGACGGGGGAAGCCCGAAGATCATGGCTTTGCCCAGGCACATGCATCTTGCTATTGAGTTGGAGTCTTGTCTTTGTTTCATGATCCCCCCGACTCTGTAATCAGCTCGTGTATCCCGTATGTACGCATCTCCACTTGTTACCCTAGATTTTTAAAAAAAATTTTATGCGATAACAACACATCAAAGTCGTATGTGGGCAACTGCGTTTGGGTCTTTACTTTAGGAGGTTTGCTGTCCTTGGCATTTACACCTCACTTTTTCTTGGTTTATTTTTTCTTGTTATGGTAGGGATTAGCTTTTTTTTAGAATTTTGCCCGGGCAGCGGGATTGTACGGCCTGTTCTTCCTACGATTTCCAACTGCCAAGGTATCTTTAACGTGCGCAACGTGCACACGGGACCTCCGAGTTTTTCGTCCTTATCCGAGAAGACTAGGTGCTCGATCCTACCCACCATAGGATCAGGGACAGGAAAATATTAGAAAAATCTCAAACTTCCAACATGCTTGCACCCTCGGCATGAGAGGCGAGTACCTTGCCTCTAGACCACCGTATCCCCGCATGTGGGCGATTGGGCAAGTGGACAAGGCATCTCGGAATTGGACAAAAAACATCTTTTTATTCAGATGTAAACAAGGTGCAGCTATTATTTTTATGTAATGCCCTGATTAACGAGCTTGAATTCTAGTATTGAGCTGACATTATGGTAATGCTAGATAAATGATGGGCGTCAGATGTCTGAACAGAGGTACGTGCAATTTCAGAGCTTGCCGTGAGCACTACTTTCCGTGGATGTCCCTGAGAGAGAGAGAGAGAGAGAGAGAGAGAGAGAGAGAGAGAGAGAGAGAGAGAGAGAGAGAGAGAGAGAGAGAGAGAGAGAGAGAGAGAGAGAGAGAGAGAGAGAGAGAGAGAGAGAGAGAGCGGGAGAGAGAGAGGGAGTTTCGGAGGAGGGGGGGTGGATATAAGACAAACAGGCTCACAGGAATCCAGTGGACGGTCTTGAAATAGAAGCAGAGCAGCCAGAAAGCTGGTCATCACTCTTATTCCCAGCTTTCCTCCCCCGATACATTTTCCTCCTAGGGGCCATCTATACAGTATGTACCCGAAATTTTGGCGATTTGTACTACACTCCCACCCCCCCTCCCCATCCTCCCCCTTGTTCGCTTTTCGTACCTTTCGCTTCATAGCCCTCCCTCCCCCCCCTCCCCTTGTACAAGTGTTTAGATCTTTTTTTAGGGTGTTCGTTGCCATTGGCATTTAGCATTTACACCTGACTTTTCTTGTTCTTTATATTTCTTGCTCTTGTGTCTGTGTGTTTTTGTGGTAGGGATTAGTTTTTGAGAATTTTGCCTGGGGCAGCGGACTGCTTTTCTCGACTCTTAACTGCCAAGTTATCTTTAACATGCGCAACGTGCACACAGTCGCTCCGAGATTTTCGTCCGTCTAGATGGTTGATCCTACCTACAATAGTATCAGGGACAAGAATCCCCCCCCCCCCAAAAAAGAACAAAAATGTCTAACATGCCCGCCCTCACCGACAAGTGATCGAACACGGTACCTTCGACGTGAGAGGCGAGCATCTGGCCTCTACACCACCTTGCATCGCCGCCCCGCCCCCACCGCTTGTTCAAGCGTACGTACGGTTATTTAAATATCGAATGTCCATGACCATGATATTCTGAAGCTATAAATGGCACCTTGCACAGACTACTCGACTGTTACATTAGACACATAGCATTTTTTAAAATATTTATTTATACCTACAGCCTTTTTTCTTGTCGAAAAAAATATGAATAAACTAAACTTTTTCAAATTCATTACCGTCATTGAAAAAATGGTAATTAGGCTTCGCAGAACCCCTTTCCCCAAACCTCCTCATTTAAAAGTCTTTCATATCGCGACTTTAGTTCTTGTTTCTGAAAAAATTGGAGACCTTCTGGTATGTAGAGGATTTAAAACAAATGCACACTCTGACACTTGCTTAAAATGCCTTGTGGCACTTATCAAGCTGTTTCACGTTTCCGATTTATTCTAACTCCTTATCACAATACTAAAGCCGCAAAATCATCACGCCCAAGGTTCTCAGTTGTGCAAAACGTGGAGCTGGAGCAAACAAGAACTCAGGACCCAATACGCTGGAGGCAGAGCTCTTCCCCCGCCCCTCACCATCTCTCTCCAAGCGAACTTACTTTATGTATGTGCCCTTAGACATAGCATTTTGCCCACAAGTAAACAGGGCTATCCATCCATATTCGAACGAGCCCCCTTTGCAGGATCTTTCATCCCATTTCCTTGCGCACACCAGCCAGATTCCCGGGGCCATATGCCATAAATCTTGCCTGCCAAATGCGTCTCCAAAATTATCAATTCTTGCATTTTCATGTCCAAAGAGTGGGGCACGTAATTAAAACAGCTTTTCTTTGATATGATAAGACACGAGAAAATGAAATAACTTTTTTGTATATATAATATAATTATATTCTGCACTTTCCCACTGCCCTGTTCAGAGAGATCATATTTGGAATTTATTTGCCAGCGAATTTGATTAGGAGTTCATATTTCATATTTTATTGGCAATAATGGAATATTTACACCAGCTTGTCTCAGGGTTTTTTATTCACGCCAGTCTACATCTTCGGCTTTTACTCCCTCTCTCTCTTTCTCTATCCTTCCTCTCTCTCTCTCTTTCTACATCCCCAGCGTTGACTGTCTCTCTCTCTCACCTTCTCTCTCTCTCTTCCTCTCTCATTTTCTATCTCTTTCCCTCTTTCTCCCTCATATCTCTCTGTTAACCCCTGTCATTCCCATTCCCTCTCTCTCTCTACTCACTCTCATTTTTCCCTCTTTCTCTCTTTCTGTCTCTTCTCCCTCTGTCTGCCTGTCTCTCTGACAGTCTGCCTGTCTGTCTTTCTATGTGCCTAACTGTCTGTCTGTCTCTCGTCTTCCCTCCCTCCCTCCACCCTCTCTTTCCTTCTTTCTCTCTCTCTCTCTCTCTCGCGCTCCCGGTGTCTAACTTTCTTCCTCATACTTCCCGTTCCACCCCGTCTTTCTCTCTCTTTAAGAGACGCTTGACATTTCGAGCCTCGCTTGTCTCTCGTCTGTGATGTGGTGATCACAACATGAACGAATTTTACGCTCCCCAAAGCAGGAGTTACGAGGGCCAAGTCACGTAACAACCTCGCCTTTACTCGAGTTCAACCCAGTTGTGTCAGTTTTGGTATGTGACGCTTGTGCCAAGGCCGAGCTTTAAAAAATATTGACAGTTAAAACAAAGAAAGAATTTATTCCGACATTTAACCCAATGTGGTGTCTGTAGTTCAGTGCTTTTATACGGATGTGAGTGTTGGACAATCAACAAAGAAATAGAGAGGACACTAGAAGCAGCAGAGATGTGGTTTATTAGAAGAATATTGAGAATATCATGGATGGAGAAAAAATCAAATGAGTCAGTATTGAGAGACTCTAATCTGAAAAGATCATTAAATATAAAACAATAAGACAGAGGCAACTGAAATTTCTAGGACACATCTGTCGCCTCAGTAGCCTCGAACATCTAGCAGCCACAGGAAAGATCGAAGGCAGGAAAAGCAAAGGTAGACAGAGAAAAACGTTCACTGAAAGTCTTAATTCATGGACAACAAACAAACGTCACAACAACAACTCCTTCTTGAGGTTGGCTAATGACAGATCCGAGTGGAGAGCCACGATCGCCAATGTCTGTTCCAGACAGGGCAACTGATGATGGTGGTGATGATGATGGTATCTGTAGGCTTGTTGCACTCGAGCCCAAGTCTGTTATGTGTCTGTTTTGACTCATTGCGCGAGGTCTCTCTTCTCGCCGGCGGACTCAAGGCAGTTTTGTCGCGTCCGAACCAGTTTCAGGCTTGCTTCAGCCTCGACTATTTGCAAAACAGACTTGATTCACAGAGATGTCAACTAAAACATAATTCATTTATTACAATGGAGGTCTCCGTCGCTCAGGAATGACCTTGAAACTTTGCATCCAAACTGTTTTGAATGTCTGCTCTGCTCTGCTGGAACAACACTGCTTGTGGTGGAACAGGCCAATGCAGTCTCTACCGCAGGGGTCGCATTTTCTGTGGGTGCTCTCTGATCTGTTGAGGTTGCAGCAGTTCTTTTCTGCAGGCATGCTTGTCTTCCGCTGCGTTCATTTGTGTCCTTTCCCCACAGTCTTGACTTATTGGCTTGGAGTGCTTCTCAACTTAGCATAGTCTTGGGCAAAGCCCCCCCCCCCTCCCAAAAGACTCAGCTTCAACATCGAATATCTTCACATCTCTCTTGCACACAAATCACGACCTCAGTTCTTCTTTGTTCCAACTCCGTTTTTTAACACAACTGAGAAATTCCACGTCAAACATTTACGGCTTTAGTATTTTGATAAGGAGTTAGAATAAATCAGAACTGTGAAAGAGCTTGATAAGTATCACAAGTGTCAAAGTGTGCATTTGTTATATCTCTTAAAAGATTTCTCAGTTTTTCAGAAAATGGGAAATACTAGGTCGCAGGTGTGGGCCGCCAGTGACAACATTATATTGATGTCTAGAATTTCCTAGTCATAAAAACCACTCTGGTGATGTCGATAAGATTACACATTCCTTAGCAATTCGCCGGGCGACCTAGATTCCTTAATAAAGGATTTGATGTTATTTTTTAACCTCCTTTTACAGAGTGCTTTAAACAGCTTCCAAGTTCATTGCGTGAGATGCTTTCCACTTTGTCAACGGAAAGTGCAACTGAATCTCTCCAGCACCACTTGAAATACACCCAAGAACAAGCGGGAATTACATTTTTCCGTCTAAAATCCTTGTTCAACTCTAAATAATGGCCGTTTTGAAAGAGAACTGGTTTTATTATTATTATTATTATTATTTTCACTATTTCAACGCGCACCCAGAAATAAATGGATCGATAGCCTATTTTTTTAGTTTGACAGGAAGCTGAAGACTTGAACACTGCAAATGCTAGTTGTCACAAGGGCTTCCTTTCTTTTCTTTTTACTTTTAACTAGAATATTTAATTCAGCCACTGCACAACTGAGGACTGTCTTCCATTTCAGATATCAGAATGCCCTGGTAGAGTGTTCTCGGTTCCATGTCATGACGATGTGGCCCTTGCAGCGAGTCTCAACTTTCGTCATGGTAAACGGTGGACTGTTACGTCGGCGCCTGTTACAGCTGGAGCAGACACGACGTCGCCACAGTGCAGCACCAGTCGGCGGGTTTGGATGGAGAGCGGGGGGGAGGGAAGGGAAGGGATGAATTTTTTAAAATGTAATTTGTCTTTTCTTCTCGCTATCCAACTCCCAAGATAATTATGTTTAACGTGTGCCACGTGCATACGGGCCCTCGGAGTTTTTTGTCCTTATCCGAGAAGACTAGGTGCTCGATTCTACTTACCATAGGATCAGGGACAGGAAAATATGAGAATGATCCCAAAATGCCAACACACCTGCACCGACTGGGATTCGAACCCGTACCTTCGGCGTGAGAGGCGAGCAACTTGTCTCTAGACCAACATGTCCCCTTATTTGCCAGATTGTTGTATAATTATGCATTCTGGCCTTGCGAGAAAATGAGGATTGAAATTTTGGTCGGCAAATGGGCTAAAATGAAAAAAAAAACATTGAGTCACAAGCACGTATCTCAAAAAGTTATTAACCGATTGGAGTGACACGTATACATAATGAAAATAGGACTGACGGGACCACTTTCATGACAAAATTTCAAAATCGGCCAAATGTCGCATACAAGACTATGGCAAATACCCACTGGTTTGTAATATGATGTCATA
>OZ007574.1:31476960-31649460 GCA_963931925.1 Onchidella celtica | reverse complement strand
TAGACAAGGAAACATCCTCCACGTGAACTTAACTATAAAAAAAACTTCAAAAGTTGGAGGGTTTTGGCACGACAAAATAGAAAAAAATATAAAGATTTCTTGCAAGATAACATCCTTCTCTTTATTAGAGAACATGGATTTTGTTAGCGCCTTTTCTTTCAGCGTTTTATTAAATATTATGCCAAGGCGTGTTTGAACAAATTTTTAGAATGCTGAAGCAGGAAATACTGATCCTATAGGAATTGCTGTGAAGTCCATCAGATGTATTTGATTATCATGCGTCACCAGGGAGGACAAAATAAACAAACAATAACTGCTTTAAATTCATGTATTGTTATAGGTTTTTGCCTTCTGGGCATTTCTGGCCTTGGCAGTTGTACCTTTTATTTTTCTTCTTTTTATTTATCTTGTTCTCTTTGTTGTTGTTGTTGTTGTATTTGTAATAATTGTATACTTGTTTGATACTATTTGAAAGGGATTAAGTTTTTAAAAAAAATTTGTCTTAGCAGCCGGCCTTGTTTGGCCTACGCTTCTCAACTTCGATCTGCCAAGGCACCTCTAAAGTGGGCATAAAATTTAGTCTGTGACGTTAAAGGAACCTTTTTCGGACTAACAGTTATGCAAGTTGATCTAAACCAGCGTTTCTCAAATTGAAGTAGGGCAAGGGGGAAAAAAGGCTGAGAAACATGATCTAAACCTTTCCCTTTTTTTTTGCATTTAGTAGCTGCCCGCTGCCCCACCAGTGGAGCGTAGCAATATCTGGTGTGGTGTTGGACTTCAGAAAGTGGCGTAGGGGGTTTTCATAGACTTCTTAATTTCATAGTGTATTTTAACTTGACTGTACAGATAAACTGTTGTTTGTTTATGCCGTGTTGGTGATTTCCTTGTTTAATGCGGATTAAAACATCGAAATTAACAGATGCATGACTTTAAATGCTATACGCAACCTGGTCGGTTGTGCGCATTCTTGGACGCTGGACAGATCATGGTGGGGTGCACGATTTTTAAAAATGAATTGAAATGGGGGTGAGACAAAAAATGCTCAGAAATACTGGTCTAAACCGTTGAAGTCCACGTGTAACATCTGTGCAGGCTTCCGTTACGTTGACCATGAAGATTTCAATTTTCCCCTAACACTGACAGACAAATAGATGTGACCTTTAGGACTTCAGGCTTATTCTTTGGCAAGGCCCGCTAGGCCTGCCCAGATTATGTCACAACAAGTCTGTATGTCCGTTTTTTACCGTCGGGAAACGGGCGTTTTGGCTAGGGATAATAATGGAACACAGTAGCGCCTGTCTCCACAAAGTGGAGCGAAAGTGCTTTACAATGAAGTAACAACTCTCTCTCTCTCTCCCTAGCTCTCGCTCTCCCTCTTCCCCCCCTCTCTCTCTCTCACACACACACACACACGCATGTACAATTATATGTTCACATCATAGAGAGTATACTAGGCTTAAGGGAGACTCCGTCAGTCAGTAGATATTTCTACATAGGACTGATTTTATCCCCGTTTTTTAATTTCTCAAACAAAGAAATATCTTTCAGTAGTCTCAGTCTTTGCGGGAAAGCATTAAAATCTGGGCCAGAAAAGGAAAGGAATCATCTCCGTAATTCTTTAACAAACATCGCGGTTGCTAAATTAGGTTGAGCTGTGTGAACCAAATATCCACACTACTTTATTGGAATGTAAACATCATCCTGGCAATACATGGCGACCTAAGTTCTTGTTTGTTCTATCTCCATTTTCTGAAAAACTTTAGATCTTTTAGTACGTAGAAGAGGTATAACAAATGCACACCTTGACACTTGTTTAAAATGCACTGTGGCACTTAATGAAGCTGTTTCACAGTCCAGGTGTATTCTAACTCCTTATCACAATATGAAAGCCACAAAGCGTTTAACGCCGGATTTCTCATTAACGCAAAAAGTGGAGTTCGAACAAACAAGAGGTAAGTTCGCCACATGACACGGAAACTACAAACATTGTAGCAATTATTTATTGTACTCTTACTTGTATGGAAAAAAGAACACGAGCGTAAACGGTCATTGTTTTCATCCATTGTGTCGACCCGAAAACTGACAGTGACATAGTAGTGTGCAGAATGTGGCAGTCAAACTACACAGAAATGTCAAATAGACATTCTTTCCACAAGCATAATATTGTCTTTTTTTTTTTTTTCATCTAATATGTTTCATTTGACTGTGAGACACTCCTAAACACGGTTCGTGCAAAACTGTTAATAGTAATAGGCCCAAGCCGGTCCGGTTGGAAAGTGTAGGCTCTGTTATTGAAAATGCGCATTTACTGAATAATTTATTCCTATACGCCGCACTGATCAGTTTTGGCTATGGATAAAATTACATGGATTTCGGGTTGGGACTGTTTAGTGAACAAGGTGGGGAACAGTTTCACAAAACATATCTGTATTTATATTCGAGCAGCAAAAAATTGGAATTCGGGAAAGACATGTTTAAGCAGTATCCGCATAAAACACCTAAAGCACCTTTGCCCAGACATCTTTACAGGCGCCCTCCCAGTCAGAAAGAGAGAAAAACAGCGTAGATTTGAATGAAGACAAAGAATTGAGTGAGGATCCTTTCTTTTACGTACATACAAGACTGATGGGTTTATTGAAAATGTGATTGTTCTCTTCCCAAAGAATTTCACATATTAAAGTTCAGTGTGAGCAATATAGGGGGCAAGGTGGTCTAGAGGCAAGGTGCTCGCCTCTCATGTCAAGGGTCCCGGGTTCAATGAGACTCTGACCGATGAGCCTCGGCAATCTGTAGACTGATAATCAGTGGCCAAAAGGTGGCAAAAGGTGGGGAGGGTGGGTGATAGATCTACACTGGTGGATTATTCGAGATAAATTCAGAGATGACAGGACAAGCTCCGGTCAGCAAATATGCTGTGCAAGTACATGGTGCACCCAAATGCAATGCTTTCAGATCCCATTTCATATATGATAAGTATACTAAGCCGCATGAGTCCTACAGCAAACTTTAAAGCAGCTGTAACTTTTGAACGAGTTAGATCATTCATTCTTTTTAAAATATGAAACAAACTTTGAACAAATGCTTTGATGTTCTGTCTTGGGGAACCAAACAACCATGTTCAGAACTGGAACCATAAAACTGTAAAACGCATTATTATATCAACCTTAATTTCACCTGTATTCATAATGAAGTTTTAGCCCGTCGGGTAAAGTGTTTTGACCAATTCTGATTTGCCCGAAATGCTCGTTTAGATCTAGTTCATTTGTGGGAGGAAGAGAACTTGAATTAAAAATGACAAGGCTTTTTTTTTTTGTTCGTTCAGTTATCTCCAGCGGCTGAGAAGTTACAGCGGTTTAAACGTTTGTTGCAAGACGTGCGGGCTAGTATAAAAATAATAATAAATCCTGAAAAAACTTGTAATATCCCCATCCCATCTCACCACTGTTCTTATGCACCTTCTGTTCTCTTCAAAAAGAGGTATGTAACTATGTGTGGTGGGGGGGGGGGGAGGGATATGTGTGTATATGATGTGAGGGGGGGGGGAGGGGAGGGATATGTGTGTATATGATGTGAGGGGGGGAAGGGGAGGGATATGTGTGTATATGATGTGAGAGGGGGAGGGGAGGGATATGTGTGTATATGATGTGAGAGGGGGAGGGGAGGGATATGTGTGTATATGATGTGAGAGGGGGAGGGGAGGGATATATGTGTATATGATGTGAGGGGGGGGGGGAGGGGAGGGATATGTGTGTATATGATGTGAGGGGGGGAGGGATATGTGTGTATATGATGTGAGGGGGGGGGAGGGGAGGGATATGTGTGTATATGATGTGAGGGGGGGAGGGATATGTGTGTATATGATGTGAGGGGGGGGGAGGGGGGATATGTGTGTATATGATGTGAGGGGGGGAGGGGGGATATGTGTGTATATGATGTGGGGGGGGGAGGGGGGATATGTGTGTATATGATGTGAGGGGGGGGGGAGGGGAGGGATATGTGTGTATATGATGTGAGGGGGGGAGGGGAGGGATATGTGTGTATATGATGTGAGGGGAGGGAGGGATATGTGTGTATATGATGTGAGGGGAGGGGAGGGATATGTGTGTATATGATGTGAGGGGAGGGGAGGGATATGTGTGTATATGATGTGAGGGGGGGGGGGGGAGGGGAGGGATATGTGTGTATATGATGTGAGGCGAGGGGAGGGATATGTGTGTATATGATGTGAGGGGGGGAGGGATATGTGTGTATATGATGTGAGGGGGGAGGGGAGGGATATGTGTGTATATGATGTGAGGGGGGGGAGGGGAGGGATATGTGTGTATATGATGTGAGGGGGAGAGGGGAGGGATATGTGTGTATATGATGTGAGGGGGGGGAGGGGAGGGATATGTGTGTATATGATGTGAGGGGGGGGGGAGGGATATGTGTGTATATGATGTGAGGGGGGGGGGAGGGATATGTGTGTATATGATGTGAGGGGGGGAGGGGAGGGATATGTGTGTGTATGATGTGAGGGGGGAGGGGAGGGATATGTGTGTATATGATGTGAGGGGTGGGGAGGGATATGTGTGTATATGATGTGAGGGGAGGGGAGGGATATGTGTGTATATGATGTGAGGGGAGAGCAGGGATATGTGTGTATATGATGTGAGGGGGGGGGGAGGGGAGGGATATGTGTGTATATGATGTGAGGGGGGGGGAGGGGAGGGATATGTGTGTATATGATGTGAGGGGGGGGAGGGGAGGGATATGTGTGTATATGATGTGAGGGGGGGGGGAGGGGAGGGATATGTGTGTATATGATGTGAGGGGGGGAGGGGAGGGATTTGTGTGTATATGATGTGAGGGGGGGGGGAGGGGAGGGATATGTGTGTATATGATGTGAGGGGGGGAGGGATATGTGTGTATATGATGTGAGGGGAGGGGAGGGATATGTGTGTATATGATGTGAGGGGGGAGGGATATGTGTGTATATGATGTGAGGGGGGGAGGGATATGTGTGTATATGATGTGAGGGGGGGGGGAGGGATATGTGTGTATATGATGTGAGGGGGGGAGGGGAGGGATATGTGTGTATATGATGTGAGGGGGGGAGGGGAGGGATATGTGTGTATATGATGTGAGGGGGGGAGGGGAGGGATATGTGTGTATATGATGTGAGGGGGGGGGGAGGGATATATGTGTGTATATGATGTGAGGGGGGGGAGGGGAGGGATATATGTGTGTATATGATGTGAGGGAGGGAGGGGAGGGATATGTGTGTGTATGATGTGAGGGGGGGAGGGGAGGGATATGTGTGTGTATGATGTGAGGGGGGGAGGGGAGGGATATGTGTGTATATGATGTGAGGGGGGGGGGAGGGGAGGGATATGTGTGTATTTGATGTGAGGGGGGGGAGGGGAGGGATATGTGTGTATATGATGTGAGGGGGGGAGGGGAGGGATATGTGTGTATATGATGTGAGGGGGGGAGGGGAGGGATATGTGTGTATATGATGTGAGGGGGGGGAGGGATATGTGTGTATATGATGTGAGGGGGGGAGGGGAGGGATATGTGTGTATATGATGAGGGGGGGAGGGGAGGGATATGTGTGTATATGATGTGAGGGGGGGAGGGATATGTGTGTATATGATGTGAGGGGAAGGGAGGGATATGTGTGTATATGATGTGAGGGGGGGGAGGGGAGGATATGTGTGTATATGATGTGAGGGGGGGGAGGGATATATGTGATGTGGGAGGGGGGAGGGGAGAGATATATGTGTGTATATGATGTGAGGGGGGGGGAGGGGAGGGATATATGTGTGTATATGATGTGGGAGGGGGGGAGGGGAGGGGTGGCTATCTGGCGTCCATTGCCTCCCCCTCCCATCGTTCCAGCGACACGTTGTGTTGAGAGTTTGGTAACCAAAACAGCGGAAATGTCAGCGGACGGCTGCATGGTTTGGATCAAAGCCGTTGTCGTCACATAGCCTATCTGATACATCTACACGATCAATTATAGGATGTCACAGACGGCTGCAGAATCTGTGCAAATAAGGCTGCATGGTTTTTACCGTACGTTGACAAAACGTCGCATGATGCAGAAATCATAATTTCAGGGGAGAGCCAAAAAATCCTCAAGGCTAGTCAGAAATAGGAAGAATTACATCACATCGCAAACAAAATGTCATTATGAGATCCCCATTTTAGAAGATACAGGCATGTAACCCAGGCTAAAACTACACACAGCAATGCTCAAATCTTGATTTTAGGAGGTTTCGCTGCCATTGGCATTTACACCTCACTTTTCTTGTTCTTGTTTCTGTCTGTGTTTTTGGTAGGGATTAGTTTTATAGAAGTTTGGGCGGTCAACCGGCCTTGTTCGGCCAGCTCTCCTCGACTTTAACTGTAAAGGTATCTTTAAGGTGCGCAACGTGCACGCCGCGTCCGGGTCCTCCGCGTTTTTCGTCCTTATCCTGGAAGCCTAGGTCCTCGATCCTACCTACCATAGGATCAGGGACAGGAATTGTTTCTCCCGAAAAAAAATTCCAACTTGCCTGCACCGAAAATAGGATCGAACCCCGTGCCCCTGGCATGAGAGGCGAGCGCACCTTGCCTCAAGTCCACCTTGTCCCAAATATATCGCCGTCGGGGGCATTCGGCCAATTTAAGAAACTCGCTTTGAACTACATGCAGTTATGTATAATATATGTCGTTTTGTCATCAGAAGGTACAGTTGCATATGCGAGCTGGGCTGTGGGACACAGTGTATGCACTTAATATAGTGCAGAAACTGTTTGAACTACATGTAATATAGTGTAGTATGCAGATAATTTAGTACAGTATGCACATATTATTATTATTATAGTGCAGAAACTTGAGTTTGAACTACATAATTATAGTTATGCTTAATATGTGCCTTTTTGTCATCAGAAGGCACAGTTGCGTATGCGAGCTGGGCTGTGGGAGACGGTGTATGCACATAATACACTGTACATTGTTGCTTGTGCCTATGCAGTCCTACGAAGTCCGTCTGCAGCCCAAAAAACAGAAAACTGCTAGACTGTCTTTATTCTTTTCAACTCAAATGTTATGCGATATTAAAGCTGGGCGTCTTGCTTTTTCAGTAAAAATGGGTTCCATGTGGTTAACCATTTATAAGTTTATATGGCATGAAAGATTCACTCCGTCATTTTGGGGGGGGGGAGATATCTATTCTGGCCGCTACCAAGAGCACTTAAACGCATGAATAGAGTAATGGTGTGGTGTTTTGTCTATTCGTGCCTCTAGGTAGCGGCCTGAATAGAACTGGCCTTTTTTTTGTATCTTTTAGCTTTCTCAAAATTTCTTGTGTATGTGTGTGTGTGTGTGTGTCTGTGTGTGTGAGTCGCTAACTGTTTCTGTCTGTCTGTGTGTCTATGTCTGTCTGTGTCTATGTCTGACTGTGTCTGTCTTTCTGTGTCTGTGTGTCTGTCTGTCTTTGTGCCCGTCTGTGTGTGTCGGTCTGTCTTCTGTGTGTCAGTCTGTGTGTGTGTCATTCTGTCTGCGTGTCTGTGTCAATATGTGTCTGTCAATCTGTGTCTGCCTGTCAGTGTTTGTGTCTGTCTGTCCTTCTGTGTGTGTCTCTCTGGGTGTCTGTCTGCCTCTGTATCAGTGTATCTGTCTCTCCGTCCGTGTCTGTGTGTAAGCCCGTTTGTCTGCGTCTCTCCGTGTGTCAGTCTGTGTGTCTGCGTCTATCTCTGTCTGTCCGTGCCCGTATGTCTGCCTCTGTCTGTGTCTTACTTTTTTTATCTTTCTGTCTCTGTGTGTGTGTGTGTGTGTGTGTGTGAGAGAGAGAGTCGTGTGTCTGCGCCAGTCTGACAGTGTGTGTGTGTGTGAGAGTCGTGTGTGTGCGCCAGTCTGACAGTGTGTGTGTGTGTGTGAGTGTGTGTGCGCGCCAGTCTGACAGTGTGTGTGTGTGAGTGTGTGTGTGCGCCAGTCTGACAGAGTGTGTGTGTGTGAGTGTGTGTGTGCGCCAGTCTGACAGTGTGTGTTTGTGAGTGTGTGTGTGCGCCAGTCTGACTGTGTGTGTGTGTGCGCGCCAGTCTGACCGTTTGTGTGTGCCTGTCCGTTATGTGCGTCTCTGTCTCTGTGTGTCTGTCTGTGCCTCCGTCTCTGTGTGTCTGTCTGTGGGTGTCTCGTCTTTCTGTCCGTTTCTGTGTGTCTGTGTGAATGTGAATGTGTCTGTCGGTCTTTGTGTGTCTCTGTGTCCGTCTGTCGGTCTTTGTCTGTCTGTCTTTCTGCCTGTCGGTCTTTCTGTCTTGTGTTTCTGCGTGTCTGTCGGTCTTTCTGTGTCTGTTCTATGTCTGCTTGTCTGTGTGCGTGTCTATGTCTGTGTGTTTCTGTCTGTGTGTCTTGTTTCTGTGTGTCTGTTACTGTGTGTCTGTTACTGTGTGTCTGTTACTGTGTGTCTGTTTCTGTGTGTGCGTCTGTTCTGTGTGTGCGTCTGTTCTGTGTGTCTGTGTCCGTGTTTCTCTGTGTGTCTGTCTTTGTCTTTCTGTGTGTGCGTCTGTGTCTGTCCGTCTGTCTGTCTGTCTGTGTCTCTGTGTGTGTGTCTGTATGTGTGTGTCGTTCTGTGTGTGTGTGTGGTCTTTCTGTCTGTGTGTCTTGTCTGTGTGCGTCTTTCTGTGTGTCTGAGTGTCTGTCCGTTTATCTATGTACGTAATGTAACTGCATGTAGCCGGGCTGGAAACCCATACAGGCGGCACCGAGACGAAACCGAGACGACACCGAGACGACACCGAAACGAATCGAATCGCGCCGTTGCAAATCTCCGAACAACACGAAACGACAGCGAAACAACGACAGCGAAACAACGACAGCGAAACGACAGCGAAACGACAGCGAAACGACAGCGAAACGACAGCGAAACGACAGCGAAACGACAGCGAAACGACAGCGAAACGACAGCGAAACGAAACGACATCGCTGGTACCGACACCGAGATGTGTCTCACGACCGTGCCTGATATGGATTTTCAACTTTTATACTTCCTTCCCTCCCTAAAAATCAGATTTTTGCCAACAAACACACAAAAGTAAAGACATTCAGGAATCACAAGCGGCGGTGCACCTACATGTTTAGGACCCTGAAGCTTAAGCTGTCACGACACCCCATCGCAACCGGCAACAACAGGGCAATCCCAAAATCAGTTTAAAACAAGTTGCTCTCATGCCTTTCCAGGCTTAGGGGCCCTGAAGCTTAAGCTTCACAGTAGATCCGCCACTGACCACAAGGACTGAAACTGCGACATGCAAGTGATACTAAAAGGAAAAACAAACTCATGTTTACATCCAGCATCCAGAAAAATCAATAGGCTCGCCTCCCTCCCAGCACTACTTTTTTGAATCTCCACATCAGCGCATTTTGAGAAACTCATTTGTAAAGTTTTGTAGTTGAATTACAAAGTGTAAGAAAAACTTGTTAGCACTGCAGTTCTATTCCCATTGGTAAGATACCTTCATGACGTTTTCAGGAATGATAGAATACATTATCAAACTGTTTCACAGTTCCGATTTATTCTAATTTCTTATCATAATATTAAAACCGCAAACGATTAACGTGGAGTTTCTCAGTTGTGCAAAAAGTGGAGTTGGAACAAACAAGAACTAAGGTCGCGATTTTTCTGGATGAGGATTTGCATTGATATAGCACAACGTTTAATTCAAGTGAAAATTTTGCAGCAGTGAGAAACATAATATTACGGTCAAGTCAGGAGTTCCCAACTATTGTTTCGTCCCGTTTACCCATGGCAACTTTTCATAAGTAAATCTATCCCTGCACTGTTTTGTTCAGTACTAAGTATAAAATGTCGATCGTTTAGTCCAAGACGGGAGAAAAAAGTTGTACATGAAACTTCCTCTCAACTTCAGATTTTGCAAACGGTTATATTTAAACAATATGTATACAAATCCATACGAATAGTAGTAGTGTTACGATTAAGGAAGAGGGGGTAAACTTAGTAGGGGAGAAGGGGAGTTTAAAGTTGTTGACTAGCATGAAAGATTACTATCACGAGGAAGGTCGGTGGCCTTGTGCACCACGAGTCTAGAGGGGGTGAGCTTAGCAGGGGAAAACACGGTTTTTAACATTTGACGAGCGTGAAAAGATACACACGACTCCCTTTAAATTAGTCGCGTGTGCAAAAACCTCGGGAGTATAAATAGAGGAAAAGCTCGACACACGGGGTTCCCAAAATTATTCATTCCAAGAGGAAGACGCAGGGAGTATCGGTCCGGGCGACAAGTGGAAGGTCGTGCCAGTGGGGACCAGAAGTGTTAGGTGTGTGAGGGATCTATGATGTTCCCAGTTATTTCCCAACAAGAAGAATTTATCGGTCCGGGCGACAAGTGAAAGGTCGTGCCATGGGGACCAGAAGTTAAGGAGTCCTGATGACGGGATGGGAACCCTTCAGGAGCTCGTGATTTGCGATGGCGGGTGTGAACCGTCTGTGTGCTATGTGTTTGCAGAAGTTGAGGAGTCCTGATGACGGGATGGGAACCCTTCAAGAGCTCGTGATCTACGACGGCGGGTGTGAACTGTGATTTCTTGTTTGTGTGAAGCCAGGGGCGTCTGTTTCCCCTTTTATCGTTGAAGCTAGAGATCTAGGAAGGATCGTTTGAACTCTGGAGACGTGAAACTGCATCAACGAGGAGAGCAGCTGTTGACAGAGACTATTGAGTATACGTAATTAAGTTTATGGAAAAGGGGGTTAGATCTAGATGCGAGTTGGGGAGTAGAGAGTAGCCATGATCCCCAAGAGTGAATTTCAACTATCTCTGTTTTTATGATTGTATGTTTGATTATCATGAATTGAATGTTTTGACATCAGTTTTGTCATGCATTTAGAATTAAATATCGTTTAATTTAAATCTCACTCCATGTGTCCGTTGATCGCTGGTCTGCTTGCTTGGCTTGTTAGCTGGGTTTGAAAGGTAAAGAAGTTAAGTGCACATCACACACGTGGTCGTGACAATCTTCACGCACGTGATCGTGACAGTAGTAATAATAATAATGGTATTAATAATAAAAATAATAATAATAATAATAATAATAATAATGTTAATAAATAAATGATTAACATTTTATTCCGGATTATAAGCTTTCAGCCCCGTACAATCGTTCTACCAATACAAAAAAGATACTAAAACGTGACAACAGCCAGAAACAGAATAAATAACATAGTTGTGTTGTATTCCATCAAATGAAAAGGTGTGTTTTAAGATGTTTCTTGAAAATTTCAGTGTGCTTTATAATATATCTTATCTGGCAGCAATTTCTAGGTCTTTGGGCAAATATACCCTCTGGGTGGACGAAATTTACCGCCCCCCCCCCCTCCACGTTGGGAACTCCTGTTGGAAGACTTGTAATTGTATTCTCAAGGTGGGTGGTTGGTGGACGCCTCTGGTAAAGTCTCTTTCTATCCTATCATTACTGTAATATTCTGTCTATCGTCTTGCTTTTTCCAAGCACAGTGTGGTCGTTATCGTGACGACGTGCAATCTCTAAACCCTTTGCTAAATGTAGCAGTTCATAGTGCCCAGCTAGATGGGGAATTGCCTTCATTGGTCCAGTGTGCTTGATCCTAGGTCTCCATAATGACATTGACAGCATTTGGCTTCTGGATATGAAAAAAAAAAAACCATTTTGGAAAAATAAATGTTTAATTGAGCCCCAAAATTTAATGTGAGGCATGTAATTGCCAACTATCAATAAAACATATTTATCTGAATGTGTACAATTCATGCATATGAGAAGAAGGCACTATGGCTGCGGATCCGTGAATGAATCATCTTCTGACGTGGACCCGCAACCCATCTTGTCCTTTCCGACAGAGACTAAGATCTACAACTTGATTTAATAACTTTCATACTCGTTTACATAATTTTCTCCAGATCTAAACAAAACAACTTTTTTTAAATAGAATTTTACCAATGTGTTAGACTAAAACGAATACCTCCAATAGGAAACCCAAGATCGCTAGCTGAAGAATGTGGCCCAGAACTTTGAGAACCAATGACTTAAGGCTTATTGAGACCTTGGTTCTTGATCTCCATTTTGTGAAACCCTGGAGATCTTTTAGTATGTAGAAGAGGTGTAACAAATGCGCATTTTGACACTTGTTTAAAATGCGTTGTGGCAATTATCAAGCTGTTTCACACGTCCGATTTATTCAAACTCCTTATCATAATACTAAAGCCGCCAACGTTTAACGTCGAATTTCTCAGTTGTGCAAAAAGTGGAGTTGGAACAGACAAGAACTAAAGTCGCGTTATCAACATCGCTACCACTGAAAACATACCCGACACGTCTTTGCCAATCACAGCTTCTCGAAACAGGGTGTGTGATACGCGCATTTTTGCTGATTCTCAGTGACGTCTGAATGATTCATCACTTACACCTTCATTTGGGTAAAGACTGGACTCCTCTCAAGTCAAGATTTGCAGAAAAGCCGGTATCAAGTTGTCACAAAAACGTGCTGAAAAAAGAAAAATACTGGCGAAAGGCTTAAGTGTCATCACACCTTCAAGCGAAAATGGTCGATTGAAAGGTATAATTTCCATTTCATTATACAGATTCTACCTTTTCAACTGGTCTTTTGTAAACAACATGTGAGTGGATCTGACGAAATCAGCCTTAAGGTGAAATACCATATTCCTGAGGACCCCCCCCCCCCCAACCCCCATCCCCACCCACAGAGAAACATTTTTCTATGGACATTGAGATTTGCTTACGACATGAAAGATTAGCCCTTTTTCTGCATTCACTTAAAATATTTTGCTTGAAATCGTCTTCGAAATATTTTATTTTGATTTATTCAAGACTTATCAAAGGAAAAATAAATTCACAATTAGCCCGGTTTTGTCAGATCCACAAACATATACAAGATTTCTGAAATATATGTATATACACTGAATATTTATCAAATCAATGCCAATCAAGATAAATTCAGATTACAGAGGGTGGTGGGTAATTGTGTTATGGCATGTATTCAATAAATCGATGGCCGTTCTGGGCCAGACACTGATGAAAACGCAGTTCAATCATCATCATCATCATCATTGCCTTTCTCACCCTGGATCAGGGTATAGGCCACCAACAAACACTTTCCATCCCTCTCTATCATGGGCCAGCCTCTTTACATTATTCCAAGTCTTTCCGCTTCGTTGCACATCCTTTTCTCTGGCTCTTCTCCACGTTCCGCGCGGCCTTCCTCTTGATCTCTTGCCCTGGGGATTCCAATCCAATACCTTCTTCGCGATGCTGTTTCCTGGCCTCCTGAGAGTGTGGCCGATCCATCTCCATCGCCTCCTACCAATTTCCTCTCTGACTGGGCTCTGTCTTGTTCTTTTCCAAACAATTTCATTGCTGACCTTGTCTGTCCATCTGATCTTAAGTAGCTTCCTCAAACATCTGTTGATGAAAACTTGGATTCTCTTTATGCAGGCCTGGGACGCATTCCAAGTCTCAATAGAGTTGCAAATAACATTAAACTTTTAATTTGTGTTTACCATTTTTTTTTTCAGACACCCGGTAAAGACATGAATGTAAATAAAAAGTGACCACAAATTGTGTGAGGACGCATAAGAGTTAATCGCCCCCTCAGAATGTCACGGTTCTAACTCTCTTAGGTCAACTTTTGAGAAATTGATGACTGAAGTGTCAAGTGCCCATAGCTTTTACAGACGCACCGTTTGGTTTTTTTTGTGTTTTTTTTTTTCATTTTAGTAATACTTACAAATTACACAACAAATCTGCTAGATTCTTTGACTCACAATAGAGAATGCATGTAGAAGTACTGTGTAATGTATAACTCAGTTCCGCCCAAAACTGGCGATATCTATAGAACCTCGTCATTCTAAGGGGACGTCCTGATGTCCAGTTGGTATTGAGATCCCGAAAAGCCTGTTCCCTCCAAAGCGTGTGTTTTTTTCTTCTCTTTTTTTCTGCGCGTGCTTTTTACTAGCGTATTTTTCTTTTTTTCGAAAAAGTTTTATATCTAAAATATAATTTGCTTACATGAGTTTGAGTTTCGATTTGGAGAACTTACGACAACACGATAATGATCACATTGTGCTAGGAAGAAACAAGATACACAGAATATAGCACAATGACAGGACAGTATGAAACCCTATTAGAAGCGGCCACCGCCCACTGGCTGCTTAGATTGGAACACTTACAATAACAATAGGAGTGTATTATTATTTTTTTTTTTTTCAGAAAACGCGGGTATTCATTGAGTGAAAAAGACGCGCAGAATGTGCCTGGAAGACACGCTTCATGGGAGCAGACTTTAAAGCTTACTTTGAACTTACTTAACCTGAATTGTGAAGTCTGAAAGGCTTTCCATCTCCTTTATGACTGGTAATTTATAATGTAAACTTAAGTAGGTCATTTACTGAAATACTTTTGCCCCATATACTTAGCATCTTCTTTGTACAGGCGAATTGAATAGGAGTTGAAGAAATTACTCTTTCAAAGGCTAAGGCCTTACCTTTTAACGGGATAACGCGGTATATAAAATTAATATTTATTATTAATATCAATTAGCTTTAAAGACATGCAGCACCTTTTTTCTTCAAAGCTTTGACCACTAAGGGGGGATCCCACCAATACGAAGCCTCGACCTGTGTGCATTTCAAATTTAACTGACTATCTGTGAGTGGGAATATGTTGGTACATTTGGCTGTTACACTGTTTAGCTGTGGCTTTTTTTTTTACACCCTCAGCCCGACTGCCAGACGAGAGCCCAGCAAAAGAAAATGTGAAATTTTGTGCATTTTGGATTTGCCGACTCTGTGAGTGGGAAAATTATCTGCATAACTTTCCTCTCATCCTGGCTACTAAAGGAGAGCCCAGAGTGTGGACCCTGGTGCGTTTTGCCTCAGCTGATTGAGTGGGAAAATCATGTTGCATGTAGCCGGTACGTTGTTTGGTCGTGGTTTATAAGTGCACAGTTTCCTTCGGTCCGACTACTGAGCAGGGCCCAGCAATGAGGAGTATGAAACCTTTGTGTACATTTTGGACGTCTCTGCCTGTGAGTGCGAAAATCATGTTACATTCAGCTGGTACATTGGTCACGGTTTATAAAGGCACAGCGTTCTTCTTACCCCGAGTAAACGGAGCAGAGCCCATAGGTATAGAGTGTAGATCTTTGAGCGTTTTGGTTTAGCTAGCTACCTCTGTGAATGGGAAAATCGTATCACATGTAGCTGGTACATTGTTTAGCCCTGGTTTATAAGTGCACAGCATTCTCTCCCACCCCGACGAACGAGCAGAGCCCAGACGTACAGAGCAAGGTTGCTGTGCATTCTTTCTACTGACTGGACCAGTGTCATAAGTAGACTTTGGTCATGATCATTCTTCGTTTCTCTGGGGCCTCACTGTAAGGACTCTGGCCTCAACGGCTTTGGGCCTAAGGAATTTGGTCCTAAGGTCTTTGGTGACGAAGAATACACAGTTTGTCATATTGATTTTGTCCATTTTCCTAAATTGCATGCACAACTTTTCTCAAACTTCGGCGACCAATTGGTAATTCAGCGGCGCAAAGTCCGGATGGTTTAATATATTGTGCAGGTAAACAGCCAGCATAGCACTGCACCGTGGTCCACAACAACAGAACGGGCATATTCGCACCCACAGCGTACACGTCTGGACAGCTTCACTATAAGAACACTCAACACATCATGTAACACTTTTCAGAAACCCCTGAAAACACACCTTTAGATTTGACAGAACGTAACCACGGCTTAATCTAAAATGCACAAAAGTTTCATGGGCATTCTTATAAAATACGAAACAATCTTATTGCCATAGAATCATCCCTATCTAAGTTTTTCCACATGCGAAACATTTGCTAATTTATGAACAATAATAGTCTATCATCTCGCACCAATTCTGATCCGTTCTCCTATGGTGCGCATGTCTACGGGACTTGTAGTGAACATCAGTATGTCACGACCTAATGTCACAACGTCACAGCCACTTGCTGCCAGCAAAATGTACACCCAGGAAATAGCAGCAGAAATTGATTTGTATCAGTCCAGGCTTCGCAAGACAGGGGCTTCCTGGATTTATTAAGAAAATATAGGAAATTATGGTGTGCACTTCGTGTCTGCCAGTGGCTAACTGTACCGTTCCGAGATTAGAATGCTACCCCCCCCCCCCTTTGTGACCTAAAAAGTTGACATCAATCATACACTCTACGAGTAAAGTTTTATTTCGGAAAAAATACCTTCTTTCAAAATCCAGTGTGAGATGAACTATTATTCGTAAAAATTCCGTTTCCTTGTCGTCTACGAAAGTGAACGTGTTAGCGGAGAACGCCTCGCGAGTCCATATGAATAATAAAAATGTCCCTGGATTTTAACGTCCCAAGTAAGCCAAGGTCTGGGGATGGCTCCGTGCCCTACTGTTCTCTGTAACAAAATTTGAATATGATTGAATTTAACATTATGCCCAGTCTCACCCCTTTTCAGACATTTCCAATGATAAAACATTTATACTCAGTTACAAAACTCTTTTCAGATCCATACAAAATAACTTTTGAGAATTTTACCAACGCAGTAAATTTAAACGGAACTATTTAATTATATTTGCGAAATTCAGAAGCTCTGAATACGAAAAAATGAATGACGTACCCAAATAGATCGTCATAGGCGCAAAATGGCCGTTAGTGTGCCGACGCACCTTAAACCCAAACTCAAACTCAAATATGTTCATTCATGTTTAAATTAAATTAAATAGACCGCCCCCCCCTCCGCCCATTCCCCTGTGCTCGGTGCTATTTGGTATCTCTGATGTTCCAACGGTGAGACTTCTTGTAAAGGAACCACGCATGGGGGATGTCTAAAGGGGATTATTGAATTTAGTGGCAAATATATATTTTGCCACTTTCACAAATTCCTTTTATTCTATTATACAGTTTGATAATAAACAGTTCTTTGAATTAAAAACATTTATTTTAAGAACTAAACTGATACTATCTAGATTACATTTAGAAAACGTCAACAACGCATTGCAAGTACTCTAGTTAATGATTCGCCTTCTCACATAAAGACGTAGTCAAACTCCGCCCCACACTAACTTGACAATTTGTACTCCTGTGCTTAACCTAGCCCCGCCCACGCAATGGTGGAAAAGGGGAAGGCGCAATATAATACCGAAAAAAAAATATTGCACGATCATATTTCTAAAGAATTAAAGGGAACCCCGATCTACTGAAGGCTGTTATCGAACTGATGATGCACTGAAAAATCCAGTCAAACTCGCCCCCCCCCCTCCAATCCTCCCTCCTCCTGTACGAACGTACGAACCATTTTGTAGGTGGCCAAACTTTCGTTCGTTCAGAAATCTGTGCCCTTCATCCGAAAGTTATAACTTTAGAACTCTGGCTGAATATTTTGAAAGTTGGTATGTGGATGACTGGTCTTCAAGATTTTAGTAGCGGGTAATTAGTGGACGCTTCTGGTAGGGTCCTGTTCCCAATCGTTCTGTTATTATTCTGTCTATAGTCTTGATTTTTCCTGGCGCAAAGTGACCCATATCGTGTCCACATGCTTTCTCCTAACTCAAATTCAAACTCGTAAACTTAAAGCAAAATATTTTCTATCCTGTGAGAACTCATATATTTCGATTACCATTTCCGGTTATCTTGATTTGATGGATAGGTTTACAGACAGGATTAAGGGTTAGGGACAGGCTTGATAATAGATTTAGGTTGGGGAAGGGTTACTAATAAGATTTCCTTCAAGTTAGATTCTGTTAAATATTTTTTTCTGATTCTTGTCCCATTAAACGGGTTCTAATGTATTTTCTGGGGATAACCGTGTCCGATAGTCCTTCCCAAGTCTTGCTTCTTAAGGTTATGTAAAAAAAAAATTATTTAAAATCAGACTTCCAAGGTAGCAATTTAATGATTTTACAAATTGTCACTGCTCTACGCTAATGGCATGTCATTTTTGACACTCTTAAGATCTTGAGAAAAAACTTTCTTCTCCTGTCATTTGGTGACTCATGCCATTATGATTCTATTGGATTAGTACATTTTCCTGAAGGCACATTTTTTTTTTTACCTATCTGATAGCACTCATGCTCAGGAAATGAAATGAACCGTCAGCTGCCTTTTGACATAAGTCTGACATATGCCATTATGATAGAGTAGTAACCAAATACAAAGTCGCTATTTCCGACAACAAAATGCACATTTCTGCTCATGGGGCAAGAAAATCGCGCTTGTACGGGATTATTTTTTTTTCTTTCATTAAAGGACAATGATTTTCTTTGGATCTGACCAAGTCAGTAACATTGAATGCGGAAATGATGTGAAGTTATAGTGATGCGTTTACTGTAAACTTGAATATTTTCTTCAGTAGTTCTCAACCTTTCTCAGCCTCCTTAGGCTCCAACTTTTCTTTCATCACCAGCCCCCCTTCTCTCCTCCCACCTCACCCCTCAAAATCCCTGATCAAACCCAACAGATACATTTCACAAGAAAATCACAAATTGTGGTGTTAAGTTTTTCAAAGCTTTATTAATTAATTTATAAAACAGAGAGAATTCTTTATCAAATGCATAAAAAAAATGGCCTATAAAACCCACCTACATTTGCGCTGTTGAACAACTCAGCGGCTGTTCTGTATTTGCCCCCTTGTCGCCCATTTCTTTGTTTTCGCCCCCCCCCCCCCCAGACCAAAATCGCTGGGAGGGGGGGGGTGGGCGAGATCACCCTCGTTGAGAACCACTGCTTCAGAGCAATTCTTTGGGCAATATTTTAGACAATGAAGGACGAAATTGGCTGCTTTGAGGAAATTCACGTTTGCTTGTGGATTTACCATTCAGGCAACCTTAAGGTCATGGAAAATCTCAGATTGCAACACAACAAACAATGGTTATTTTTTGGTAATGTTTTAGAAAATGATCAACGAAATTCGCCTGTTTGAAAAAATCCCGTTGCTGACGGCCTTGTAATTTAGACTGCGCTCCCCTAACACCAATCACATTTTCAGATATTACAAAAACCACAGAAATGACGTCACTTCGAGCCTCCACACATTGGTGGCCATGCTGCGCTGCAGAAATATAAGTCAGTACTCGCAAAGAAGTCATCGTGTTGATTTAATTATTCTACAAATAACTCATTTTCGATCATTTTTTATTGTTCGATTTTATCTGTTCAATATTTCCATTTTTTTTTCCCTGTTGTTTTTCTTCTTCAAGCAGGCGTTTAGCTGAAATATTGATTTTTTTTTCTTCCTTTTTTCTTTGCGTTTTTTAAATTTTGTTACAAAAACGTACGACCCCCAAGTTTTTACTCTAGAGCTATGTATTTTAAGGCCTTTTGCGACTCTAGCGGTAGAGAACTCCTCCCGAAATACTCCTTAACAGCAGACTTTTTTTGTATCCTGTGGGTATTATTAAAAACATTTCTTACGCGAGGCTTTGCTACATACATTTATTTATTTTTTTGCCATTTTTTAAAATCAGTTTTCGAGAAAATGTCATAAGTCTGAGGGCACGAATTTCTAAACGAATCAAACCTTAGCGATGGACAAACACATTCAAGGACTTGACAAATCTTAATTCCGAGCCGAAAAAGACTCGACAAAGCCCCAAGTCCAGTTCTGAAAGAACCCGAAACATCTCACTAAAGCCCATGCAATGTACATCATGTTACACACACCCCATCATGATACCCGACACCCTTTGACTCTCTGCCCCCTGTCTGCCCCACCACAATTCCCCGTGGGTGCGGCCTTGATTTCCAGACTCAACCTGCCCCATTGGTTCAGGTGGTCGAGAGGGTGGTGAGAAGTCTTATCAGCGTGCACAAGTTGAACAACACGTCATGAGTAGGGAGGAAGCGGGGGTATCCATGTGTTTTTCTGGGGGGGGGGGGTGTGGGGGGAGAAGAATTCGAAAGACAATTTTTGGTTGAGGTTGCTCTCTAAATTTTTGCCTGTGAGGGGAGGGCGGGGGGGGGGAGGAGGGGGTGGAGAGGGAGTGGGAGTTGGGTGGGGTGTGGGTGTATGAATTGGGTTGTGGGGTGGGAAGGGTGGATTGGGCTATGTGGGTGGGGTGGGAAGTGAGGTGAATTGGTGTATGCGGGTGGGAGGTGAGGTGAATTGGTGTATGCGGGTGGGAGGTGAGGTGGACTGGTGTATGCGAGTGGGAGGTGAGGTGCATTGGTGTATGCGGACGGGAGGCGAGGTGGATTGGTGTATGCAGGTGGGAGGTGAGTTGGATTGGTGTATGCGGGTGGGAAGTGAGGTGGATTGTTGTTTGCGGGTGGGAAGAGGTGGACTGGTGTATGTGGGTGGGGGTTGAGGTGGATTGGTGTATGTGGGTGGGAGTTGAGGTGGATTGGTGTATGCGGGTGGGAAGTGAGGTGGATTGTGGTATGTGGGTGGGAGGTGAGGTGGATTGGTGTATGCGGGTGGGGGTGGGATGGATTGGGGTATCGGAGTGGCAGGTGGGATGGAACGGGGTTTGGGGGAGGGAGGTGGGGTGGATTGGGGCAAGGGGTGGAAAGTAGGACATTCCACAATTTGATGGCCACATACTTTGAGCAGGGAGGTGAACGGCATGGAAGGGTGGGGCGGGGGGGGAATAAAAACCGCTCAAATCAAACGGACATACTTTATGGATGGCCCGCATGTTAAATCGCGACGTAAGTTTTTGTTTGTTCTATCTCCATTTTCTGAAAAGAAACTGGAGATCTTTTAGTGTGTAGAACATGTACAGTTTGACACCTGTGTAAAATGCGTTGTGGCACTTATCATTCTGTTTCACTGTTCAGATTTATCCTAACCCCTTTTCATAATACTAAAGCCGCAAACGTTTCATGTCGAATTTCCTAGTTGTGCAAAAAAGTGGAGTTGGAACAACAAGAACTAAAGCCGCCAGGTGTGTACAACCCTACCCGATGTTCCAGCGCTGTTAAACCCGGTCTGACCACAGCCCACAGGTTTTCTTAGTAGATGATTCAGTTAGACCTTTTTGGAGTTCCGAGCACATGCTGATTTACACAGTCCCAACGCCTGACGTGAGTCGTGATCTGAAGTAGTTGCTGGACCTCCCGGTGTTCCAGCGCTGTTAGACCCGGTCTGATCACAGCCCACAAATTCTCTCAGTAGATGATTCAGCCAGACCTTCTGGAGTTCCTTGCACATGCTGGTTTTACACAGTCCCAACGGCTGACGCGTGTCGTGAAGTGAAGTAGTTGCTGCCCCTTCTGCTGGGCAGTGACTCCTGTTCCCTCAACATCCAATTCTCGGGATTCCCTGTAATAATAATAATAATAATAATACACAGCATTTATATAGCGCTTCATCCAGCTAACAACCAGGCTCTAAGCACTTTACAACATTCATATCATAATAATAAATCACACACACAATACACAGGCATCATCATCATCATTGCCTTTCTCACCCTGGATCAGGGTATAGGCCACCAACAAACACCTTCCATCCCTCTCTATCATGGGCCAGCCTCTTTACATTATTCCAAGTCTTTCCGCTTCGTTGCACATCATTTTCTCTGGCTCTTCTCCACGTTCCGCGCGGCCTTCCTCTTGATCTCTTGCCCTGGGGATTCCAGTCCAATACCTTCTTCGTGATGCTGTTTCCTGGCCTCCTGAGAGTGTGGCCGATCCATCTCCATCGCCTCCTACCAATTTCCTCTCTGACTGGGTTCTGTCTTGTTCTTTTCCATACAATTTCATTGCTGACCTTGTCTGTCCATCTGATCTTAAGTAGCTTCCTTAAACATCTGTTGATGAAAACTTGGATTCTCTTTATGCAGGCCTGGGACGCATTCCAAGTCTCACATCCATACAACAGGACTGACTTCACGTTCGAGTTGAATATCCTCAGCTTTGTTTTTAGAGATATATCCTTGGTTCTCCAAATCTTGCTTAAGGATGTGAAAGCTGCCTGTGCCTTTCCAATTCGTGCTTTGACTTCTGCCTCTGTTCCTCCCTTATTGTCAATGATACTACCAAGATAGCAGAAGGACTCTACATCTTCCAGTGGTTGATCTCCTACTGTGACTTGTTCGCTTAGGGGTGCAACAATTTTTAGGACCTTCGACTTCGCGGGATGTATCCTCAATCCAATAGATTCTGAAATTTTGTTTAGAGCTGTAGTCTTTGCTTGCATCTGGTCGTGTGTGTGCGACAATAGTGCCAAGTCATCTGCAAAATCTAGATCGTCCAGCTGTGTCCATGGGGTCCATTGTATGCCATTTCTTCCTCCACTGGTGGTTTCTTTCATAAGCCAATCAATCACCAGGATAAACAGAAATGGGGACAGCAAACAACCCTGCCTAACACCAGTCTTGATATCAAAGCTGTCAGTAAGCTCACCATCATGTACGACTCTGCAACTTGTCCCCTCGTACATGCTCTTGATAAGATTCACCATCTTCTCTGGGATTCCATAATGTCTCAATATTCTCCACAGTGTTTCTCTATCGATGCTATCAAAGGCCTTCTCGTAGTCAAGGAAGTTCACTATCAGTTGGGAGTTCCACTCTAGCGACTGCTCTACTATGATTCTCAGCGTGGCGATCTGGTCGGTGGTTGATCGATTACTCCTGAAACCAGCTTGCTCCTCACGAAGTTTTTGGTCTGTTGCATTCTGTATTCGCTTGAGAATAATCCGATTGAAAACCTTTCCTGGGATGGAGAGAAGTGTGATTCCTCTGTAGTTACTACAATTGCTGAGGTCCCCTTTTTTTGGGAGCTTCACGAGGTGTCCTTCCTTCCAGTCCTTTGGAAACTTGCCTCCGATCCAAATCCTCGAGAATAGTGAGTGCAGACCCTCTGCAGCCCCAGCAGCATCTGCCTTCAGCGCCTCTGGTGGGATCTGGTCTGGTCCAGCTGCCTTGCCTCGATTTAACTGCTTTATGGCATCATTAATCTCTGCTTTAGTCGGAGGGTCGCAACTGATCGGTAAATCATTTCTTGCGGGTAGAATGTCGGGTGGGTTGCTTGGTGGAGGTCTGTTCAAGAGGCTGTTAAAATGTTCTATCCATCTTTTTGCCTGAGCTTCCTTTCCAAAAATAGCCTTCCTGTTGTAATCCTTGACAGGAACTTCAGGTTTTCCATATTTTCCAGCAAGAGTCTTTGTAGTCTGGTAGAGGATCCTCATGTGTCCTCCTGTTGCTGCCTTCTCTGCTTTCTCTGCTAACATTCCTATGAACTCCTCTTTGTCTTTTTTAATAGATTTTTTGACCTCTTTAGCTGATGCTCGGTACTCTTCCTGGTTACCAACTCTTGAGCTTCTTGTACGACTTGCATTTACCCGTTCTTTTAGGTCTCTTCTTATCCTTATCAAGTCCAGTGATTTTTGACTGATCCATTCCTTGTGTTCCACTTTCTTTTCCCCAATAACATCCTGACATGTCGATGTAAATACTCCTTTTACCTTAGCCCAGTGAGTCTCCAAATCTACTGTCTCTTCGAGGTCAACAAGGGGTTTGAATCTATTCCTCAGTGTCAGCTGGAACTCTTCCTTCTTGTCTCCATCCAGAAGGCTCACTTGAAACTTTCTCCTCTTTGTTCCTGCTCTGGTACCTTGTTTCTTGAGGCGGAGTTTGAGTCTTGCCAGCAGCATGTGATGGTCAGATCCAACATCTGCTCCTCTCTGTACTATGACATCCTCTAGTGAGCGTCTGAATCGTCGGGTGATGCAAAAGTGGTCAATCTGATTTTCAGTTACTCCATCCGGTGAAATCCAAGTGGCCTTATGGATCCTCTTGTGTGGGAATACTGAACCTCCAATCACATAGCTGTTAAATGCGCAGAAACTTGCAAACCGCTCTCCATTCTCATTCATTTGTCCTAAACCATTGCACCCCATAATGTCCTCATACCCTGTATTGTCCTGTCCTATCTTGGCATTGGCGTCTCCCATTATAATGTTCACATCTTTTCTTGGCAATGTGTCAACTATTTCCTGAAGCTGGTTGTAGAAGTCGTCCTTGTCCTCATCGGTTGCTTCATTTGTTGGGGCGTATATCTGCACAATGTTCATGTTGATGTTCTTGTTCTTAGTAGTAAATGATGCCAATATAATTCTCCTTCCATAGGGTTCCCATCCCCTCAGTGACCTCTGGGCGTGCTTGCTCAAGATGATCGCTACTCCTTCTGTATGCTTTTTGTCCTCCCTTCCAGAATACAAAATCTTTTCCCCAGTATTAAGTTGTTTCAGTCCGGACTGTATCCAGCGGGTCTCGCTAACTCCAAGTATGTGCAGTCTGTATCGCCTCATCTCCATTGTAACCTGGGCACTCTTTCCTGCTTCATACATGGAGCGGACATTCCACGACGCAATCCGGAGTGACTTGCTTGATGAAGGAGCAGTCGGGCCAGTGGCGTCCTTTCGGCTTTGTCCATTGTCCTTCATTGAATCTACAGGTGCAGATGCTCCCCCTTCTCCCAAGATAAAAGACTGATTTGAAGTATTTGCTTGTGTTTCTGTAACTGGTTTATTTTTACAGGGTGGGTAGTTGGCCCACCGCCAACTGGCTCTTCTCGGGAGACCAGGACCTTTGCACCTTTAGTCGCCTCTTACGACACGCAGTATCACGTCAGATGTATTCTCTGCTGTCCCTCTTCTACAAGAGAGCCCCGCATCTGCACGGGCGATACACAGGCATACTCAGGAAAAAAAACAAAAAAAACAAAAAAATGGACATTCAGAGTGTAAAAAGATGACTCTTCAGCTGATGTTTAAATGACATTGTCTCTCAAAGACAAAGGCAGAGAATTCGAAATCTGAAGCCCTTGAAAAGAAAAAGATTGTTCACCCATGGTCTTGAGGGACATCCTAGGAATTTTTAACTTTTTAGTATCAGCAGGTGATCTCAGATGCAGTGATGGTACATGGGGAGTCAAAAGACCAGTTAAATAAGTTTGTGCGTTTTTGCAGGCCTAGATACATTGTGACACTGGGTAGCCAGCTTTTACATTTTTTTTTCGTTTTTCTACCGGTGGTCAGAAGTCATGGACACAAAACCAGTGAGGGGCTACAGGCCGAGTTAGTCCTGAAAATCCATGTCAAATTACCATATTATTTCAGGAAAAAGTTGTGGATGTCCCAACCAGTTTGAAGTCTTGCCGTTCTTGGGAATATTTCCAGTGAGGCTATTTTGAGTTCAGGATTTACGGGCAGAATTTTAATTGATTTGGATGGGGTTAGGAACAAGTTTCAACAATACGTTTGGATGGGTTTAAAAGCACGGCAGAATAGGTTTGGATCGGTTAGCAATGGGTTTAACGATAGGTTTAGATGTGTTAGGAATGGGTTTACTAATAGGTTTGTGTGATGTTAGGAACGAGTTGAACAATAGATTTGGACGGAGCTAGGAACGTGTTTAATATTATGCTTGAATATGGTTAAAAATGTTTAATAATCAGTTTGGATGGGATTAGGGACAGGCTTAACAATACTGCCATGCAAAGGCAGAGCGACGTAACTGCTAAAGTATAAAGAGAGCACATACGATGGTCTGCCTTTGCACAGCAGAATAGGTTTGGATGGGTTCAGGAATAGGTTCAATAATAGGTTTGGATGGGGTTAAGGACGGTTTTAGTGATAACTTTGAATGGGGTTGAGAACGGGTTTAACGATAGATTTGGGTTGGGCTGTAATAGACTTAAAATAATAGGTTTGGATGGGGTTAGGAACAGGTTTAATACTAAGTTTTAATGCCGTGAGAATTGGGTTTAATAATAAGTTTGGGTGGGATTAGGATGGCCTTAATACTAGACTTGGGTGCTGTTGGGATTGGGTTTAATAGCAGCTTTGGATGGGGTTAGGAACAGATTAAATAAAAGGGTTGGATGAGGTTAAGAAGCTAAATTTAATTATAAGTTTGGGTGGGATTATGAATGGGAGTAGTCATTGGTTTGGGTGGGGTAAGGAATAAGTTTAATAATTGGTTTGGGCATGGTTAAGAACAAGTTTAATAATAAGTTTGGGTGGGATCAGGGACACGTTTAATGACACTGCCATGCAAAGGCAGAGCGACGTAACTGACAAAGTATAAAGAGAGCACATACATTGCTCTGCCTTTGCACGGCAAAATAGCTTTCGATGGCGTTAGAAACGGGTTTACTATAGGTTTGGATGGGGTTAACAACGGGTTGAATAATTGATTTGGATGGGATTGAGAACGGGTTTAGTAATTGGTTGGAATGGATTAGGAAGGGTTTAATAATAGGTTTGAATGGGTTAGGAAGGGCTTAATAATAGGTTTGAATGGGTTAGGAAGGGCTTAATAATAGGTTTGAATGGATTAGGAAGGGTTTAATAATAGGTTTGAATGGATTGGGAAGGGTTTAATAATAGGTTTGAATGGGTTAGGAAGGGTTTGATAATAGGTTTGAATGGATTAGGAATGGTTTAATAATAGGTCTGAATGGATTAGGAAGGGTTTAATAATAGGTTTGGATGGGGTTAGGGATGAGTTTCCTTTTTTCTATTCTCTCTCTTTCTTTTCTACTATTCAATGGATTTTTGACGATTCTGTTTCCGTTTCCATACATATGAAAACACGGCTTTATTCTGATTAAAACTAAGATTTCATATCGTGACCAGCATTTTACACCTTAGCCGTACGCTCCAACTGTGTTCTTAGCCTAAAATTCTCACTTTTAACAGTTTTTGATTCTCTGGTTCTCCAGACCGCGCTGACTGGGAGATTCTCACTGATCTCACCAACCTAGATCCAGGCACAACAGGTTGAGAGAGTGGAGGCGGCAGTGGGCATGGACCTAATCCCTCCCCACCCCCACCCCCCCCACTACTCCCACCTAGTGGAGGTAAAAGGGAATGGGGGGGGGGGGCTTTGATAAAGACTATTGATAAAGAGAGTCAAAAGATATGTGTGTGTGGGGGAGGGGGGGAACACAAAATAAGGGGGGAGGGGAGAGTTCCATTTGAGTCACAGAATAAGGATACCACATGGACACAACTTTGGGAGCGTCTGTGAGTGTGTGGTTGCTGGGGCGCTGCCCCCTAGCGAGTTAGTCGTCTCGCTGTTTGGGAGGAGTTCCGTATGCGTTACATGTAATTTTTACCGCTATTAAGTAAAGCTCACTGTTGCACATTGTTCCAGACCTTATGACCAATTATCACTTCATATTCACAGTAACATTTGTAACATACTTGCTAAGAAAAATAGTATAATCCAAGAAAAAAGTCTGAAGTGAGACAAAATCCGAAAACAGCTGCCATTTTGAAACTTGCTGGGGAGAGGTCATAGCAACAGATTTTACCAAAAGCGCGACTGGCGAAGGTTTACTGAAACAAAACTTGGTATAGTGTTCACTCACAACACATGGAATGGTCAGATGGACCTGGGGGCGTGAGGGTCTAGTCAGTTTGTATCAATGGGCGATAGTCAGATTGACTACTCAGGCGAAAAGGGGCTGGGTTAGCCATTGGCGTTCTACGTACACTCAAGTAGGCCCTCATTAGCTCAGATCATGCAATCTCCGAGCAGCTGAAATCGGATTGTTTCACTACTATGCCGATTCATATTTTTTAAACACTATGCAATTTAACAAGGTCGGTAACTTTCCGTAATTTAGGTCAAGGTACTGACTGTGGGTATAAGTAAATTTTTTACCAACAATCAGTTAACTCTCCTGCGTGGCGAAACGGTTAAGACGTGTGATTAAGGAGCGGAAGGGTGTGGGTGCAGATGATTTATGATTATTATGTGTATGTGTGGTCTTTCAGATGCTTCTAATGTTTCTAATGCAGGAACATCGAGATGAAATGGAAGCGAGATAGATAGGGGAGAGAGCCAAGTAAGAGAAAGCGAAAATGCCATGAAATATTTGTTTCTATTTCTTTAGTAAACCCCCCAAAAAATACCTAGCCCCTTTTTTTTTCAACCCCCTCAAAATAAGCCCTCTTTAGCATGTAACGCATTCGGAACTCCTTCCGGTTGTTTTTATAGTAAATGCGCGGCTTACCGATTAACACTCAGAACATGAAATTTATTATGTGCCGGGATAAAGTTATGTAAAGCGTAAGGGGAAGGACTTCCGAATGCGTTCCATACCCCGAGTGAAAACAATACATAGCTACCCCCGGCGGCTTTCCCTGATATGTCAATCTGAATACCGCCCAGACGAACATCGGCCTACGGCCTCGACGATACAAACTGACTAGACCCTCACGTCGTTACATATCAATCTGACAATGCCTATGCACTTGTCGAGCTATGGAACGCATTCGGAAATCCTCCCGCGTATGGATACTCCTTCCCCGATTGCCAATAATTTCGTGACCTTGGTTATTTGTTTTATCTCCATTTTCTGAAATGGTGGAGATCTTTTAGTATGTAGAAGAGGTATAACAAAAATTAATGTACACTTTGACACTTGTTTAAAATGCGTTGTGGCACTTATCAAGCTGTTTCACAGTTCCGATTTATTCTAAGGCCTTATCATAACACCAAAACCCCAAACGTTCAACGTGAATTTTTCAATTGTGCAGAACAGTGGAGTTGGAACAAACAAGAACTAAAGTCGCGATTTCCCATCTGGTCTGGGCCTATGACCAGCTTTACACTGGCCTGCCTAGATCTATCAACATGCACGAATCCGCAGCAATGATCAAATCAATACTAGAAATAAAAGCACTTGCATGAGCTTACCTTGTAGAAACTTCACCTTCGGCAGATAGGCTATCAGCTTCTTACCCAGTCAGCAACCCTAAGGTCATCCGATGCATAGGATTGACTTCAAGTTTCCTCATAGGAATGACATTGTTTCTATGTAGATCGACCGGTCGCGGGGTAACGCCAACGTCGGTCTGGTGCGGGAAATCTGCTTCTATATGATAATCGCACCAACCCTACAGAATTCCTATACAAAATTAATCTACGTGGGACTGACATAATGAATCGGCACCCACTGTAAGCCTACCATCTCCACAGAAATCCTGCATAAATCTTACGTCACATTGAAGTAGGCACGCTGGCTGGACACCGTCGGCAGATATCAGCGTCTCAGTCAATCCATGAAGACGTCAAACACCCTTGATCAACTGCGAAAACCTTTCCCCCTGTCTCACACCGATGTTGTCGCTATGAGCTGAAACTATGAACTGACCGAGTTCTTTCCACGTGCCTCCTGCCGGCCTCGGCTTGGACTGAACTATCAGTGTATCCCGTGAGCTGCATGGAAAAACTGTTCACCGTTGATACCGGGGGGGGGGGGGTGAAAACATGAATGGAACTGATTGGGGGACAAATCACAAAATCACTGGAAATCGCGACCATATTTTGCACAACTGAAAAATCCGACGTTGAACGTTTGCGGCTTTTGTATTATGAAAAGAAGTTAAAATATTATATCAGAACTGTTAAACAGCTCGATAAATGCCTCAGCGGATTTTAAACAAGTGTCATAGTGTGCATTTGCTATATCTCTTCTATTAAAAGATCTCTTTTAGAGAACAAACAAAAACTTAGGTCGCCAAAAACAGGATAGTCACTGATATACTCAACAGCATGCCTAGGTGGTATTGTGAACAGCAAAGCTCTTCTTTCTCAGAGCTTCAAAATCTAGCGATAGCCATGTACAACATGCACTGTGAAATCGCAAATTATTCTCATCAGAACTGAAGAATGGCATAGTAATACAGATGAGCAATAGTGTAGGGACCGAATGGGGGGTGGGGGGGGGGGTCTAGAGCAGGGGTGACCACACTTGCTTAATGTTAGAGCCACATACGTTGAACTTCAGATGTTCGAGAGCCACAAGATATGAAAAAAAAGTGCACACACGGTTTCATTGTTACAGACACATAATTTTTGTTACAAAAAAGTTCATATTAAGAAATACAAACATGTGACAATATTTACTTATGTATGCCCTTTTTTTAACTGTTAATTCGTATTAGTTCCAATAATCACAAAATACACACATTATGTACCAAATGTTTTCAAAATCTTAACTAATGATATTGTTATAACTATACTGAATGTATTGAACACGATAATGAGCTACGGAAACATCTAAGAAAACGTGCGAATTTGCATTTCAGTAACAACATTAGACTGCCAAAAATAAAACTAAAAGGGTTTTAAAAAAAACAAGAGAAAGATTTTTAATTATATTATTTTAGGTTAACTGTGATGAAAAAAAGAACTCGGCTAAAATATTTCTACGAGCCATTTGCTGAGCGCCAAAGAGCCGCTTGAGGCTCGCAAACTGCGGTTTGGCCACCCCTGGACTAGAGACAAGGTGCTCGCCTCTCATGCTGAAAACATCGGGTTCAATTCCCGGCCGGTGCCGGCATGTTGGAAATTTGGAGGAATTTCCTGTCCGTAATCCTATGATAGGTAGGATCGAGCTCCTACTTTTCTCGGATAGGGACAGAAAAACTCGGAGGGCCCGTGTGCGCATTGTCCACACGTTAAAAATACCTTGGCAGTTTTGGAAATCGAGAAAAGCAGGCCTAACAAGGCCGCTGCCGGGGCAGAATTAAAAAGAAGCTAACTAATTTCTACCCCCCCCCCCCTACAACAACAACAAAAATGAACAGGAACAAGAAAAAAAAAAGTGCAAAAATGTCAAGGGCAGAGGTTCTCGGCAAAATAAGTACCTCAGAACGGGGACCAGAGGGATCCAAATATAATAATTTCACACCGGCACTCGTACTCAAGGTCAAGACAGTTAATAAAAGCCTCTACACGCTGGAGTATTATATAATGTAGGTCACAACCGCTGAACCATTCAGGCGAGACCGGCATTCGCATGCAGGGGCTCCCGCGGCAATCGTTCAAGGTGAGATAGAGCAGAGTTGGATTGTTTGGGGTTTCCGGATGGTCTCACCCATAGATTTACTACACTAACTAGATCGCGGGCCCTACCGCAGCGATGTGAAGACACCGTGGTGCATGGCAGCCATTTTCTTAAGACTTCGCACGCTCAGCGGCGAAGAGGTGCAGCTAGTAATCGGCCTACCGCGAACACTTGCTTTATTATGTCAGATCAACGTTCCCACCTTCCTGTCCCTTCTCACTCTTTCATAAAATATAACAAAATGCAAAATGTTAAAAAATCGGGGTGGGCCGGGGATGTGAAAGAAGTCTAGAATCAGCGTCTTGATGATGACTTCTTTTTTTTGTGTGTGAATAATTAAAGAAAAAAAAACCCCAAACTAAACCGCTGTCAATAACAGCTTGACGGACATTTTTTATTCATTCATATAATTCATCATTATCCATCACTGACAAAATAAGCCCACTTTCAACTACCCTATCGTGCCCACCCTCCGATTTAAACGCCATGGTAGCCTTTGTACCTAGATCTAAACCTTGAAAATAGCACCAGCTTTTTAAAATGTGTGCGGCTCTGACAAAATCAGTCACATGGTGAAAATTTTCATTTTTGAGATAAATGCATGTATCCTTATGCACTGGTATTTGGTGTGCATTTTAAAACTTAATTTGGGTTCAATAGGCCTATTCTCTGATTTTATATGATTTTTTTTAAATTCAGGGGGGGGGGGGTAGCAAAAGCAACTTTTGAGAAAATCACGTTTAAAGTTTTCTTTTGTTTTGACAGATAATACTTTTGGTATGAGATGCAACATATATTTTATGTTCGTTTTTTATGTATAGAATAACCATTTTTGTGGGTTTTAATGTTTGTTTCATGAAAAAATATAGTGTGGTTGATTTTCTGCGAATTTTTTTGTAAGGTGGGATATTTTCAATTACTCGCTAATATTACTGTATAATGAAACAAATTTGAAAAAAAGACGCTTATGAAGTTTTAACTACAAAGGAAAACAGCCAAAGTTTATATAGCACAACAACTGAACTAACAGAAAAAAGATAAGGGAAGTATGAAGGAGAACCAGATGATGGACAGAGTAAAACAAGTAATAATTTAACAATGGCATGAACATTCAGGTAGGTTCATATCTATAATAATTTATTCTTCCCTTGAATAAATCAAGACAATAAAAATGCATTATGTATTAATAATAATATAATAAGGGATAATACACCACAGCAGATAAATGTCATAATTGTAAACATATAATTATACATTACCTAAAATATGTCATCAATTAATAAATGCATCATACAATGACTAGTATCATTTTAAAGTCTGGTCAAACCACAAAGTGGCCATACTTGTCTAATTTCAAAAGTTGGCGTAACACTAAATATTACGTAAGGAAATAGGCAATCAGAACAATGAAAGATAATAAATATAAAATATTGTATGCGTGTTCCTTTTAGAATTACAAGTTTCAGTGTTATATGTGTTTTGGTTACAGTTTTACAAAGTTTTGAAATAGCGCTCTTTTTCAAGTTTTCTTGCATGATACGTAAGAAAAAGTACAAGCAAAGAAACCCATGAGAATAAGCATGATAATGCATACCATTGAAACAATACAAATAGTGAAAAAGTAGTAATATCCAGTGAAGAAATCAAACAGAGCTGGAATGGTGACTGAATGATGATGAATCAGACGAGCTGCACTACTATCAGTCGAAACAAAACACCAGATGAACTATTACACATGTATTTTCTAAAGGACCTAATATTTTCTTTTCACCCATGAGAGATAGTTGTAAACAGTTTATTCCAATTCCAAATTACTTTTTGCCTCTCCCTTTGCTTTTCCCTTTCCCTCTGGAGGCTTTTGCAGTTGGTTCCTTCCTCTGCTTTGCTTGTGATGGTCCAGCTTCTGCTACATCTGGTTCACCATTCCTCTCCTCCGACCTGCCTATCCTTGGCTGAGGACGGGATGGCTGAGGGGCCACCAAATCATTACACTTTTCAGAGACAAAGTCCTTTATTCCACCGACACTCTAGGGTGAGACTTGAGGGCCTAAGTACATCTGGTATGACCGTCAAATCAAACGTATCACCTGAGAATAACATAAACTGAACGGGCACTGAATCTATTACTCTTTACACAACATAATTTTCATTAAGGCTATCAAAACGAAAATGATGAAATTTAAAACCCTTGATTTTCTTGAAAAATTGTCCTAAAAGTATTGTCCAGTCATACATTGGCACAAAAATTTCTCCCCTTTCATTTCCACACAATTCAACAGTACTGCAGGCAGAAGACTCTTTGACAACTTTGGCGATATCTCCCAGACAGTTAACCTCGTTCACCTTGTGCCTCATCTTCACCAGCCCAAACAACCAATCACAGCTGGACTTTGCATGCCTTCATAATTATGTCTCAACAGTTCTCCCTGGCACGACCATGGCAATGACACCTTCTATAAATGTAACACCAAGTGCATCGTCTTCATCTAAACAAGAAGACAAAGAATACAGAGAGAAGATAAACATGACGTCACATATCAAGAAAACATCACAAAAATGTAATGTTGCATCATTAAAATTTTGTGTTTCAATTTGTTGTTTACAAGAAGGCATTCACATCATCACTCTAATACCTTTCACGTATGCATGAACCTCCATCACCATGCAATAAAACAGAACAAAAAAAAACAAAAAACACATTTAGACCTCTCGGAAGCAAAACTGTGTCTGAGTAAAAAGTTTTTCATACAAAACAATCACTAAACTGTCTTCAAATTAAAACATTTTGGTGATTCGTTTCCATATTCTGGTGAACGCGCCTCATAAAAATTATTGACAATAATTTTGCATTTCAAGACCAAGAAACCCCCCATCTGCGAATAAGATCAGGATCTTATAATTCGCAGACGTCTGCGAATAAGCACTTCGTTGGGGAAAAACTCCCTTGCGTCCTTCCAGCAAGATAATATATGAAAAAGTCCTACTTTGTAAATTTATCCCCATAAGAGTAGATCCACCTGTTCTGGGCCCTACACATCATATTTGATCCTTATTATTTACATCCCGTTCTCCTCTTCCTTGGCACTGTGTTAGCCTCCAATCAGTACCAGGCAATTTTTCCCAGGCCAGGGGGAGGGGAGGCTAATGCAGCTTATCAACCATGTAAAAGCATAAAAACTAACCGTTTGATCTAGACTAGGCCTAGATTATGCTGCCTGTGTGGTATGACCTGTCGGCATTCCCCGTGACACCCACCTACCGATACGCATTGAATCGAAAGTGCTTGGCAAGGCGATAGATCTCGTCTATTTTGTAGTGAAATAGTAGCCTAGGCCACACAGATGACTGGTGACTTGCCAGCTAAATGAACTGTATCAATACTTCTGCACGGTGCTATTTCTAGAAACTGCCATTCCAATTAGACTAGATCTAAAACATTAAACGCTGTGGCTATTCTTACGGCAGCCTACCAACTGTTAGTCCATTGCCAGATTGATATGTAACGACGTGAGGGTCTAGTCAGTTTGTATCATCGAGGCCGTAGGCCGATGTTCGTCTGGGCAGTAGTCAGATTGACATATCAGGGTGAGCCGCCGGGGTAGCTATGTATTGTTTTCACTCGTTAACTCTAAGAAGGACTTCCGAATGCATTCTATAGTCCGAGTGAAAACAATACATAGCTACCCCGGCGGCACACCCTGATATGTCAGTCTGACTACTGCCCAGAAGAACATCGGCCTACGGCCTCGATAATACAAACTGACTAGACCCTCACGTCGTTACATATCAATCTGACAATGGACTAATATAGCCTAGGTAAGTTGGTAGGCTGCCGTAAGAATAGCCACAGCGAACATTAAATGATACCTGGTGAATGATCTTGACTAGATCTATATCTAGCGAGACTGCTAGCCTGATAGCAGACCGAGCTTTCGCCCTTTCGTATTTTCACAGTGATTCAGCCTGCAATTACTGATTATCTCTGAAAAAAAAGTCATTAACATTAAGTAATACTCACCTTTCAATGAAAAAGACAGGTCCAAGCTCAGATTCTTTCTTGTGAGACTTACAAAGGACAAACAGCAGAAAACGAAAGTAGCGGATCGATGACTCAGACTGTTTACAACACGTCTTATCAAAATGGCGGATCCCTCTCTAGGGGTGCTTCACTTTTCGCTGGCTCAACCAATGGGAAGCCGCGATCTAGTTAGTGTAGTAAATCTATGGTCTCACCACATTATTTTAGCACAGGTGCCACACACTTCTTAGACAAGCTCGGCTTATGTAGCGAAGGTGGTCGCAGCTGAACGTTGGGCACAGTGCGTGGGTTCTCCTATAGGCCATATAATCAAAGTTTGCGACAAAAGGCTGCCAGGAGGGAATAGTACAGTACGATATTTTTCATTCAATAGTAGAGCTGTTTATCTCAATAAAATAAATAATTAGAAGAAAAAAACCCAGAGTGGACTAAAGACTGATTATTGCACAGACAAAGGGCATCCATTTGGGTTGCCTTTGTCCTTTTCTTGATCTTATTCTTCCTTCTTTTCTTTCTTTCTTTCTAGCCCTCAAAAGGGCTCCTCATCGGCTGCTTCTTTCCTTTATTTGGATCGTCGGGTTGGCGCTATTCCTGACAGAGAGTGTGAGGGAGATTTTATAGTTTCCATATCCGACATCTCCCTCATGTCCACCAGCCCATTGTCCTTGTCATTCATTCTTGTGCCAATGTGGTCAAGTTTGTTTAAAGGCAAGATGTTCACCTCTCATGTCGAAGACACCGGGGTCGATTCCCGATCGCTGCAGGCATGTTGGAAGTTTTGGAATTTTTGTCATATTTTCCTGTCCCTGATCCTATGGTAAGTGGGATCGAGCACCTAGTCTTCTTGGATAGGGACGAAAAACTAGGAGGGCCCGTGTGCAGGTTGCGCACGTTAAAGATACATTAGCAGTTGAAGTCGAGAAGAGTAGGCCTAACAAAGCCGATGCCCCCGCAAAATCTGCGAAGAAAAAGCTAGTCCTGCCCTCCCCCACCCCCTTCCTCAACGCCGACCTGCTCTGCACTGTGTGACTCCGTGACTGCTCCAGTTGTAAATGGGCTGCAAAGACACTAATGCAAATTTCCCAAATGGGATAAAAAAAAAAAGTATACAAAATATTTGAGAATGTATTTGATCATAAAATGTTTATTGAAATTTGTATAAGATATTTTCTGGACTTATTTGGAGTCTTGGTTATTTTTTAATTCAATTGTGATGCACGTCCAGGGGCACTGACAATTTATGGTAATATAATTTTTAATTAATTGTATGATGGTGGCCAGGCAGGTAAGTCAGAGAGAAATTTGTCCTGTAGATGGAGGGTCGAATCCGTAACCTCCAAGGCAACAAAACGAATCCGATCACTGGACCATCTTGGCCCATTAGCAGGCAATCCAACTGTCACTCCAGTGTCCAACATTCCAAACTTAAACGCGGCATAAGAGCTCAGCGTTCTATAGTTGGGATATTTCTTAATTTATGACCGAAAAAACGCCAAACTTTTTTTTCCTTGATAAACATTTATATTTCTGCATCCATTGATCATTTCATAATTAGTTTTTGCAAGATCCGGAAATGTTATATTGGTTAAGTGAATAAATGTTTGGGCATTACAGGGTTTAATAAAAAAGGCAAAATTGCACATCTTCCCGTACATTTACGTATAGGATGAATGTTAACCCATGAACTCTTTACACCGGTAGGCCTGTACAGGGCGCACAAATCAATGCTCATTACAGACGGTTTTGATTTTCGAGGCCTACGTCATATTTCTACAGTGTGTGTTTAGCGTGTGGAATCCCCTTTTTCATATCCGGTTTATCCCCTTGTGTTGAGTAGTCTGCCGTGTGCTCGTTTAGCAAATCGGCTGTCGAAGATAACGGAAAAACTTTGTTCAACTTCGCCGTTACGTGTCTTGCCACTGCCAGACCAGTTCAAAATAATTAAAACTACGTCATTCTCCGTTATGCAATAAAACAGTACAGACTTTTAGCTTGTAAATTTGCCATTAATTAGATCGAGATGAAAAGGATTATCGATCAGGGGACATTTTTTCGATTCACTTTGTGATCTTGGATCTAGAAGATTAAGATCTATATTATGATGTTTATCTCGAAACCTTGTGAAGGACATGATCTAAATACAGATCTGCTTGTTCTGTTCTCAAGTTATAGATCAATTAATCCTGTATTGTTTGTTAGTTTTATAGATTAACGCTGGTCGAGTCAAATAGATCTAGATTTGGCCTGTTGAACCCTTTCTGATATAAATACTGCCATGACAACCAATAACCTACATCAATCCGACGACGGATTGACCTCAAGTTTGCTCGTAAGAATGGCACCGTTCTGACGTAAGAAATCCAGCATTGGAAATTAGGGTTTCGAAGTTGGCAATCGCTCAGAATACTACTTTGCTCCGACTGAAATCCAATATAAGAATGATGTCATTCGTTTTCTACATCAATCCAATGTATGAATATTGTTCATAGGACTGACATCGTTTGCACATAGGAATGACGTCGTTCCAATGTTGGCAATTCGATCAGAATGGTACTTTGTTCCCATTCAAATCCGACAAAGGAATGATGCCATTTTTCCTACATCAATCCAATGTAAATATTCTTCAAAGGATTGACAGCAAGTTTGCGCATAGGAATGATATCGTTCTGATTTTGGCAATCTGATCAGAATATTACTTTGTTCCAACTTAAATCTTACATAGGAACGATGTCATTTTTCTACATCAATCCAGTGTAAGAATTCTGTGTAGGACTGACGTCAAGTTTGCACAATATACCAATGTTGGCAATGGGATCAGAATACAACTTTTTTTCCTATTTAAATCCGACTTAGGTGTGATGTCATTTTTTTTCTTTACATCAATCTGATGTAGGAATTCTTCATAGGACTGACATCAAGTTTGTGCACAGGAAAAACATCGTACGATGATGACAATCCGATCAGAATACTACTTTGTTCAGACTTAAATCTAACATAGGAATAACGTCATTTTTTATCTACATCAATCTGATGTGGGAATTCTTCGTAGGACTGACATCAAGTTTGCAGGTAAGAATGGCGTGGTACGACGCCGGCAATCCAATCAGAATACTCCTTTTCTTTTTCCAACTTATAATTATCTACCATAGGAATGATGTCAGTTTACCTTCATCAATCTGACATGTCAATCCTACATAGGATTCCTACATTTCTGTGCTGGAACTTCATGTTACTGCAATAATGTTGAACGCAGACTGAAGGGCTATCCTATTAACAGCTGGCCCACGGCAAATCAACTGAAAAATAACAATACATGCGATAATTCTACGATCTTTATACCCAATCTTAGGCTTCACCCAATCTGACAATGAATTATTGAAGATAAACTTTCCAAGTAAAATGCCTGTTTTGGTGTACCATAAAGTAGGCCCAATTTATCCGACAGGGTCATATTTCTGTGCTTTTCAAAAACTTACTTTTTAAAAGCAATTAACATACTTTTTTTTTCAAATCATTTTTATATGCGAAATACAACAGGAATGTCTTTAATTCTTAACAGCAGTTGTTCATTATCGTTTGTATGGGAAACGGCAAAAATGGACCTCTGCATTTCTATGTCTGCGATTCAGCAACGAAGAACTGAGAATAGGTAGAACGTGCATGACGTCAGAGAGTGTTCTTGTTTTGTTCTTCCGACACATAAGATGGCCGTTGGATCAGCTGATTAGTGTAACTTCGAGATATGTCTAAGCGGTTAAAAAGCCTGCTGGTTGCATTGCAGTTGACTTTTATGACAGGGGTGGAAAGGATGGATCCAAGCTGGTCAGGTTCCCTACCATCCGTGTAAACAAGGGAAAGGAAGTGAAAGAATTGACCGAACGTCTCCCATGTGCATGTACACACGTGCCATCGTTTACTGTAGCGAACTACTTTTAGCTAGCCTCCCATTGGTTCTTGACGCCTCAAGTGCTCGCATTGCAAATACGATTTACGAATCAAAATCAAGACCACAATCGCCTTGGTGATGCGTGGGTCTTTACTGCAAAGATGGCGGATATGCGCCTTCTACCTATACTTCTCCTCTGTCTGGGGATAGAAATATATCGCATCTAAAAATAGAATGGGATATCCCATGCTTGCACCCAGTGACCTGCCTAGACAATGGTGCGTCATCGGTGTTGTCTGCATGAAACTGTCTGTAATGAGCGCTTGTCACAGGGCGCCCTGACATTTGTTACCGCGACCTTAGGAGGCTATTGACACGGCATAGTGAAACAAAATCAGGCTTCAAAGGGTTAAATTAAGTATTCCGACTGCGGCCAACATAAATTCGATTCTCTGCCAAGTCCTCTGCATAACTGTCACACTCTGTACCTTTCCAGACAGAAATTATTCTTTCACGTCAGGGTTTAGGGAATGGTAAAGTAACCTATGGTCTCATCGCACAGTGTTCAGTTTCAATTCCCTTTCAGGCCCGACACAGTTGCCGTGTTATCCGAGATACAGAATACAGAAACGGACCATTCCTTCTTTCACTACATGTCCACAGCTGGCGCGCGTATAAACACGGTGAGTACTACTGACAGAGTTCTTTGGTACTAGTCTTTTTTGTTCTATTGTGAAGGGGTGTGGTGCGAATTGTTGCAGTCTTGACATGGACGGTACGCGGGCAAGTCGACGAATTTGGCGAATTGAACCATCTCGGTAACCTGTGTCTCGGGTGTTATGCTGGATGAAACGGGGATTTACCCTGATATACCCCCTGTTCGAGTGACGTATGCATTTAAGCATAATACAGTGGTCTCCGTCTAAGAACTCGCCGCCTTAGAACCCGATCCGCCTTAGAACCCGCTGTTGCCGCGAAACCGAATTTTTTCACTATAATTTACATGCGTAAGAACCCGCTCTGAAACGAAAAATCCGCAAGAACCCGGCATTTGACCGTGAGACAAGCACACTTTTACGTAAAATTTCGATATTAAACACAAAATTCTCTTTCAAGTTGACGGAATAGAACAAAGCCACACAGTACAGTGAAAGAGAACAGGTGGAGGGAAGGTGGGGGGGGGGCGAACCGCACAAAGGATGGAGCCCAGTTACGTCTTTCGTGTGCAAGCAGGCTACTCCTAGACTAAATTAGCATAGTCATTACTGTTACGATTTGGGGTCCTACCCTCGAGTGTTATGGGGATGGTTATTATGAAATTTAAGTGTTCGACTGCATTTAATAAAATCGAGAGGTTTTACAAATTACTCTGCCATACCATGCCACATACACTAATAACAATTTCGAGTAAGTTATATCAAGGACCTTGTAGGGCCACAAATTTATTACTTAAGATTCCTAACAATTTCGTCTATCTTACATATTAAAAAGACAACATCAGCAGCATCAAATGAAAATACTATAATACATAACTAGAAGTCTCCTCTAGATTCTTAAAAGATTAGAAAATCCATATCATTCTGACTCATTCACAGTTTACTTAGTAATTATTTATCTTCAGAAATATAATCTGCCTACTATCTCACCAATAATATTCTTATGTCTCAGACGACAATATTAACTCAGTAATAGCTTATAAAGGATCAAACCGTCAAGACACACTGACGTAGTTAATATAGATCTAGATCTGCTCTAGGATGGGCTGGCAATCCCCAGCCTCATCCAGACACATCAAATTACAATTTACAAATGTGTATATCAGTCACTCAGTCTAGATCTTAATTGCAAGTAAAGACATTATAATCTTGCATCCTTTGGTAGCACTTCTACTGGAAAAGTAGGGTCAGATTCACGACATCGTCGACGCACTGTCTCAAAACTTACGATTGGTTCCCTGAAATGATATCAGGGAACTGGAGAAAATAGCTGTGGGTAAATTCATTGTCTATCAAGGACATAGACATGTCTTTAACAGTCTCATGATTCTCTCAGGCTGAATCTTGCCGACACCCTCGCAGGAGGAAGGACCTGCATGGAGTGCATAAACCTAAAGATGGCTTCGCTTATATCTTCTGCAACCCCAGCCAACTGCTCCAATTTGATTGGTGCATCCATTTCGAGCTCAGCTCGCAGTCTATTAATAGTAACAGACAAAGTTAAATTACCATGTCAAAAGCGTTCGCAAAGTCTCTCCACCCTCTACGTTTTATGTACGAATTTATTCACTCCTTATTCGCCCCGTCTTCCCTTGCTAAAGTACACCAAACCACCGGGTCGAAAACTGCACCTTCACTGTTAATTTATCCATTCGTTCTATCTTGCCCCACTTTCTTTCCATCTCTAAGAAAAAGCGTTCCAAAAACAAACTGTCCACGGGAATAGTTCAAGGACGTTTGCACTGGCCAAAATCAATGATGCCATGAAATAAACAAAGCGTGACCCAGCACGGCAATTCAAATCCTAACCCTGACATATCCCCCACCCCAGTGAAAATTTTAAGAAAAATTTACACGATAGGATCCAAGAAATCCCAAAGTTATTGTGGTAGGGGCTTAAGTAGTACTGTAGAAAAATGAGCCTTAAGCTTGAGAAGAAAAATCTAACTAAGAACGTGCATATTGGATGGACAAACAGCATACAATTATTGATGCCACGTTCTATAGAATTTATTCTATTTAAACATTCTTACTGCACACAATCAAAATTCTCAGAAACATCTATAATAATAATGAGTATATCACTGTATACTGCTGGATTAAAGTATAACTATTATCAAATAATGAAGCCTTACTGAAGGAATAGGCTCATAATTATCTAGTCAACACACATAATTGCTGCTTATATACACATTCACACACAATATATTGTTAATTAAAATACTGTGGTATCCAATGGCAGCAGTAGCTCTGGTAGCTTGGTTTGCCATGTCTCTATCTCATTGACCCGCTGACAAGGGCGTCAGGTTTGCCAGAAGTTCAGGTCACAGTCAGGAATGACGCTGGTGGAAAGAGGATATTCACAAAAAAGGGTTGTAAAACTGGTTCATAAAGTAATGAACAAGATAAATGTGAATCCATCCACCGTCTAGAATTGAGGGGGACAAGCACTATCCAACCCCAATACAAGACACAACACTCTTTAATAGGAAATTAAATGAGACGTGACAAAATATCAGCTTGGGAATTGTCACCGCCCGGGATAGCACGGATAACAAACCGGTATTCCTGGAGTGCAAGACTCCACCTCGTTAATCGAGCATTTTTAGCCCTGTTAGTCTTTAAGAATAACAACGGACGATGGTCCGTTTCAATTATAAATTCAGACATGAGAAGATATCGCGAAAATGCGTTTACAGCAAAAATGATAGCGAGGCACTCTCGCTCGATAATTGCATAGCGGCATTCCCTATCTAGCAACTTGCGGCTGGCGTATAGACATGGCCGCAAGGTATCGTCTCGTTCCTGTAATAACACAGCTCCCAATCCCTTGTCCGACGCATCAGTGCGGACAATAAATATTTGGTTTATATCTGGTAGTATGAGAATGGGAGAAGTGGAAAACAGTTGTTGAACGGTACGAAGTGTATCAGCACATTCGGTTGTCCATTTCACTTTATTAGGAAAATTCTTTCTTGTGAGGTCCGACAACGGAGCTGTAAGCGAAGAAAAATTTGGAATGAATTTCCTATAATAATTAAGAAAGCCCAATAAACTACGAACTTCTTTCTTAGTTCGAGGGGGTTGGAGCTTTAAGATGGTAGTTATCTTCTTGTCATCAGGAGTCTGAACGCCGTGGGCAATTGTATGGCCCAGAAAATTAATTTCATTATATCCTAAAAACACCTTACTGGGTTTCGCCGTAAGGCCAGCTCGACGAAGAGCAATAAAAACTTGTCGAAGGGCTGCGAGGTGGCCCGACCAATTGGTTTCATAAATACAAATGTCGTCAAAATACGACAATACGGAATTCATACCCTGGAGCAATATTGTCATCATACGGGCGAAAGTAGCAGGGGCTGTAACTAACCCGAAAGGCATATAGCGCCACTGCATAAGACCCAACTCAGTCTGAAAAGCGGTATATTGCTTGCTATTCTCATCAAGCGGAATTTGCCAATAGCCTTTGGAAAGATCAATTTTAGAAAAAATCGTTGCCCTCGCTAACTGAGCAAAAAGATTCTCCTGGTTGGGAATCGGTTCAGCGTCATATATCGTAACCTCATTAAGTTTACGATAGTCAATACAAAAACGCACGGTATCATCTTTTTTTTTCACTAAGACGATGGGTGAGTTATATGGACTCGTCGATCGCTCTATCACTCCTAGGTGAAACATGTTACGTACCTCGGTTATTATAGTCTCCTGTGCGTGCAGTGGACGCGGGTATGGTTTAACAAAGACGGGTATATCCGTCTTTAATCTTATAACATGCTGTACCAAAGAAGTATTACCTGGTAGATCAGTAAAGACTGTACTAAACTCATTAAGCAAATCTCTTATATCTTGTCTTTGCGATTCAGATAAGTCTGGATTTATATTTACATCCGAAGTGTTTTCAGAAGATCGAAGTGCGGGGATTGAATTCTCTATCTTAATAGGATCATCATCGTCAACTGAAACCAAGGCCGCATTGGCCTGAGCAACCACATTCCGGCGATTATTCTGTCGATTATCATCGTCGGACAGGTACTGCTTTAACATATTTATATCGAAGACTTTGTCCTGTCCCCGAATCTTGATAAGATAATTTACTCGAGAAAGTCTCTTTAGAACTTTAAAAGGTCCCTTCCATGTAAGAAGGAGTTTATTTTTCGTCTCCGGAAGGAGAACAAGAGTTTGGTCTCCGACGGCCAAGGTTCGCAATCGGCTACCTTGATCACGATATTGTTTATAAAGACTAGCATGCGCAGCTGAAGATTTTTGTGCGAGCTGACATGCGTTAAGAATTCGATGGCGCAAGTCTACAACATATTGATATGCAGACCGCGTATCATTGTCGTCGGTGTCTGATCCGGCGAATAAATCATGAAGTATGGCCATTGGACCACGCGGCTTACGACCATACAATAATTCGAAGGGGGAAAAACCCGTCGATGCGTTCGGCAGTTCTCGGTATGCAAAAAGAATAGCGGGGAGTTGTCGATCCCAATCACTCGGTTTGTCGGCCGAAACTCGCGCAAGCATACTTTTCATGGTAGCATTCCACCGTTCACAGCAGCCATTAGACTGTGGGTGGTATGGAGATGTCAATCTTTGTTTAATCCCGACCAACTCCAAGACTTTCTTAAAAAGCTCAGAGGTAAACTGTGGACCACTGTCCGATAAAATTTCAACCGGAAACCCAAGACGCGAAAAAATAGTAATAAGGGCCTCAGCGACATGATCAGCTGAAATGTCTTTTAGCGGAATGGCCTCTGGCCAACGGGTTGCGTAGTCAATGACAGAAAGTATAAAACGATGTCCTCTGTCTGACTTGTGTAGGGGACCAACTATATCTACGGCAACGCGCTCAAATGGTCTGGAGACCATTGGCATCTCCTGTAGAGGAGCTCGCGATGCTCTTCCTTTAGGAGTACGTCTCTGACATACGTCACATGTTGATACGAACCGGTTTACATCTGCGTAAATACTGGGCCAAAAAAATTGCGATAGTATTCGAGACTTAGTTCTGGCCTTTCCCTGGTGACCTGCCAAGGAAGTGTCATGCGCGAGACGAATAATGTCGCGACGAAAAGATCTTGGTACCACAAGTTGCATAACGGTCTCTCGCTTATTCCGAAAATTACGATATAATAAGTCATCTTTAATAAGAAACTTAGAGGTATCCGGTGCGGTAGGATCAACCTTAGCAAACAAATGTTTCAATGTGGGATCTGAATGTTGCTCATCATGAAATGCACTAGACGTTATGTTCACTTCAATAGTAGGATTACTCAATGGACTGTGTGCTCGTCGACTCGATTGTAGGCGTGTTGTCGCACAAGCAACACTCTCATCCTCAGTCCAAATTTCCAAATTACCGATAGGAAACTTATTTACTTGAGGTACATTCCCTATGATTATATCAGCCACTGGATTAGGCAGTACACATGCAGTAACAATACCTGTGAGAAAAGGTGTATCAATATAAACTTCTGCAAGACGGAATCGCTCTACAGATCCGCCAAAAGTAATACAAGTTACATCCTTGTCCAAAAATTGTGTTGGACGGACTAGTGACTGTCGAACGCCGATAGTCGTGCATCCGGAGTCACGTAGAACAGAAGCGCGAATCGCGTTCACGCGGCCCTGGTAAAATGTTAATTCACCCAGTTCATGTAGGGCGGACATGACTGGAATAGTCTTTGATTGCGATGAAGATTCAGAATGACCGTCAGTCTCATAAGGTGTAGATTTAACCGAGCAGGCATTTGCCGATTCCAATTTCACGTTACAAAATTTTTGTACGTGACCTACCCTATTACACCTAAAACACATAGTACGATTAAGATCGTTTCCACGATAAGGAAGACTCTGCGGTCTATTATAATTATGATTATCATCAAAATGCACTCGTCGCGGCGGTCCCTGAGGCCGGTTATATTGTTGGCCTGGATAGTTGCCACGATAATATGGGCGAGGCTCGTAAAAAGAATAACTCTGGTATCCTCGACGCGGGGATACATTACCTCGATTCGGGAAATCTCTCTGTCTAACAAAAGGCGGCTCTGATTGAGAGCGCGGATTTGGGGCCTGACGACGAGTCGGCCTTGAACGATCGTGTCCGGTTGGCGCTCCTTTGCCTACGTTGGCATAACACGGTGTTGTAGTTGAAGGCTTTGCCAAAGGACGATTTGGGTGGGCGGACGCGTAACGTTCCGCGCACGATGTGATTTCTTCAGAGGATGTCGGTGCCCTCTCTTTAAGGTGGGCAACCAAATCGGAATGACATGCCGTATAGATTTGGTCCTTTAAGACCAAATCGTAAAGTTGGGAATAATTTCCGGTAGTTACGTTCGCGAGCTCAATCCAGCGATCTAAATAATGTTTCAGCCGATTCACATAAGTTGAGAAATTTTCAGATGGCTCAGGTTTACATGAGCGAAATCTTTGATGAAAGCCATACTCGGTATGCTGGAATTAAGCAGTGCTGTTTTAAGCTTGTCATAATCGTTGGCATCCTCTACTTTGAGGCTATGAAATACTTCTAACGCCTTACCTGTTAATAAATTAGACAGGCATGAACTGTACATCGCCTGCTGCCATCCGACGCATTTAGCGTGTAGCTCGAACCGATGTAAATATGCGTCGATCCGGTCGAGTTTTTCATTAAATGTCGGCAGTTTTGGTTTGGTAGCATAAGTATTGGTGGCAGTGGTGGGTGTTACAAGCGATTGTTGCTCTAACTTTTTCATTGCGAGTTCATGCTGTCTTTCCTTTTCTCTCTCTCTTTCTTTTTCTCGTTCTCTTTCTCTTTCTTTTTCTCTCTCTACTTCTTTTTCTCTTTCTCTTTCTTCTTTTTCTCTCTCTCTTGCTTCTTTTCGATCCTCGCGCTCTCGGTCTTGCTGTACTTGTCGTTCGCACCACGAGGCGCGTTCTTCTTCTGGTATGCCCAGAACTTTGGCAGATTCAAAGTATTTAAGAAAATCAGCCATGATATGTTCAAGTCTGTAAATAGTAAGTAGTTACCTACTATTAAGGGATATCGCGGTATCAATTATATTATATGAACAGTTATTGACTGTTAATATTAATTCAGTGTCTTATGTTAGCACTGCTTCGCGAAAAGAACGTTCTATCTCTCTCTGTAAATTACAGGCAGTATCACTTAAACTGCAAAAACTTTATCTCTCTCTCTCTCTCTGAATATAAATTCTAGTAAGGCAGTGCCGTCTATCCGTTGCTCCCACTGCAATAAAATATATATCGCCTTTAATGCGATAAATTAATGTCTTGAGTGATCACTCTCAAAATTTATGTCTCTCTCAACGCGACGAACCAGTGTCCTCTGTTATCACTGTGAAAAATGAATCGCTCTCTCAATGCGATGAATCAAAAATATATCTCTCTCTCAACACGACAAATTTGAAATATCTTTCTCTTCTCAAAACGCGGACACGCAGTGTCTTCTGTTACCACTGCAAAATTATTCTCTCTATCTTCACCGTGAAATTGTCACGTGAATAAAAATTTATTATATCTCTCTCTCTCATATGCCAATACCATCTATTGTTGTCTGACTCGAGGGGCAGAATTTTATACGTAATTGACCACGCGCTTGGTTTGCATGGCACATGTATGTACTGAGGGCTGTATGTGGTTATTACACACTGGGGGGGGGGGGGGAGAAAACTTTTTTTAATGATTGAATTTAGATGTTGTCCAATTGTCCCTGGTTGCGAAGGTACAAGTTTCAGGGTCTCAAAAAATTGGAGGCCCGCCACTAATAGATGTGCCGATTTCTGTCAGTGGTATCTCATCAAATTTGTCACTTTGCGTTTCGCATAGATATAACGTTATGTTTTATCAGTGTAAAGGAGAAATCAGTGTATTATTTGGTAAAAAAATGATGGATGTAGCTTGAAAACTCTTTCCACAACGGACGCTCAACGTCTGTGCAATTTCCTTCCAATGTTGCCGATATACCTCGCAGATTTAAATAGCTGTATTTAATATATGGCTGAACCAATTGCAACCATCTCTGAGACAATTGCCAACAACATATCTATGCGTGTTCTCTCCAAATATCACGACTTTGTGTTCAAAGATAAGGATTTTAAGACAACGTTTACCTTGACTTGGCTGCTCCATTACTCACAGCCGTTCGAGTTGCTCCCACACAATGATTGTATTGTATTGTATTGTCGTTTGCCACTGAAAATAATAATAACAATACACGGCATTTATATAGCGCTCCATCCCGTTAAAAACCAGTCTCTAAGTGCTTTACAACATTTATAATCACACACACAATACACAGGCATACTAAAAAACTAGATGCGCATTCAGAATGGAAAACAATGACTCATCAGCTGATGTTCAAAAGTCTTAAAATGATCTAGGATATCATTATGGTATATGGGGAGTCAAAAGATCAGTTAAATATGTTGGTGTGTACATAAATTTGTACACATGGTAGCCAGCTTATGCATGATTCCTTTTTCTATCGGTAGCCAGTGCAAGCTCTCTAGTAATACATACATTATACATGTCAACAATACCAATCAGTCTCAGAAAAAGAATATTGCAGTGTTATATTGAATCAATTTTTTTGTATGCCTGCGAAACCTGGACGCTAAATACAGAAACAGTAAGAAAACTTGAAGCAACAGAAATGTGGTTTCTGAGAAGAATGCTTAGAATTCCATGAAGACTAATGAAGAATTGTTGAGACAAGCAGAGGAAAAGAGAACACTCCTAAACAAGATCAGAAAAAGACAGGGAACATTCTTTGGACATGTAATGAGAAGACGAACAGTGGAACATTTGGTAACAACAGGGAAATTCGATGGAAGAAGAAGCCGGGGACGACAGCTCATAAAGATGCAGGACGACCTAAAGGCCTGACTGGGAATGCACACCACCAACGACGTCATCAGGGCCACGGAAAATCGTGAGAGGTGGAGGGTCATGATCGCCAAGGCACTTAATGATGATGATACATGTTAACAGATTTCTACATGAAGACAACAGGGAAAAAACGTCAGTTGCTACAAAATGAAGGTTCGGAGAAATTCGCATTTTAAAGTTTGAAATTCCGTAGGTTGATAAGAGGATTCCTTGTCTAAATTTGCTCTTATTGCTGGACAGCGGTTGTTTTTCACATAGTTGGTATGAGAGGAACAACGCTATAGCTAGCAAAGAGCTGAAGGAGGTAACCATAAAACTCGCATTTTGTGATAACCGACGTTCCTCCCTTGTCGTCTTCACGTGTATAATCAAATGTACAGACTCACAAAACAAATAACTGTTGCATAGAACGGAGATAATGTACATGTATTTCGGGAGTAGGAAATGGTTTTGAGGCGTACACATTTAAGTGTTTAAATATTAATTATGTACTTCAGTCCTAAAGTCATGAAATGTGCCTTCTTTTACACTATACACGGCTTACTTGGTACGTGAAAGGGGTATTAAGGCAGTGGTGTTTAAAAGAAAAAAAAAATCCAACATTACTGTCGGGCGTCACCTTACACGTTACGAAACTGATCGGATCTGAGAAATTGGTAATCGTTTTGTAACTACACGAATGTATAGACTTCATGCATATCGGAAGAAGGCACTATACCTGCGGATCCATGAAAGAATTATTTTATAACATGGGCCCGCAACGCACCACGTCCTTTCTGAGTGAGGCTAAGACCTACAACTTAAGTTAAAAACTGTTACGCTCATTTACACATTTTTTTCCAGATCCACACAAAACAACTTTTGTAAACTTTACCAGTGTGATAAAAATTATATGAATGTATTTAATTCTACGTTAAAACGAAATGCTCTGAATACGAAACATAAATAAAGAACGTGTACCCAAATAGACCGTGAAGGGCGTAAAATGGCCGCTATCGTGCCGACGCGCCGTAAAACCCAAACTCAAACTCAGATGTTCGTTGCCTCTGTCAAAATGTGTACGGTACGCAAATAGTGAAAATGTGACAGGAATCGTTGCTGATAATGGTCAGGGGTCATAAATAATTATCTTGCAGGAATACTCATCGACTACACTGCACTCTGTCAATGTGTGTAGTACTGAGTCAGTTGCTATCAAAGTAGAATGTTTTGTGACACGGGAATAATCCTTGTAAGATAGGCTATGTATTAATGTAATTACGTTAAAACGATGTAAAAAGTTCTTGATTAATACAAACATTTGAACTCGACTGTTTTGCATTGGGTGGTAGCTTGAAGTGAAGTGGATGGTGCTTTGTCTTCGCATTACATAATACTAGAACGGAGACATTTCGGGCATAGATGTTTTGACTTTGCTCGTTCTACGTCTTATCTAATGTCAATGCCAAACTCAAAGAAAATGTCCCCATTAGCTGACTCACATAAACGGGCTCGTTTTTATGGGTTCTTGTCTGCTTTGGGTAGTGTCTTTTTTTTCCCTCCAGCTGATCCAACAAAGCTGTGTAGATAATATGTTTCCAATATGTTTGGTCATGTTAAATTGTATAGGTCCATTGCGAATGGCGTCACAGAATGTTTTTGTTTTGAACTTCCGACACCTAAAATGGCGGGTGGATCAGCTGACGAGTGTAACTTCGAGATATGTCTGAGCGGTTAAAATGCCTTGACTCTTATGACAGGGGTGGAAAAGATGGATCCAAGCTGGTCAGATTCCCTACCATCTGTGTAAACAGGGGGAAGGAAGTGAAAGAATTGACCGAACGTCTCCCATGTGCGCATACACACGTGTCATTGTTTACTGTAGTGAACTTTTTTTAAGCTCGCCTCCGATTGGTTCGCGACGCCTGAAGTGCTCGCAGTGCAAATCAGTTAACGAATCAAAATCAATGCTACCATCGCCATGGTTATGCGTCGGTCCTGACGACTAAAATGTCCCATGTCCGCAATGGGCCTATACGAAGATCTTTGAGCTCTTTTTACTGCAATATGTGGTTTTCAAAATGCCTGATGGTAACAGTTTCAGAAAGGGGTTCTGATAATGAACTTCACATAACGACAAATCAAAAGAAGGCGAAGACACCAAATTCAATTGTGTGTAGTTACAAACACCCAAATATTACAGCATTTTAAGGGGTCAATTTCGAAAAATGATTAATTATTTCAGTAAGTTTAAACGCAAAACAAATTGTTTTGATCAACCATATAGCACAGACGTGAAATTTTACAGGGAAGTCGAATTTTCACTGACATAAAGTTGCTGCTGAAGTTATCTTTCGAATGCATTGGCTGCAGCGCCTGTGCATTGCTTGGAACAAGGCTTATAAAGAAAGCAAATGCCCTTATTTTAAATCTGAGTTAACATGAATTTCGCTGCTCTAGGAAACGTCATTCGCCAGTGAGCCGGTGACAGGTGGGCGTGGAGGGAAAGTTTTAGCCCATCTGAGAAATGAGCACAATTTTAAAGCAATGTGCAACGCCGTGATGCAAATTTCTCTCCATGAGGGCAGCCTAACCTGATCCAGAACCGCGTTAGATCCATTAACTAGCGACCATCCCATGCTAGCGGTGCGCGGCGAATCGTGTCCTGTTGTGCCACGAGAATCCACTTGGCCAGATTGCGTGAGTGCGGAGCTGCAGAGGATGAGGGGATAGGGGCTGGTGCATTTATTACGCATAAGGGAGGGCTAGCGGTGCGCGGCGAATCGTGTCCTGTTGTGCCACGAGAATCCACTTGGCCAGATTGCGTGAGTGCGGAGCTGCAGAGGATGAGGGGATAGGGGCTGGTGCATTTATTACGCATAAGGGAGGGCGGGCATATTATATACAAACGTGTTGCCAATTTCATATTCTTTGTGCATAAACTACACAGTGTAAAACAGTATTTTATGATACGCGTTGAGACGTCCCTCGGTGTCAATTCACTCTCCAGAAACCGTCGTATTACGTGATACGTCACAGCTGAGTGCGTTCCGGTGGATTGTATGAAACTCGCTTTGCCAGAGCGCCGCTCATTGGTGCTAGTTTCTGCTCCATCTTTGAATATGATTCAGACCATTTTGTCAGAGGAGCTGAACATTTCAAAGTCCAACGATACGAGCACACAAAAGTAGTAATCGACAACCAACACGCAGAGCTGATACAGGTTAGATGCCTGATGAACAGGCTATTGATTATTCTTGTGTGTGGCTGTTTATAGTAAATTTCTGGTTGATTGCGCGATGCAACCTTGTCTTCAGTGCTATCTAATGTATGAACGATGACTGACTCATACAGATTGTGTGTGTGGGTTTTTTTTTGTCTCGTTTTTAAACTTCCTTCATCTTGATACGCCAACTAGTAGGAGGAACGTTTTATGTCCGGATCTTTACAATTCCAGGTTTTTGGCAAGTGCTTGACTTAATTAAATTGTAACGTTTATATTGTGCATTATTATTGTCGTCACTATTTCAATTGTCATGTCATTTTTATTTTTATTGTTTCAACTATTATTATCATTACTGGAAATATCATTTCATTGTTTTTTTTAAATTTCTTGTTTTTTTTAAATTTCAAGCGTCTTGTCATTTTTGTAGTTATTATTTCAATTATCATTCTGTTTTTGTTGTTATCATTTCAACTGTCATTCATCTTTGCTGTTATTATTTCAGCTATTGTTCCAGTTTCGTTGTTATCACTCCAGCTATTATTTTATTAACTCTCTTTCACCCATTGTTCCAGTTTTGAAGTGCATCACGCGATGCCCAGTGTGGTGTATTTTTGGAACCACATTCTAAGTTTTCACAGAATATATATCTATTTATATATATCTATTTTTTTTTTTTGCGGGATATGACGAAACGTTATGAATGAAATGACATTTTGCAGCCATCTGACTGTCGTATTTCACTGTTGTAAGTTTCAGAATTTTTGTGGATAAGGCAATTAATACTTGTGCCGGGGGGGGGGGGGGGGGTTCGCTTTGAGGTGCATCAAGCGCTTTTGTTCGGCCAACTAGATCGACGGTGACTTCGTGACATTAAATTTCAATAATACTTCACGCAATGGTCTACTAGTTGGAGATAACTAAAATCAGAGAGAATATATAAATTATATAGAGAGATCTCACTTCCGCCAAATCGCGGAACTAGGTCGCTGCGGTAAGTGGGGGAGAGTGTTTGCTCCAGGGACTGTCCCGGGAGACCTAGTTGGGGGGGGGGGGGGTTCCCTGAGCAGCCCCGTTGAGAGAGGTCTGACCGTCGGGGGGGATCCCTGACAGAGAACCATCTATAACTCGGGAGGGACAATAAAAACATAAATCAGTACAAGAAAGCTAAAGGCCAGCACATCTCCTGCTACATACAAGCAACTAACTCAGTTAACCACTCCGAATAGGTGTAGGTATAACAGTAACAGTGTCACCGTAGTAAAGGCCCTCTTGCAGTATTCGGTGTTTTGGCTAGTGTTAAAAGATGGTGACGAGAAAATATTTGACAGTGATGGCACCACTCTGGTGCGGGCTTGAGGGTTGCTCCGACCCATGACCTGTATGGGCCGGGGACATAGCATAGGACACTAATATTAATTAGTCTTGTGTATGCGTGGATTTAACATTTATCGTTCCCTCCTCACCCTCCTTCTACCAGTTTCTGTCTATCCAGTTTCAGACGAGCCATCAAGAAGGTTATGAAAAACTAACCCATTTACTAAACCGGTAACCAAAGATAACCCTGATAAGGAAAGGTAAGGTCATTTATTCTAACAATACTAAGTTACCATAGATTGTCAGATAACAGCAAAGTACTAATCAACCTCGCGGCGCCATCCAAAAGGAGCGGGTATAAAAAAAAAAAAAAAAAGGTCGCTGCGGTAAACAAGAATTGAAAGAAACCGCCTCCACCGAAGATAGTGTGCATATATGTTTACTGTGGTTTGTTCATATTTTGGGGGCTGATGGAAACTATTTAGAGCCGTTTGAAAGTTCTTACGTCCCGTGGAAATGCACAAACGGGTATTGCTTCCACGCAGCGACCTACTTTCAGCTCCATGCTAACAATGGTTTCGCGGCGTCTCACGTGTCGCGCAGTGCAAATCGAGCAACAGTGAAACCTCTCTGTACATACTGACTCTCTGCTAAAATTCAATGTCGTGGCGTCACCATCCAACTGATCGGCCGACCAGATCCATAAAGCAAATCTGCGGGAAATCTAAGGTGTGGGATTGACGTTAAGTTCGCACATAGGAATGGCATCGTCTCTACATGGATCCCTTGGTTACGACATGGGTACTAACGGCGGTTTGATACAGGGAATCTGCACCCACGGCAGTCCTACAGCCCGAAGGTAATCCCATAAAAATCTACGTCGGAATAACGTATGGAAGCTTGCTGGGTTTCGACTAGTGCGCGACAGCGTCTAGGTTTAACATGACATTAAGTTTCAATGAGGTCTTTGAAAGTAACAGTCGTGGCGTCAGACCAGTCGGTCCATCAAATCCGGCAATAGGGCGCCAAGGCTTAACCCCCTTAGCTGCCACAGGGGCCGATATAATAATGGGCCGATCATATGCTGCAGAAAAGACTGTCACAAGGCCGATGTATCGGCCCTACTGTTTCACGCTAAAACTGCAGCGAGGCCGATATATCGACTCACATATTTCCGCACGTTTGCGCTCTCAATTTTACTATTTCCTGCCGTCTTTCTACCCGATAATCCATTATTCTGGTAGTTTAAAGGAAGGCAGGGCGTTTTGGGTTTGGCAGCAAAAGGGTTAAAGTATAATAAAATATACAGTATATACTGCGTTTTAATATCGTGACAATGGCCGCAGTCATCATCACTGACTGTCGAAGCCACTTCAGATCTTTCCTCTGGTTGTTTGTTTGTTTTTGTGTGTGTGTGTGTTAATTACAGTGCATGCTTTGCGTATGGTTGCTTTGATGCCCTGAGCTGAAGCGTTTATGAGAGTGGCAGTGAGGTGGTACAACATGGTATGTGCATTTATTTTTTTTTTTACAACAGGCTTATTTTGATGATTATGTGGCTGCTATTGCACGTTGCAGCTGCATCCGTTTTTCCACTCATCAACGGGGCCGGCCTTTCATCTTCGTTATGTATTTCTCGTCTGTCTATCTATATCTGTTTTCATCCTCTTCTCCATAATATAAATGATTATAATAAGTTGAAGGGGTTAGGACTAGAACGGGTATAGATGCTATTTGCACAAAAATCTCGTGTAGTTCTAACCTCCTCAGTGTATTTAAGGGGTTAGAATTACAAGAGCTCCAGGCGCAAATGGCATTTATACCCCTTCGAATTCAAACCCCTTTTGTATCCTCCGCTTTGTTTTCATATTGTTTTATTTTAATGTGTTCTCTTTTGCTTTCTTTGTCCTCACCCCCCCTCCCCTCCTCTCTCTTCGCGCCCCCACCTCCCCGTCATCTCGTCACTATTGTTGTTGTGGTTGTTCATAATTATTCCCTCTCTTCGTCTGTGTTATCGGTACCTCTTTTAAAAGAAAAATATAATCTATGTCTACCAGACGGAAGTGTATATCCGTACAACATGTTGTATGGATATGGGGATGTGGTTTTGAAAGGATGGAGCGTGGTCAAATTGGCCAGATGCCTACTATAATTAAGTACTTTTTGAAAGGCCTCCCCGAAAAAACAATAAATGACTAAACAGGAAACGATGAAAATGTATTCAAAATAATACGAAAACCTAGTGATCTTATATATTAAGTGAAAGGCCATTAAGTGAGCTTTAGTCTGACAATCGAGTGCAAAAAGTACGAGGGTTTGTGCCTGGTACCGGCTGTTTCGTGCACAAGCACTTCATAACCTAAAAAACACAGAAAAACGAGGTGTGTTTCCGCCTGCTCCATTGCCAATATTATATTTTCTTCTACAACAAATTGGTGTCGGTTTCCACAGTTTCACCCAGTAGCGGATATACTATGAGAGAAAGCTGCTGTATGTAAGAGGACACAGTGTTTATGATATAGAAAGCTTTAGCTGAACGGTGTACAGAACTCAGACCTTTTTTTCTATTTGGCTTTGTAAATGTACTACGCCCCCCTGACAACATTGATGAAAGTAATGAAGCTCAACCTTCCTGGCCTACAATCCCAGAGGAGCCCTGAAGAAACTGTTTTTAATGAGTGAATTTTGGATGTTACCCTCTTTGCTGCTAGTTACAGAGAGGCCCCTTAACAGTTCAAACCTCAGGGTCCGGAAACTGTCGGTCCGCCGCTGAATTCAGCAGACCTGATGTGGCAGGCAACTCAGATCCACGGAACGATGGAGATGAATGCCAAAACACTTACCTATGCACCGCGTGGAAGACCAAAAATGAATACCATTATGTGCTTTAATATAATGTGCATTATAATAGCCTAGGTAAATATTAAAACCAGTGACCTTAAAACGGCTGAACAGATGACAGCTGCTGATAGAGAAATTGCTGATAGAGAAAGACGGAGAGCCCTTGTCCCTGCCTCATGAGCCGTGTTTTGACACAGGATGATCGAAGACATTGAAATTGCCCATCTGAAATTTGGACAGTTCCCACAATATCCTGGTCTTCTCCTGACATCACAAACGCCGCAGCCTATGAGAATCCTCATGCCGTGCCACTGCACTGAAAAACAACAACAACAAAAAGGGAAAAGCCATGGCCAAAAAATGACACTTTTAAATTTATTCTGCTCATAAAATTAATATTTAGCATCTCATGTTTCATGATTTTTTTTCTTCAGATCTTTGATAGACAAATACAATCGTAGGTAAAGTCAAAATTGGGCAAAAAGAAAAGGTTGTATGTTGCGAAACCGTGCGTGAGAAATAAAACCCAAACAATACAAAGCAAACTAAAGAGAAGACAGAAAATACACAAAATTTTGGGCTTTCGCCTTTTTCAAGTGAAAAAAGATCGAACAATAAAAGATTTCTACAGGAACGAAGCGAAACAGTTTACTTAGCTGCGAGTTCTTGCTTCGTTAGCAGCTTACAAAGCACGTCCGTCCGGCAAATTTTTAATGCTTGGAAGCTCGAAGTCGTAGGTAAACACGTTCTAAGTTTTATAATGAGGTTTTTTTCTTTTCCCTTTTTTTAAAAAAGTTCTATTAATACTTCTTTTTTTTTTTAAGTTCTACCCGAGACACAAGAATACTTTGACGAACCATTCCTTCTCCCACTATATGTTCACAAACTGCGCCCGTATAAATACGGTAAGTTCTATAACGCTTTTACGTTCAATCATGAAGAGGTGCGGTGCGAATTGTTACATTGCTGATATCGATGATACGCGGGCAAGTCGACGGACGGAATTGATTCGTCTCCGTATCCTGTGTCTCGGGTTCTGCCATTTTAGCAACTCTTTTTGCTGTAATTAGAGTATACGGCCCTGGTGTAAGCTGGCACTTTAAAGCTGATCACAGACTGTCCTAATTTGCGAAAGTGAAGTTATTAATGCAATGTAGAGAAAACGTAAATTTGATGCCATGGGTTAATTCGTAATGGCCTGAGGTGACTTTTTAAAACATTAATTAATGTATTTACTAGCACTCGGAATAAACCTTTGCTCCCATCCTTCTCTCCCTCTGCCTCCCTCCCCACCCCCACCCCCCCCCCACATACACACACCTCTAATAATTTTGATGGGTATTTTTCCATATTGTTTTGCCTATTTTGAGGTTTTGTCATGAAAGTGGTTCTCTTACTGCTGATTTTATCATTCATGAGTGTCATTCCAATCGGTTAAAATCATTTGGAAATACGTGCTTGTGATGTAATGTTGTATGCGTTTGGACCCTTGATTTTACCTGACTTCCAATCCTCATTTTGCAAAAAGGCATAAAAATGCACAAACGGCAAAATGTCACGTACAACAATATTAAAAATACCCCTCGATTTACAGCTTAGCTTCACACGTCAATGGAACCCCCTCAGGGCACTCTACACACCAAATTGAACACATGACGATTGTCACGAGTGGAGTGAGTGCAATTAAGGGGATTGCTACAGAGCGGGTGTAGAGTAAGAAAGGCTCACAGTAGACAGCAAGTTAAGCGTGCTGTTGTGAGTAGTAGTGGGGGCGGGGTCTGAAGGAGGCGAAAGCGCGGTAATACTATCACTGCAAGTTAGAAGGTCCTAGGGATCGGACCTGTGAATAAAAGCCCATCGGGCGGACATAAAGGGGAAGCAGTCGAGAAGACTAGTGAGAGTCTTTCCAGTTATGACTGGTGTCGGGGACGGGCCGCAGAGCCACCTCGATGAGCACAGGGGATAGGCCAGCATAGGGCCGGAGGCCACACATAGGCCAGAAGTGAGGCTGTCAGTGTAGGACAGTAGAGGCACATAAAGTCGTGGCAGTCAGGCCACGGACAGGGACGTAGATATGAGAGTGAATGAGATACTATATTGTTGCCATGTTGATAGGCTAGTGACTGATACTATGTTGCTGCCATGTTGATGGCTATGGAAATAATAATGTGTTATTGCCCTGCTGAGGTGCTAGGGGAGTGCTAAGGTGTATGACAATAGGAAGGTGATATTGAGAGACTGCGGTGCCAGTAATTTATTAATGGGCTATTAAGAACCTGAGGGGAGAGGCTGAGGCCGAAGTGCCTTTAGGAGTAACTACCGGATTGTGGATCCGAGGGAGAGTGTGTGTGAGAATAAGGCCGTTGTACGGCAGTCATTCCAATAATATAATGTATGTAATTGCGCTATTATATGTATAATTATGTTTAATAAATGTGTGAGTCTGATGGGTTGTTCTGTTAAGTGTTAAACTTGTTTGTTCGTGATTGTTGTCCTGTCATACTTATTACATCTCCCAGTCTGGGATTTGTGACAACGATTTTAAATAGAGCCTCCCTTGCACTTGGCTTTTCAAAGAGAGCCGAAAAATAGACCATATATTTTACCCTTAAAACTACATAAAAATTCATAAAAGACTGTTTCAAACCTGAGTGAAACCAAATGAAACGCATGTCATATACAGCCTCGCTTGCGCTTGGCTTTCAAAGGGAGCCGGATAAAAGATCATTGTACGTAATTTACCGTCATAACTACGTTAAAATTTATAAACGATTGTTTGAAATTTGAGTAAATACAATCCGGTCGTTATAAAAGCGGGTGGGCCAGATCAGTTGACAGTTGAGGAAAGCAATTTTATAATTTTTGAAACTGTCATTCTGGCTACAGCCCTGGCGAAAACACATTGTACCACTATGACATACTCCGGCCATTTTAAAATTTTTTTTCTGCAATAACATTTCGTTATTATTTTCCTACCTATACATTTATATATGCATTTCATGACCGGCGTCCTATTGCTAGTGATAGAATTCGGGCAGTAGAAAATAATGTTATCAAACCTTTAGTTGCCATGGATACCGGGACACTCATTCTTTAACACCAATATACTTGGTCCAATTTCACAGGCATTCCCGTATTTCTGCCGTTCTAAATAATGATACGTTAGAACAACCTTGAGTTTATGCGACCCGCAAGAGCTGGACAAAAAAATCGCGAGCTTAATTCTTGTGTGTTGTATCTCCAGTTTTTTTCTTTTTTTTAAACTGGAGATTTTTTAGTATGTGGAAGAGGTATAAGAAATGCACACTTTGACACTTGTTTAAAATGCGTTGTGGCACTTATCAAGTTGTTTCACAGTTCCGATTTATTCTAACACCTTAAAATATTAAAGCTGCAAACGTTTAACGACGAATTTCTCAGATGTGCAAACAGTGGAGTTGGAACAAGCAAGATCTAAGCTTAGTTCTTGTTTGTTCCAACACCACTGTTTTTTGCTGGCAAAAATATATTGATCATGACACAAAGAAATAATTATTGAAAAACAGTTTATACGTGGCACCGGTAGTGTTGAAAGCAATTAATTATTGTTAGATCTTAATAAACAATTTATGAAATGCAGTAGATTTATGTGTCAGTGTTATTGAACGTTTTTTTTTCTTTTGTCGAAGAAATGTTGAGCTTTGAGAGTTAAGCTGGGTTTTCATGTGTACAGAAAATGGAACGGCAACGGAAACAGCAAAAAATTCATCAAGTAGTAAAAAGAAAAGAGTCTTTCTATGTGTACGGAAACCGCGTGTAACGAAAACACAGGGTTTAGCTTTTAATGCGGGGGCCAGTTGACGTAGGCCTGATGCTGATGTGGTTCTCAATGGAAAAGGTTTGCCCATTCCTGCTTTGGAGTCTGACGGACACGCTTTTGTTTTTGGCTGGTCAAGCTGTTGATCTGAAATTTAGAAATGGTTGGAAAATCAGATGTAAGTGCAGAAATGAACAAATCCCAACGAAAATTGACGGTACCAAATCCTGCAGCCCAAATATTTCTTTCTTTATAAAGACTACATAGCGCAAAATAGCATTTTATGATGCCGTCAAATAAATGTAAAAAAATAAATATATATTATAATTATAATAATCATCAGATACTGCCCTGTAGGATTGCCTCATGTAGCCATATCTGCACAGTTCTCAGCTGTATTACAACACATTATTCAAAAAATGCTCAAAATTAGATCCTCCGCTCTCATCGCCTTGCTTCATGTAGACTAGTCTGCAAAATTCTCAGCTTGGGACACTAGTATTTTCCATAAAACGGATAGAGAGTAGAGAAATTGTCATGAAAAGCTTGGAAACGTCAAGGACGCAAAGATGACGTATTTCCAGTATTCATTTTAGAAAGTTTCTCTGCTCTTGGCATTTACACCTCACCTTCCTTGTGTTTTTAAAGAATATTTTTCTTGTTTTTGTTTCTGTGTGTTTTCGTGGTAAGGATTAGTTTTTCTAGAATTTTGCCTGGGGAGCCGCCTCCAGACTCTAGAGACGAATGTGTCCCCACATCACGTGAGTAACTGTTGGCCCTAATCATGGTCAAATCTACGGTGACGATGTGACGTATCTTTGCGTTGTTGGCTGCTGCCGCACACAAACAGATGCAGATGTGGCATTGAGTTTTTCACCATGCCCCTACTTTTGTCGGTGGTGCTTCAACGAATGAAATAATATTCAATGCGTGCACCAGTTACATTTTATTTGGACACAGAAATAGGCAGTGGGACCAGAGCTGTAACTTGCAGTTCCCTTGCCCACCCCCCCCCCTCCTCCCTCCTTTTTGGGGAAAATCTTTCTGTTTTTCTTTTTTTTTTTTTAAAGCAAGTTGTTGTACAGATTTCAATTACAGGTAACGAATGTCGTCACCTCAAATTTTGCAAATTGTGTTTTAATTTTATTTCAAAAAATAAAAGTACAAAGTGCGCGGCGCCCAGATTCGTTCACACAAAGGAAGGAACGATTTTTGTATGCAAACCTTTGAATTTTTAGGAGAACGAAACATGGGAGTGCTGCAAATACACCCCCTCCCCCGACCAAAGCACTTCATATGTAATGTGCACATTTATGAATAACCACGGTTTATTTTTCAGTCAAGGAACACTTTTGAAACCGTTTAAATTTTCGCCGAAGCGGGGTGCGTAATGAAACTACATTTAGAGATGAGCTCGGATTTTCTCTCCGCAGCCTAAAGGAAAGTCGAGTCAAAATCGCTGAACACAATTAGAATCTCTGGTTCAAAAAAAAAAAAAAATTGTCGTTGGGGTTTTGTTTCATTCGTGCTTTTGAAATTTAAGAGGGTTTTTCCAAAACTGGATAAGCCCGATTGACCGATTTGGATATATTGCACTTGTTTTTAAATAACGTTTAAATTAAAATAGCATTGTATTCACTTTTAAGTATAAAGATAATGGGTACAAAACTTATTAATTTTACCATTAGTATTGAAAGATATCTTTAACTTATTCTTGTAGTATATTTTGACTTACATTTTCTACCAAAACTTGTTAGCCATTGGACATTGAGTTTAAGCTGACACAGACTGCATCATTATGTTCCGAACCCTTACATGGTTTCAATTATGATAATGCATTACAATACGTGTGTATAGTCAGAGTAACCGATCTCTACTGACACTTCTGCTTCCTCATTGGAGGCGACTACAACTTACTAGACATTACCATTTCAACCCCTATAATTACCATTGATCGCAAATGTAACACAACTAACACAGTAGCATATGGTTTAATTGTTTTCTTTCAGATCCTTTCAGCTGAGGGGTAGATTCAATTATATTTAAGGACTGGGCTTTCGGAACGCGGTTGTTGCACGTTGGGGACACGTTGATCTGGGAGCAAGGTGCTGGCCTTTCATGCCGAAGGTACCAGGTTCGATCCCAGGTCAATGCAGGCAGGTTGGGATTTTGGGGGGGAGTGGGGGTGTGGGGGAATTCCTGTCCCTGATCCTATAATGGGTAGGATCAAACACATGATCTTCTCGGGCCCGTGTGCACGTTGCAGGTACCTGTTTCCTAGATATCCATGCAACTTACCGGTTACCAATATTAGTATAAGGTTACATAATTATATATACCAGGGATGACCAAACCGCGGCTCGCGAGCCACATACGGCTCTCTGATCTTCAATATGCAGCTCATAGAAATATGATGGCTCAGCTCTTTTGTTTTGAAAATATTTGGAATATATCTGGTATTGTGTGATTACTGAAACTAATGAAAAATTAATAGTTTAAAACACTGCATACATGAGTAAATCTTCTTGTATACATATATTTCTTAATACTTATATCACATTTTGGTAACGAAATGTGTATGTAACAATAAAAACGTGTGTGTAAATTTTGTTGATACCTTGTGGCTCTCGACTCCATGAAGTTAAGCAAGTTTGGCCACTCCTGATATAATATCATATCAAGTCTCATAAGCCTTGCAAACAAACTTGAAACGGCTGTAAATTTAGAACGAATTAGGTTAATGAAAAAATGTTTAAGAAATGAAATAAACAAAGATTGCTCCGGTGGGCTAAAAATCTTTGATTTTCCTAACGACTTGGTGTCCTGTCTTGAACAATCCAGCAAAGAGATTCAGAACTACATGTGAGGTTTCAGCCTGTTGGTTCGAATGTTTTGACCGTTTCCTTCTTGCTTGAAATGCTTATGTAGGTCAAGTTCAACAAGGGGATCAATAGAACTTGAATTAAAGATGACAAGGCTTTTCAGTTTCAGTCACCATTCAGTATTCAGTTACAGTCTTATGTCCAGCGGTTAAAAAATTACAGCCGTGTCAAAGTTTGTTGCAAGATTTGTGCGGCCTGTTATGGCTATCTCATTGCCTATTATTGCAGTTTATATGAGAATAAAATCCGTAATCTAAACAAAGTGGTTTAGTGGGCCATGCCAAATTTCCTTGCGTATTGTTGCAGTTTAAATGAGAATGCAATTTCTGGTTAAACGAAATGGTATAGATGGCTATGCCAAATTTGAATAATTATTCGGACTTATCAAGGGGCAAAGGAATCTTGAAAAAAAAAAATTAGTTCATTTAATTCCACGGGTGTCTATAATTCATCTTGCACCCTGATCAGGCAGCACGTTTGGTAATTAGAATCTTTACCATTTTAGGCTTTATATTTCATTTACGCAGTTATGTGTATCCTGAAGTTCAAAATATTTTATGAAACCAGTACATCGCTTTTGAGCCGCCAAGCGGCAACACCGACTCAGGGTTATTCAGAGTCGCTTCTTCGAGTGTATTTTTTACACGGATGAGCACTCTCCATGACACAGTTGATGTTTTGCCATCAGTTCTAGTTCTGCAGACTCCCGCGGTATTTCAGCTGTTGCGACCTGATTCTGTCAAGCGTGACTGTCTGGTGCACTAGATTACTGACAGAACGACTAAAGGGCACCCTAAAGTATTTTAATAAACGACAATGCTCAGTAACACTATTCTTCAAGCACAGTAGGTACCGTTTATAGATTTACTCATTCCTTTTGTGCAGTGGCGGATCTGCTATGAAACTAGAGAAACTTAAATTTCAGGGCCCCTCATCCCATAGTAAATGAGCTTTTGGTTGTTACCCAGTTATTGCTGGTTGTGAAGAGGTTCCATAATAATAGTTCAAGCTTCAAAACTGTAGGTGCGCCATTGATCTTGTGTAAGAGGCCAAGATGTAATGTTGTTATTGGTAACCAACATAAATTCTGTGATTGTGTAAGCTATTATTTTTACTCTAGCTTAACTTACTTTCATTTTTTACCTCTTAATCATATAATGTCACATATCGAGATGTCTTGCTGCACCTGTAGCTCAGAAAATGTATATAACGCTTTTAGCATCTCATTAGCATCTCAGGAAGTAATAAACATATATTATGAAAAATGACCTAGGCTTCTTGTCTTCGCCGTTCCCTGAAACGGTAGTAATCGGTTTTGGCTACATTTCAGGAGGAGTATAAAACTGTATTATTTTAGCACAACAGATCTAGTTATAATAAATTTTTGAAAGTTTGCTACTATGTTATTTTCGGCTTAGGAGTCTATCAGGATGATCATTCGATACAGCTTTGAATGTAGTTGAATCTTACTATAATTGAGCTAGAGGGTGAACCAGTAAGCAGCTTAAAATTCGCGACTGCGCCATCAAAAATTATGAAACTTGGTGTACTGCATCAATTTTTGACGAAGAGTTACCTGGACCCATTCATTTTGAACAAAAATCAGTCTTTACTATTATTTATATTAAAACATTTAGAACCGCAAAAACAGACAAGCATTTTCATAGGATAGAATCGAAAAGTGTGACCAGAAACTACGTCCTTGACCTCTGTTTTCACACTGGTGGTCGGAAATCAACGCTATCACATCTGTGTATCTCTACGTGAAATTGTGGTGAAACAGTAAGTTCTATTGGCCATTGCATCGAATCCAAATGCCGTTTTAATGTAGCCTAGATATTGGATATACGGTTGGGCTTAGTACATGGAAAATTTGCAAGATTTACCTTCGCGGGGCAGCTAGTACATATAAAAATGAGTTTTGCGAATGTTCGAATTACTACAGTGTTACGGAACAGTGATGTTATAAAGGTACGCCTTCCGTAGACCCATCAGAAATTTCACTCATGCATGCAGCATACATTTGCATATACGTTAATGAATACGCTCATAAGCTCACAAGTGAAGCGCAGCATTGCTCTCATCTGGAAAGTGCATTTGGAAAAATAAAATAACTTTAAAATGTATAAGATCTCCTACTGATAGCACTGCCACATGTCTGCATATTTGTACAGTTCCCAGTTGTTGAAGAAATAAAAAAAAAAAAGGGAAAAAATCTTGTGCTGGTTGTATTGTTCCATGTAGATATTTCTTGGTAATTCTCACCTGTTGTATCAGAGTAGAGGAGTTTTAACGCACGGGCACACTGGGTAGTTGACCAGGGGCACCAAGGGTTTAGGTGGCCCCATGCATTCAAGTATAGGAGTAGTTGCGTAGGGGGGCAGGCCACAGCCTATTGCTTTGCCCAGGGATCCATATTGATGTTAAGAGGACATATATATGTCTTATGTTGTTTTTTTTTAAATATATAAATGCATGCCATACATGCCAATACATGCCATAACTCAATAACAGACATTAATATATATATGAAATGACATTGCATGGAATCAAAATAAAATGACACCCATCAAAGCCAGAGTGCGTTGTTGAGGCTAACTGCAGATGGTAAAAAACGATCTCCTATGTCTTTATGTACTTGGTTACCGCTTGGTTAACCGCTTGCGACCAGCAATTCGTTATGCCGGACCTCGTTTGGTAAATTTCCTCACATTCATGTTTTGTTTGTAACGTCTCCCGTGTCAGTTTGTCCACACCCATAGAGCCCTGCAAATACAAACGTTTTTGTTGCTTTTTCTGTCTACTTTCCTCTTACCCCCAGCTCTACTGCGACTCACCGCTGACGGTTTCCATTAAACGTATAGTCTTTATCTACATGCTTTGATATGGGTAATGATCTCTAATGGTTTGTCATGCAATTACAAGAGAATCTATAATTTACTATTATTTTATTCATTTTCTATACGAGTCATCGGCAATACTGAAGGGCACAGACCGTCTCCGCATCATGCTCATTATCTCGTTGAAAGGATACGAACATAAATTTTAATGATCAAAACTATAGATGAATGTCGACTTCGGGTTTAGGTCCTGTACTGATGATACTCGTATAACATGGTCTACTAAGTGTGTTGCACATGAATCATAGAATTGGCCCTTCTCCGATATTTTAATTCCAAGCCATCATGGCCTCGTGGAATATTGGGGGATACGTTGGTTAGAGGCAAGATGCTTGCCTCTCAAGCCGAAGGTACCGGGTTCGAATCGCGGTCGGTGCAGGGATGTTGGAATTTTCGAATTTTTCTCACATTTTCCCATCCCTGGTCCTATGATAGGTGGGATCGAGCACGTAGTCTTCTTCTCGGATAAGGACGAAAGAGGGCCCCTGTGCACGTTGCTACCTTGGCAGTTGGAAGTCGAAAAGAGCAGGCCGAACTGGTCGCTGCATGGCAAAATTAACTAAAACCTTAACCCTACCTAAAAAAAATAAAGAAAAGAATCCCAGTTCGTCTTCATATTAAGTTTCGTCACCCATCCCGTAGCTACAGCAAGTTAAGTTATGGTTTAAATTTGTTCCTTGAACGAAAAAAAAAATAAAACATTGTCATTCCTAAAATGTGTTAGTCCTTGTACAAGAAGGTTTTTTTACACGTCTTTTTTTCTTTTCAATTTAATGTTCATGTTTATGCAGCTCTCCATGTCTCCCTCCATTGGATAAACTTAACGAAGTACTCATCCGCGGATATCTGACTTGATTCGCAGATATGATTTTCTTGGTTTTTGAGATATTTATGTCGAAAGAGTTCCTTCACTATTTAACAGGTTCCTCGTTAGCGCAGTGACTCGCATCATTGCGTGTGCATTATTTTGTATTACTGTGTAAGAAACTAGCACAAGAAAAACGGCGGGTTTGGTTGGTAAAAAAATGCCTGCTACCGTATAATGTATGTGGATTTGTGAAGTAAGGTAAAATAAAATATCGTTTACAAACACCACTTTTAAAAAATTGCACATTTGCGAATACATCAATATCTTTTTCGCAGACATTTGCTTGAAAATGTGGCCTTAACTTACTTGTGCATATACAATTCGTTTGTTTCGCTCAGCGTACGCTACGCCACTGGCTGTGTTACAAAACATGCTTCCAGTAATTCCTGCTGTTTTATAAGAAATAGATGAAATTTACACTCGTATAATGTGCATACCGCTGCTACAGGTTTACGAATTATCACATAGCTGTCTTACGTTTTCAGTTTTTGTTTTGCTTTCCTCGTAGGAAATTCAGTTTCTTACAAAGATTTGTATGAATGGAAACTAACGACGCTTACCACTGCTGTTCTGACCATAAACGTAGCCATCTGAACACCTGGTTAGATTTGAACACAATTTAGGGGATCTGTGTACTTCCTTTTCTTACCAGAGTATCTACAGATATAATCTGTAACTCATTTTACACCATCTTAAGGAAAAAAAAAAATCGCTCCGCTGTAATATGAGCTGCTTGATCTGGCTTCTAATAAAACCCAACCTTGTACTGTATATGAGAATTATCTTAATATAAAGTAAAATAAAATTACATGTAATAGAATATTTGTCTTATACTTGTACTGGCTCAAACCCAAAGAAGAGACTGGAAAACAAAAAGGTGGATGACGAACCCCGAGAGTCACAGACTCGGTGTGGCCGGGGGTTCTAGAAGATGTCAGGAAGTTAAAGGCCGAAACATCTAATGAAAGGATCCACTCTTCCTCTGAAGATCGTCAGCTGCCTCGCTTCACCTGAGGAGTTTCTTACCACAGCCCCATTCTTCTAAAAGTAAAACAAAAAAAAACAACGAAGGTCAGCACTTCAGACCGAAAGGAATCAACACAAATACATTGATACCGGGATGCATAGGGGACATCCACAAAACTCAGCCATTAACAGATAGATAGGACAATAATTATACAATGCACATTGGTGCTCAACGAGAATTTCTTTTACGAAGTGATGACGTCATGGGCTCATGGGTCCATGGAAAAGAAAGAACAGGAAGGCGAAATTAGTGACACAAAGCAAACTCAAAAAAAAAATATAAAAAAATACTTTCCCACAATTTCAAGTTTCCAGATCTAAAAAAGGACCTTCTACAGGCCAGAAGGAAGACACCTGTAAAATTTCAGGAAAGTCCGACCTGTATGAGCGGCGGCAGGTCGTAGTAAAAATCTTTGGAGTTTTTTATTTTACTTTTAATGATAATAGACTAGATAGGTACCCGGCGGTGCCCGGGATAAACCTCCCTCCCATGTTTATTACCCCCCCCCCCCAGCTCTTTCTGTCTCTCTCTGTGTCTCCCCCCCCCCCCCCCAGCTCTTTCTGTCTCTCTCCTTCCGCGCCACCCCCACCCCGCACTGCCTTCTCTACCCTTCCCCTTTCTCTGTTCATTTCCCTCCTCCCCCTTTCCCACCCCTTTCTTTCTATCTCTCTCCTCTGTCTCCTCCCCCCCCCCACTCAGCCCCATCACATCTCCTTTTTTCTATCATAGCTTCTGTTAACCCAGGCCGCCATTAACACTCACCTTTATCGTTGTCGCTGCCACCGCTGACCTGCAATGAAAATTGTCCGCTCCATCATTAACAGGCATTTTTATTGTTGTCGCCATTGTCCAAGCACGAAAACTTTCTCTTCGTGTCATTAATACCTACCTTTATTGAAATCATCATGGTTATCCAATGTCCGCTATAGTCATTATTATCGTCAGGGTCTTTACATTAATTATAATTATACCGAGGGCTGCATTGTAACGTGTCGTAACTCGACTTTTGTTTTCTCAAATTGATGTGTTTGGCTTTGCTTTCATCCCTTAACAGTCTGCAAGTTGGGTTATAAGTATGGATGCAATAACTTTTTGTTTTTCATTAAATGGTCTCTCTATTAAAAATTAGAAATTAGAAATAATCGAAGAGCTTACCGAACACACTAGAGTCAGAACTCCCACGGTGCACATGATCCTCGAAATGTACCGCTAAACATGGCGGACGGTTTGGGGCAAGCTGTGCGTGCTCATTTCTATACGAAGGGAAAGGGGGGGGGGGGGGAGAATGGCCAGCTATGTTTGGTGTTGATTGTGTGGTAGAACGATGGTGCATGAGTCCGTCTTTTAGCAGATAGTTCTGAAAGCTTGAATTCCCAAAGAAAATCCACTGAAAAATAAAGACAGGCCACGTCCACACTCCACTTCCCTAATAAAGATGACAAAAGCAAATTAATAATATCAATTTAAAGGCAAGAAATAGCACCAGTGTCATGGACTGAACACTGATTGCGTTAGCTGACCTATGAAAGCCTGTTAAAGAGCATCTCGAAATTCATGGCTAGCTAAATCGGCAAGATCTTTAAAACGGATGGATGGAAATAGTTAAAACTTTGCCCGAGATGCTTTTTCTATTTACCTTAGCAGAAAATTATTTTTCAGTGTAGATTTATATAGAAATAAGAAAATTCCTTTCATGAAAGTATACATTTTATCAAGGCAGACGGTCTTTTCAAATTCTAAAGACTTTACAATAGATAACGTCACTCGCATGACTTCAATTCTCCTCTACGTAAAAGAGAATACAATTTTGGCACTTTATTGACGCAACCCAATAAAGCGTTGACCTCTCGCAGAATACACCCAAAAGTTGACGCCTGCAAAAGCTTGGTAGTAAGCGTCTCTTCTTTACCACACAGGAACCAACAGAGAAACCGACGGATTGATTCAAACTTCAAGGGATAACTGATGGAATCAAGACTCGCACCAGCTGACGCATTGCTGCAGTTTTGATTCAGTACAAACACCGCCATTTAGGGCCTCTGGTCCTAGCAATTTATCTCAAGGACTGCCAGAATCGGTTGAGAACAAACTTGCCTCCCTTCAAAAGATTGCGTCATTGTGAATCCTATAGGTACCGCCATATTGTTTCTAAGCTTCTAATAGACTTGTACTTATAAGTGAATTGATCCTTTCATTCGTCTATTGTTGCATTTGTAGACACAGCAATTTTGGACAATCTTGATAATAATATAATTGAAGTCCCAAAAAGCGAAAGTGAAAATGGAAGAAAAGGTGTCACTGTCGTAGCCAAATAAGTGAAAGATTGCAGCAGTTGTTTGCCCTTAACAGTTTGTTGGAAGCGATGCTCTACTGCGCACACGTCCATGAGCAAACTTTAAACCCCAGTTTGTACTATTTATAGAGCTTATATTTTAAGCCCCTTGGTTGCACCCCAAATATATCCGAACTTACCTGTGCGTGGAAATGAAAAATGTTTGTTTTCTGACTTCACTACCGTATACATGATAGCATTCTCGATTCCCTACTTGATGTAAAAAATAAAAATAAAACATGTATTATCGCAATAATCTTCCATCTTCCTTCCCCCACGTCTCAATAGACTCTTGTCCCAAACGAGATGGCTGAAACTGGCGCACTTTTGAGAGCAGAGTTCTGACTCCAGTGCGCACTATAACCTCTTTGGAAATAATACAGAACGTTATTTAATTTTCTGCTGCCTCTTAAAATTTGCCAAAACCCGAGTTAGGGCCCTCGATATTAATATCTTCGATTTGCATTTCAGGACACATTTCAGGTTGTTGAAATGACTGTAAACTATTTAAGTAGGGATGGCGGCAATGCAAAAACCCCATCGTCTTTATTATCCACCTCGTAAAACAATAAAATGGATATTGGACGGTATATAGTTTACATTAATCTGGGATATGTCCATCGATTTCCCTCACCAACACCTTGTGTCTCTAGAAGGTGAAGCCGACTTATTGTACCAAACAGTTAGGCCTAAGTCATCATATTATAAAGGAAGTAAGGCCTCCAATGTAATCGTGAAAGGCGTTTGAACTGCTGAGCCTTAAATTCTATACAATATGTGAGTGTGCCTGGGAAAACCCGGCATAAGTCGGCAGAGCTGATTTTGAGAAAAACGGCTTTGAAGTGAAAATAATGGGTCCGACACAAACTTCCAACTTGGCTGTTGTTTAGGGACCGTGGCATGTTACAGGGTAAACTGTAGATGAGCAGTGAACACTACTCACTGTGATCTCTATAACAGCTTTATAATTAGACTACGGTCTCCTAACAAGATCAAAAAACTTCCGATTTGGCTGTTTGTAGGGGACCGTGGCATGTTACAGGGTAAACTGTAGATGAGCAGTGAACACTACTCACTATGATCTCTATAACGGCTCAGTTATTAGACTACGGTCTCCTAACAACAATCACTCCAATATTACTTGGTCAATTAGCTATTGCCACTTACAGGATTAAATGCCGTTTTCTCAAAATCTTGTTTTAGGGGGGTCACTGACTTCAATTTATCAGAAATGTCTTGTCTTTTATTATATGTACAGAACTCAAAATGTCATGTTGCCGACTTTTTGTAGGTTTTCTCAGGCACACACACATAAATATTATTATATTATTACTAGATGAAGTTCCCGGCATTAACCGGGATAAACCTGTGAACCTACCATTATCTGTCTTTTTGTTTTTGGTTTACAAAGCTTCCCATAATTCTACAGTCTTCCTTAAAATTTCATGCGCTCATCTTTAGAGCACTACTCACTCATTTCTGATAGGGAAGCTGTGCGCATGGAAATGAACGCGTATTAATAATATTATTATCGTTTACGGTGCGATGGGCTTACCACAGGGGACCAAAACTAAGATCATTGTATTTTACAGTTTTGCAATTTTTTTTTTTATGGAAGTGTATATCCGTACAACATGTTGTATGGATATGAACAGTGCATCCGTTCAACATGTTTACCAAAAGCGCGACTAGTGAAGGTTTGCTGAAACAAAACTTGGTATGGTGTTAACGAATTTAAAGTGACAACACGTGGAATAGTCAGATGGACCTGGGGGCGTGAGGGTCTAGTCAGTTTGTATCAGTGGGCGGTAGTCAGATTGACTAATCAGGCGAAAAGGGGCTGGGGTAGCCATTGGTGATCGACGTACACTCAAGTATATTATTAGCGCAGATCACGCCATCTCCGAGCAGAAGTCTGATTGTTTTGCTGCTAAGCCGATTCAGATTTTTAAAAACTATGCAAATTAACAAGGTCAGTAATATAGTATTCCGGTGTGTGTTCTGCGTCATCGAATTGTGTGCGTTGTACGGATATGCGCTTCCATTTTCTATTTAAAAATACCTGAAACTTGAATCAACGTGCAACACAATCGGACGACACAAAAGCGATTGGGCTGGATGATTAGTTTACACTTAAGAAAATTAATTTTATAATTTTTGAAACTGTCATTTAGGCTGTAGGGCCGAGCAAAAAAAGGGTCGAAATTGCACCACAATGAATTACTCCCGCCACTATTTTTTGTTATAATAAGATGCATAGAAAGCCGTAAAGGTTACTTAGGCATATTTTAAAAGGTCTTGAAATTTGCTATATTTTAAAAATTAATTTCGTTGATTTTGAGCCACAACTGAGTTGAAGAGAAGAAAATGTTCAAGTGTTCCCATATTGTGAGCCAGAAAAAATAAAGTAGATTAGAATTAAAAAGTATGACATTCTCAGTTTACACACTGAAGATCTAACCTCAGCTTTTTTAACAATCGTATTCCCCGAGTCGGGGGGAGGGGGGGGGGGCAACTAGTAATAATATAGTAGGGAAAGAAGATTGTTTGGAAAATTTCCAGAATGTGCTGTCTTGTTTCCTGTCCATTTGGTGCTTCTTTTGGGGGGGGGGGGGGGAGCATCAGCAGACTGAATGTTTATCAGATGCAGTCTTTTTTTTTTCTTTCTTTTTTTTGGGGGGGGGGGCGTGGGAGGGGGGGGGGCTCAGATTGAGATGCTACTTGGAGACGGTATACGTTTGGAGAAATGGCATCGACACTTGTACGGCCATATTATTCTGCTAGAATGAGAGGTTAGAGGCGCCTACCGAACACTAGGTCTTGGGAAAGAAAATACACCATACGGAAAGTTCTCGAAAGAGAAGAAGAAAAAAAAAAACAACAGTTCGCAAATATCTCCCCTTATCAAAAAAATAATAAATATATATATATACGTGTAGTGGGCGAAACGGTTTATTATTCAACAGCAGCATACAAAAAGGTTACACCAACTTTGAAACAGGCAATCAGAGAAACAGACAGGCTGACACACACACCCTTAAGTTGTTCCTGGTGTTAAATTCCCCTCCCCCCTCCCTCCCCCACCCCACCCCCTCCCAGCCGTGTACTAAGGTTTGTTCTCTTTGTCGCGATGTGGGTTAGATGGGGAGAATTCGACTGACACTTTTTCGAGGTCCGCTCCCACAATCGACGAACACACAAAAAAAATACTTGCACTCTAAAAACTAAATAAATCAATTGCTTTGATTTTTAGCAGAACTGTAGGGCAGTTTAATTACAGGAATTAATGTAACAAATATAATTATAAATATAAATATCAATTCAAAGGCAACTGAATCTAAATAATGAAACTACAGCTTTCTATAAAGACTAACTTATTCACTCTAACGACTTGCAGGTCATATGAGTTATATGCCAAATAGAATCCGCGCACGTGGCGACGGATATAACAGTTTAAATTCTATTAATTCAATGAGACATGTTATGATATGGACATTTCCTCTAGACACGCCATGGAGAATGCTTGTACAACCATGCGTTGTCTGGCGGTAGCTCTGAAACTGTCTTCAAAAGTAAGTAGAACGGTTCACTTCCATCATTACAAATTAGTATGAACTCTCACCATTAGGCCCTCACTGGGAGTGAGAGCGCTGGATGTAAACGCCGTGGGTTCATATCAAACCAAGTAGCTTAGGCTTTGGAGCTTTAAATCATGGCGCTCCTCACAATATGGACTGCTCAACTGCGTCTCTATGTCTCTCATCTGGCTGAGGACTATCGCCGTCCACCTCGTAAATGGATTGTCTACATGTGGCCTCTATCTAAGCTCTGCACGGGTTTAAATACTAAAGCTATGTCTCGACCTTCCGTCCAGATTCATACATTTGATTGGTCCAGTCGCTTCAGCTCAGCCTGCAATATTAATTTATGCTTGTCATGGCCTTGCGCCAAAATCAAGGTCAATTTTACGGTCTAGACAAAATTTAAAATGCGAAACATTAACTACTAAAATCTTCAAACCCCGTGCTTTCTACTCTTATGCACGAATTTCCGAACGCCAACTAAGCGTCTAAATAAACTACCTTTACTCGCCCCTTATCTATGTTAATCAAAATCACGGGGTCGAGAACTGCTCTGTCATTCCTAGCTATACATTTATTCTGTCTCGCCCCTCCTTCTCTCCATCCATCAGAAAAAAGATGTTTCAAAACAAACTGTTCACGAGAACAGCTCAAGGACAAATTACGCTGGTTATAATCAACAAGATCGTAAAAATTAACTCACTGACGTCGTGACCTAGCACGGCATTTATGATCCTAATGTGATCATGACACTCTTGAAGTCAGCGTTTTGATTCTCTGTAAGTATTGCGAAAAGATTTTAAATAATGTAATACTCGGTGGGATATCCGGCTTTGCCCGGGATAAATCTTTTATTGCTTTCAGTTCTGGGTCATTAATCTAATGCATCTGATTCTGCTTCACCTTTGCCCGTTCCTTAAGATTTGTTTCTTGTTGTTGTTTGTTTGTTTGTTCGTATGTTCCCCTCCCCTTGCGCGGTTACCCCCTGAGCAACCCGTCAGCATTCGAGACGAACTCTGTCATGAAATGGCAGTGATATGGGCAGTGATACTGCCCCAGTGTTTCATTATGAACACACCGCAGGACGTGATGACGTCATGTGGTTGTGGAAAAGAAAGGATCTGGGGGTGAAATTAGCGACACAAGGTGAACTCAAAAAACATTATTGTATTTCCCCATCTTTTCGAAAAAAAAAAAAGAAAGTGATTCTGTGAGGGGTTCATGGCGTATTCGTGAAAATAAAGGACCGGAGGTAGTCAATTAGCGACACAAAGCAAACTCATAAAAGTGCCTTCCACCTAAGACCCCACATCGAAAAAAAAAGAATCTTCTGCAGGTCGAAAGGAAGCACCTGTAAAATTTCAGTTAAATTCCGAGCAGTGTGAGCGGCACGCATTACTAAAGTTTACAATATACTTCAGACACTTCTGACGTCACGCATGTTTATTTCTGCCTCGGTTCCCCACCGGCTGGGGATTCCCTTATGCGCGCGCAGCATGCCCTGCTAAATTTCCTTCCCGATCTTTTCGACTTAGACCATGGAGCTATTAATAACATACTAGTACCTCCATGACTTAGACTGGCTTTGGTTTGGGGGCAACCACCAAACTTCTTTTCTGAGATAATTAAAAAAAAAACAAAAAGAAAGAAAAAAAAAGAAAACATTGGACTTTCCCTTAACTAACACGTGGATGGCAGAACTCCGTGCATTTGTATTGAGTTGAACACCAAGTTCATTTATTTCTAATCCTCTGTTGCAACAGAATTAAAAGCTAAAATGAAAGTGATTTTTGTTTAATAGTTTTACCCACGACCCATTAGACCAAGACAAGTGCAATCGATCGTTAAATACAAAGGCGAAGAATTCCGCCGCGTGCGTAGTCTGCCCCCCCCCCCCCCGCCCACCCTCCATGTATATATTGTATTGTAAGAAAAATGAAAAATCCGGCGGTGATTAACCCTTTCACTGCCATGTCCCGAGAAACTCTCGATTATCAGACTCGCCACTACTATAACCATACAGACAGGATCCTTTTTACTAAAAAAACATGGTCATTTCTAGAAAGTTAGTATAGAAAAACATTAACTAAAATTGCCTGGAAACCATTATTTTCTCCTGCAGCATACCCATGTACGATATCACCCGGCAGTGAAAGGGTTGAAGTGAAATGCATTTAATGCTAGTACCAGGATACTGAAATTTGCCTAAAAGGCGCGCTATCTTTTCTTTTTAAAAATGAAGTATCACCACTAGCTTTTGTTTTTCTTTTGAAATTTTGCGCCCCTTAGAAATTCTGCGGGCGGGGCAACCTGCCCTTGTCTACTGCCAACGCTACACCATTGGCTTTCATTTACCGTAAACACCTACCAAATAGCTACATTCTTTTGATGGAAATCTCCATAATATTATTCCCCCCCCCCCTCAACCCTTTTTCATTCATGCAAGCAGAGGAAATTTCCAACGGATGTCACATTGCACCCTTCATGTACCAGGTTTTCTCTACGACCCACTACGCATAGAGGGCCTTGGGTTGCTCTACCTGTACTTGCAGTGCAGTGGTTTTCAAACAAGAGCGATGGATAAGGACGAATAGCTCGTAGACGCAGTGTGCACCTTGGCTGTTGAGAGTAGAAAAGAGTAGGCCAAATAAGGCCGATGCCTGGGCAAAATTTTAAGAAGATTAACAAAAGAACAAAAAAATGTTAAGAAGATTAACAAAAGAACAAAAAAAATTTAAGAAGATTAACAAAATAACAAAAAATTTTAAGAAGATTAACAAAATAACAAAGAAATTTTAAGAAGATTAACAAAAGAACAAAAAATTTTTAAGAAGATTAACAAAAGAACGAAAAAACACACAAAGAAGCAAAAAAAAAAAGCAAAAAAATAACCAGGAAGGGGCGAGGGCGGTGAGATGAAAGAAAATGGCGACCAAGGGGCGCAAAAGATGGTGGGGGTGGATGAATTGAAGCCAATTTGGGGCAAATACAGGGCAACCACTGACTTGTTCAACATCACGTGTAAAGAGGTTTTATGAACAGAAAAGACCAATTTTTGTTTTCAGTAAGTTGATGTGTTTAGGTCTTTTGAGAGGGGGTGGGGGTGGGGGGGGGGGGTTCACTGCCCTTGGCATTTACTTTTCTTGTTTTTATTTTCTTGTTCTTGTAAGTTTCTGTGCCTTTTTTTTCTGCTAGGGATTCGTTTTTTATTTTGCCCGGGCGGCGGCCTTTGTTCGATCACCTGTTCTCGACTTTCAACTGCCAAGGTATCTTTAACGTGCCCATTGTGCACACACAAGCCCTCCGAGTTTTTCGTCCTTACCCAAGAAAGACTAGGTGCTCGGTCCTATCCACCATAGGATCAGGGACAGGAATTTTTTTTTTCCCTAAAAAAAGTTTTAGTGCATTTGATAGACAATGCTCTCTGTTTTAGAATGAATAATCAATTTAGAGGCAGTGGAGATGTGGTTCCTGAGAAGATTGTTAAGAATACCATGGACAGCGAGGAAAACAAATGAAGAAATCATGAGAGAAGCACAACACACTAGACAATCAATGACAAAGATACGCAAAAGGCAAGCAAAATTCATTGGACACATCATGGGAAAAAATCAACTCGAGAATTTGCTGACAACAGGAAGGCTTGATGGAAGAAGAGGCAGGGGAAGACCGGGGGAAGACGGGGGGAAAAAATGCTGGACAGCCTGACAGAATGGACGAACATCAGAAAAACCATCGGAAATTCTGAAAGAGACAAACTACAGACGAGGGGGTTGGAGGTTCTGTGATCGCCCACGCCAGTCGACAAGGCACCTGAGAGAGAGAGAGAGAATCAATTTAAGGCTTCGAAAAACTTGACATCATGATAACTGTCTTGTGTGTGTAGTCTTGTCTTCTCGTGAAATGTACTTGTTGAGGTTTGATAAGGGATTTGAAAATGGGGGAGAGAGAAGGGGACGATGAACGATTATTTGGAGCCCAGGGGAAGATTATGAACAAGGCTGAGAACCACTGGTGTAGTGGTGTGTTTTTTTTAATTATAAATTTCTTTTTTTTTTTTTCTTCTAATTTCCAAAGGTTGATTCTCAATGGAACTGAACGCAACACCGCGTACATTCATTATTAGTGATGTCATTCAGAAGTTCAGTCCACTGGTTTATCCTACCCCCTTACAGAAAGTCTCTCTCTCTCTCTCTCTCTCTCTCTCTCTATTTCTCTCTCTCTCTATTTCTCTCATTTCTCTCTCTCCCTCACTGTCTCTCTCCCTCTCTGTCTCTCTCTCTCTCTCTCTCCCTTTCTGTCTCGGTCTCTCTCTCTCTCTCTCTCTCTCTGGCATCCCCTGGGCCATACATTGTTCACGGGGCTCTCCGACTTTTTTTTGAAATTATAAAATGACGCCTTTCACATGTCACAGCTATGATTGTCGAGTAGATACCAAGCATTTTTACATTCATTTCCCCCACCTGCCATGCATGGGACCCTTCATCCATGCACTTTCATGTGAGCGCGACATTTTTGTGTCAGTCTTTATCTGTAGATAATAGATGGCCCGCTGACTCGGCGATTTTACAGATTTGATTTTTAAAAAGTTGAGGTTCCATCACCAATGGCTGTGTAAATTGAGAGAGAGAAAGAGCGAATTTTCCCGTCATAATTTTCAATTCTACTGGAAGAAAATGCGTCTTTTTTCCTTCTCCAAATGTTGGAGCCCTTTTTTTCCGTTGAATTCGGTTCTGACTCAAATCAACGAAAGTATTAAAAAATATAGTAGGCTTCGAGGTTCACTTACAACTTTACGTCTTTCTATGCTTAATACGATATATATTATTTCGTAAAATTTATGGCTCAGTGGGTAAAACGCCTTTCATGATAGGAGGCCTTACTTCCTTTATAATATGATGATGATAATGCTGTGGGTTTCCATTCAACGTATTTATCTATGTGTGGGTTTCCATTCAACGTATTTACCTATTTGTGGGTTTCCATTCAGAGTATTTACCTATGTGTGGGTTTCCATTCAACGTATTTGCCTATGTGTGGGTTTCCATTCAACGTATTTCTCTATGTGTGGGTTTCCATTCAACGTATTTACCTATGTGTGGGTTTCCATTCAACGTATTTATCTATGTGTGGGTTTCCATTCAACGTATTTACCTATGTGTGGGTTTCCATTCAGAGTATTTACCTATGTGTGGGTTTCCATTCAACGTATTTGCCTATGTGTGGGTCTCCATTCAGAGTATTTACCTATGTGTGGGTTTCCATTCAACGTATTTACCTATGTGTGGGTTTCCATTCAGAGTATTTATCTATGTGTGAGTTTCCATTCAACGTATTTACCTATGTGTGGGTTCCATTCAGAGTATTTACCTATGTGTGGGTTTCCATTCAACGTATTTACCTATGTGTGGGTTTCCATTCAGAGTATTTATCTATGTGTGGGTTTCCATTCAACGTATTTACCTATGTGTGGGTGTCCATTCAGAGCTTAGAAAATGGACCGAAGTAGCCTTCTTTGAGATCATTTTGACAGCGCTGGATGTCGGGGAAAAAAGTCAAGGGGGAAAATGGTCAAGTGCAGGGAATAAAAAATCAAAGGGACAAAAATAGTTCATTGCAGGAAGAAAGGTCAAGTGAGGGAAAAAGGGCCAGGCGGAGAAATACATGTATGTCAAACAGGGAAAAAAGTCGAGTGGGAAAAAAAAGTTTAAGCGGGAACATTAGTGAAAACAAAACAAATACAAAACCGTCAAAATAATTATGTTGGGCTTTGCTTAATTATTCAACACAAGTATAAGATAGGATGATGATACGAGGTATAAAATTATTATTGCCCGCCATGTTCTGTCACCTAACCTTAATCAGGCCCAAGGTGGCTGCTATCGTGCCCACGGGCAGTTAAACCCAAACTCAAACTAACCCTAACCCTAGCCCTGATCTTTGCCCTTTTTAATTTCGGTTTGCCTTTTTTTTCCACTAAACTTGACTCCAGTTGACATTTTTTTCTTAGTGTACACAAGTTTTTAGAAAAGAAAAAATAATGATCTGATTTATTTTCCGAGGTACGTTCTTTCCCAATACCTTAACACCGGCCGGTCACAATTGATATGCATTGTCATGATGAATTTGACAAGATCTATGTTGTTAACACTATGCAAATGGTATGTATTACGATAGATGACATTCTGATAAGTATGGTAGCCTAATCGTTACATGCGGCACTTGCTACGCTACATTATGTAGAAGCGCATGGCTGCTTAGACGAAATAACGATCAATATACTCGTAATATTGCCGGATGTGGGTCAAGGCTAGGACTACAGTACAACTGCCCTGTTCGGAAACTGAACTGGGATAAAGAGTTTATGACTTAGTGAAGTTACCCATTAAAACATGACAATAGTATGGTAAGAAGAGATATCATAGACCAGGTGTGGCCTCACCTTATAATAATGAGAGCAGGGGGTAAACTGTCTGTGACGCCTATGCATTTCATGGCCATTCAAGCTAGACACTTGAAAGTTTGCATACTACCGTTTTTGATACTGCCGAGTTGCATGGCTGGCTTAGTTTTTGCGTTTGACCACGTCTTATATTTTTTTGAAAACTGTGAAACGCTTTAGCGTTTAAACCCGGATTAAATTCCTGGTGTAGTTTTTATGATTGTTAGAGTGTTGCGTATTGGTGTAGCAATCGATACTCAGTATCGAAGGATGTCATTTTGCGCAAACTTCTGCATGACGTCTAAGCATTTATTTTCATGGCCTTTAAGCGAGACACTCACAATTTTGGTATATCTAGGCCTAGGCCTACTGCTTTTTATCCTGTCGAGCTGCATGGATGCCGTAATGTATGTTTATATAATTGTTATGGATGGCGATTCCTCAACCTCTTTACTGGGCGCGAGCAAAACCGATACACAGTATCGAATATGCCATTTCCTTTGAGCGTGGCCTGCTTGAAAGTAAACAAGACATGTGCTCAGCTTGATGCTGACAATGTTACACAGGGTATATTGTGTATACCCTGAAGGGGAGGTCCTCCGCCCGTCCGCGCCAGTCAAGAAAAAAAACTAAAGAGGGGACTTTTGAGCGGGCTTATCAAATGGTTGGGTTTAGTATTTGTATGGGACAAAGAAAGAAGAAAGAAAGAACGAAAGCGCGGGTTAGGGGAGGTCATCATATTAATTATGTTTGTTTACTTTTCGGTAAGTGGCGGGACGGGGGGAAGACCTTCCCCCTGAAGTTTTGCGACCATGGTTGTCCGGTAAGCTAGATCTAATAGTTTAAAAAACTCAGCATTTGTCTAACGTGTCACTCAGCATTTGTCTAACGTGTCTTTGCAGTCTCTCAATCTCTTTTGTTTTGTTTGCCACTCACCGTTCGGGGAACGGGTGCATTTACTAGTCTATAGAATGATGCAGGTGGTTGGTGGGTGGTCCAAGGAGAGAATTCTTCTGTCCTATTGTTCTGTTCTATAATAATTCTGTCTATTGTTGTTTTTTTTTTTCTAGCACAATATGACCGTTACAGTCGGGTGTGCTTTCTCCCAAATCCAAACTCTTTTCTATGGCCTATCCTCTTGCGCCGTTAAACGTCGAGGGGAGAGTTTGAGTTTAGGTTCGGGTTCTACGGCGCATCAGCATGATAACGGCCATTTTGCGCTCTTCACGGTCTGTTTGGGTACATTTTCTTTATTTATATTTCGTCTAAAAAGCTGTGACGTTTAACATAGAATTAAATACATTCATATAATTTTAACGCATCGGTAAAATTCTAAAAAAAAATTTAAAAAATTGTTGTTTTGTATAGACCAGGAAAAAGTTTTGTAAACCGCGTATAAAAGTTACAAGTACATCTACAAGTTGTAGATATTTGCCTCTCTCAGGAAGGACAGGATGCGTTGCGGATCCACGAGGGGAGATGCAGCTTTCGGCGATGGGCCTGATGGGTAGCGCCTGTCATGGTTAGGTTGATTCTTTCAGTTGTTTCTTTGATATCATCTATCCATCTCATTCTGGGACACCCCTTTCCTCTCCAACCATGCTTTTTCATGTTATAAGCCCTGTATACTGGCTGTTCACTCGGGAGCCTCATGAGATGAATAAACCACCTCAGCCTTCAAAAGCTCGAACTCGAACGCTATAAATGACATTATTTTGCATACACACGCAATGCCATGTGCAATGTAACAATCGACCGATTCTGTTTCTTTGCAATTCCGATGTGTTCAACAAGCAAAGATTTGACGAAGTATATTGCCATTTCTTTTTAAAAGCTCATGTACCAGTGTGTAATATAATAATAATTAACAGTCAACCTCGAGGGCCGGCCAAAATTGCTTGATGGGCCGATTTCGGTCCGCTGCCCGTTGTTATCAGGTCTTTCTTTTCAGGAGATCTCGGTCCTAGGCGTTTTGCCGTAAATTGCCCGTGTTTCCGAGCACTTACTAGGCACTACAACCTTGGTTCGCCTCATAATTATTTTCTCTGAATTGTTATCTTAGTGCTCTGCCCACTCAGCCCCCCCCCCCCGAGCTTCTGCTTACCTATATTAACTACTGTTTGAAAAAAAAAAAAACTCGGAGGCATACATCTTGTATTCGTTGTCCTAGATGTTTGGTTTGTCCAATGGCAGGCGGGTGAAAGGAAAGAACAGGGAGGGGAGAGGTGACGCGAGTGAGCTGAGTCCCAGCGAACGAATACCCAAGTCAGCAAGAGACACCGGGAGATCGTTTGGCCATGATCGTCTCCTTTTGAGAGACGGAGTGGCCAAACGTTTAAGCGATCTGTTTTCTTTTTGGCAAGGCGACGGGTGCCGTAGCAGAGGTCCCGGGTTCTAATCCCATCTTGATCCTTTCTCTTTCTTCCTTCTTTCACTCCCGCTTTGATTTTCTGAGCATTAACTAGGCATTACAACTTTGGTTCGCCTCATGATTATTTTCTCTGAATTGTTATCTTAGTGCTCTGCCCCCCCCCCCTCCGAGCTTCTGCTCACTTCTATTAACTTTTATTATAAATGGAGGTTGCAATCAAGCATGGAGATTGAGCTGAAAGTCAGTAGAAGTCACTCTGGAAGAGGAAGAATTGGGACGAGCATGTACTTTCCCGACACGTTTGGTTTGCATTTCCTCCCACATAAGTGGTAGGTCCTATCCCTGATTTTTAGATCAATACTGTCGTTAACGAATTACTGAATCTTTAGATTCCATCACAACAATTACGATCATTCAGCTGATAGGGCAAAAGGTTCCAACACTGTGCCTCGCATATCTTGACCTCGCTGCCAAATTCATTGCGAGAAGCATCTACCTAGTCAAAGTTCAAAACGAGTCAGAAGACATACCATCTCCAAAAACACTTTCAGTCGTGAAATTTCGTGCCCAGCCCATTTATTTTCTCGATTCATTTTATTTTTACTATTTTATTTATTTAATTTCAGCCTTATGCGCTTATGTTATATGAGTGTGTGTCTATGTAGGGTTGTCTAACATATTAGTGTATGCAACAGATTGTGCATGAGAGAGAGAGAGAGAGAGAGAGAGAGAGAGAGAGAGAGAGAGAGAAAGAGAGAAAGAGAGAAAGAGAGAGAGAGAAAGAGAGAAAGACAGGGAGAAAGAGAGAGACAGAAGGACAGGTGGGCGAGAGGGAGAGGGTGAGTGGCAGATTGAGAAAACAAGACATTCTGTAAAGTATCTAGAGCAATTTGGGAAGGGGGGGGGGTGATTAAGCGTTACATAAAATTTAATGATCTTCATTATTATAATTATCATTAACCATGTCCTTGAGGTCACTAGGTGAATGATCATTTTCTTTTTCTATGGCCCAATGGACCAGGAATTCGCTGCCTCCAAACTGAAGTGACGTGCAAAACTCTAGTCTACCTTTTTAAAAAACATCTAAAAAACACTTTTTGAAGTGAAAGAATGCAACCCCAGCTGCTGTTTTCTGGCCTGTGTCTCATGTATTAAAATGTTCTTTGTTTTGGTGATTTGAAGTGTGAGTGGTAAAATGACTTGAAAGCGCTCAGCGCATGTGTTATGGATGAAACGCTGTCTAGTGTTAAAGGCCCATTACGAACGACGTCACAGAGTGTTTTTGTTTTGTACTTCCGACACCTAGCCTAACATGGCTGATGGATCAACTGACGAGTGTAACTTCGAGATATGTCTAAGCGGTTAAAATACCTCCTGGTTGCATTGCAGTTGACTGTTATGACAGGGGTGGAAAGGATGGATCCAAGCTAGTCAGATTCTCTACCATCCGTGTAAACAACTTGTTTAACACGGGAAAGGAAGTGAAAGAATTGACCGAACGTCTCCCACGTGTTATTGTTTACTTTTTTTTTTTTGCTCGCCGCCGATTGGTTCGCGACGCCTGAAGTGCCCACGGTGCAATTCAGCTAACGAATCAAAGTCAATGCTACCATCGCCATGGTGAGGTGTCGGTCTTGAGAACTAAAATGGCCGTTATCCGCAATGGGCCTATTTCGTCGTTCCGATGAAAAATCCTACTAACCCGGAAAATTTTCGAAAATCATTTTTGTTGTTGTTGATAAATTGAAAGTTGAGACCTTCCTTCATATACTGTAAAAAAATTAGAGCGAAATTCCAAGTGGAAATAGTATTGATACCGCCCAAAATAAAGTCTGCTCAGCCACTCTTTCTCCGATGATCAACCTGCTAACCCCGCCGGAGCCGTGTCAGCTGCCCGTTGCGTGTGTCATGATTCGGATATTGTTAAAACTCACGCAGAGAGTGAGTTGTTGTTGTTTACCAGGGCCATGAGAAATTGGCTGGTGGCCTTGAACGGTCCTCGCCAAATTATAGTTGGTGAGTAAATAAATGTAAAGTTAAACTGCTAGAGTCACGCTTGTCGGCTTTAATGTTCGTGATTAATAAGTAATGGAGTAGTTTGTTATTCGTTTCTGGTAACAGCACCAATGCCCGATCTCCGACTGACAGGGTTCTTAACCGACTACCCTGATCGCGATATCCTATAAATGACCTGGTCCGTACGCATGCAAATTGTCGAGCCAGGTCGCATGCATTAACTATTCTATGTCGGAGATCGACTATGTACTGATACGCGGATCGCGTATCAGGAACGTCGGTATCAGAACCGGCGTATAAATCGCGTAAAATGGCCATCGGGCCACGTGGTTTTCGACCGTATAACAGTTCAAACGGGGAAAAACCCGTTGTTCGCAGTAGGCTTTGAACGTACTGGGCCCTCCTAACATTTAAGCCCATATGATTTATGGAGAGTTTGCCTGGCGACTGGCCAGTGGCGACTCAACTGTCACTTTAAATTGATATCCAGTTTCGTATAATATACCTATTTACTATTGATTGCAGTACCTCCATAGTTACATGAATATCATTGGTTAAGTTATTAATTAGAGTTTTTGGTTTGAATATATACCTCTATTGTCTTTTGTTTTGTTATTAATATTTATGTAAACTATGGCCTGACCGGCCTGACATATATACGCTCTAGTTATTTAGTACTTTTCTTGTGTGGTTGTGTCCGAGTGTGAGTTAGCTGCCTCTCGTGCAGTCGTAACATCCCCAAGACCCTAACTCTGCTCGTGACAGCGTGCAATGCTAAAAATGCTTGCATGCTGCTCCTGTCATTGTGCCTGGACACCTGTTCAACCCACTCCATGATATGTGTTCATTTTACTGTCATGTTTAGACATGTATATGTCGTCATATGTAAACTTCTGGGTCATGAAATTTAAATATTTCCCACGCACGAGGAGATACTTGCTCAGCTGGGTAGTATGTTTGGAGCACCAAAATTTTTAAAACATGACATTTGGAGCACTGTCTAAATCTAGGTCAAATTGCAGTATGACATTTGGAGCACTACCAAAAATTAATCAAATTTCAGTATGACATTCGGCGCACCTATACCGCTGCTGGTATTAGGGTTAGAGTTAAGGTTAGGGTTAGTATTAGGTCTATAAAAAAAACTTTCTATCCCTGTGGTACCCACCGCAAGTTATTGCAAAATATTCGTAGAGTAATCGATAGTCAACAGGTTGATTAAGGATTAATCGATAAAATCACAGCCCAGATGCTAATGCTCCAAATATCACATGGCGGCTTTCTTTAATCTGCAGTAGTGCTCCAAATGTCATACAACTCTCAGCTGGGACGTTCTGCGTGGGTTTATGGCAAGCAAATTGTAACACTAATAGACAATATTGTACACCACATTTGAGTACTTGATAGTTACTAAAATGCAGCCCACTTTCACATAATATAATTTATTCATTATTAATCATCATGTTCTTGTCACTGACAGACTTTTAAAATGTCTCAGTATTGAACTCATGTCATAAATTTCTCCACTGCTGCAGGAGACAAGGTGAAGATATCATTATATAGTAGAAGGAACAGGAGACAGGAGTGAAGTTATCAGAGACAACAGGAGACAGGGGTGACTTATTATAGCAGAGTCGTTGCAGGAGACAGGTGTGAAGATATTATTAGTAAAGACAACAGAGCACGGGAAGGACGATACCATAGCAGAGACAGGGGTGATGCTGTTATTGGTAAAGACAACAGGGGACAGGGATGCAGATATCATCATTCTGTACAGATAACAGGAGACAGGGGTGAAGATATTATTAGTAAAGACAACAGATCACAGGAATGACGACACCATAGCAGAGACAGGGGTGATGCTATTATTGGTAAGGACAACAAGGATGAAGATATCATTTGCACAGATAACAGGTGACAGGGGTGAAGATATCGTTGCAAAGACAAGAAGAGACCGGAATGAAGATGGCATTAGTAAAGGCAACAGGAGATAGGAGTGAAGACATCATCAGTGCGGACAACAGGAGACGGAGGAGAAGATATTGCAAAGTCAACACTAGACAGGGGAGAAATATCATTAATTTTCATAGACAACAGAAGACATGAGTGAAAATACCATTAGTAGAGACAACAGGAGACAGGGGCGAAGATAACATTGTCAGAAACAATAAGAAACAATGATGAAAGTTTCATAGCTGAAACGTCGGTGACGGGGGTGAAGATGTCACTGGCAGATACAAAAAGACACAGGGATAAAGATATCATAATAGAGACAATAGAGGACAGGGATAAAGATATCATAATAGAGACAATAGAGGACAGGGGTAGAGATATCATAATAGAGACAATAGAGGACAGGGATAGAGATATCATAATACAGACAATAGAGGACAGGGATAAAGATATCATAATAGAGACAATAGAGGACACAGATAAAGATATCATAATAGAGACAATAGAGGACAGAGATAAAGATATCATAATAGAGACAATAGAGGACAGAGATAAAGATATCATAATAGAGACAATAGAGGACAGGGGTAGAGATATCATAATAGAGACAATAGAGGACAGGGGTAGAGATATCATAATAGAGACAATAGAGGACAGGGATAAAGATATCATAATAGAGACAATAGAGGACAGGGATAAAGATATCATAATAGAGACAATAGAGGACAGGGGTAGAGATATGTGTCTATTCTTCATGATTATTGGTTGCTGTTCACGATGTTGTAAATTACTATCAATAACGCTATTGTATAACAGGCAGGCGGAAGGTTCCACGCTGACCACGGTCAATTACATAATACCTTTCCGGTGATCAAATCTTAACCCCGGGTTAGCAAATTTTATTATAAAAAATTCTGCGTGGTAAAAACTTTACACTGGTAGGTTTTAGGAATAGAAAAAAGGAAAGGAAATCTAGCGGAAAGCCTGTCGCGTTTACACTGTTCCGAAATCGGAATGGAATCCGACCCTTTCCTATTTCCGTTCCGATTTCCCCCTGAAACGCTGGAATAGGACCATTCCTATTTTCATTCCGATTTCGGAAAGGTTATGCGTCACGTGACTATCGCCTCGGTGTAAAATGGCGTTCGGTAGACCTATCGAAGAAACTTTCACCCAAACATTCTTGAGGGCGAGAGCTGTCTATGGGATACTAAATCGCCCACATGTCATAACAAGCAGACGAGAACTAAAGCCCTTGGAATTTTAGTGAGTGATAAAAGCCTTGAAAGATCAGATTAATTTCACATTCATACGTTGAAATGCTGAACCGAACATTTCCTTCGCTCGACGAGTGAGAGGTCAGTGGCCGCCACGCGAGCGACCATCCCAGTCACTCACAATACTCACATGACCAAAACAAACGATGCGCACCGCTTCTCATTCAGAAAACGGACCAGTGTAAACAAGCCGCGTTTCGAGGGGGAAATCGGAAAGCAAAAATCGGAAAGCTAGGAGAGTTCTTCCCCCACGGCCTCGATTCCGTTTTTCTATTCCTAAAACCTACCAGTGTAAACAGGCCTTAACCCAGATCGACAAGCTTGAGTTCCCACAATGGAATTTTGATGTAGCCACTATTTGATGCAATCATATCTATTGTACCTGCAATCATATCTATTGTATCTGCAATCATATCTATTGTATCTGCAATCATATCTATTGTATCTGCAATCATATCTATTGTATCTGCAAACATATTTATTGTATCTGCAATCATATCTATTGTATCCGTAGTAATAAATTAGTATGGCCCTTCAGGCCTGATATATATATATTCAACAAGTGTGTTATTACTTATTCTGGTTGTGCCTGGACGAGTGTGAGTGGCCTTTCGATTAGTCGAATGCGCTAGTATCCCCAAGACCTTACTCACCTCGAATCTTGACACTGGAGGGGACACCCGGGTTCACGTGCCCCGTGCACTGCTTGCACAACTCACCGCCTTAGGGCATGAGTCCACTAACCTATAAAATCCCACCTTTTACTCTAAGGGTCTGATCACACTAACACTACTCACTGGATCCCCAAACTCAGCTCATGACACCAGAAATATTGCATCAAACGTTAGTTTACGTAAAATATTGTTACCAACGAAGGGTTATGTTTAAAGCAGGAAAAACCAACAACTGCATATATCTTCACCACAGGTAGTGCAGTTTAAACAGTTTTTCCTCTCTGCTGTAAAAATTTCCCAGACCGGGTTAGCAGGTTTTATCATCGGAAGGACAATTTATTAGTTATTGTTGGTACTACCGTGTATAATCATAATGGTAAAACAATCTGATGAAAATGAAAATTATGTTAGGCAGCACACAGTATATTTCACATGCAGGTATGAAATAGCACAGTTTTAACAGGATCTCACCAACCATGAATGAAAACGATTTTGGAGGTGGACTGGATTGATAATTTACAGCTAATCTTATCATCTTTACCAGCTCCATCCATATCACTATCATCGTCACCACAGTCATTGTCATGATTTTCAATGAACCTCACTGTTAACTCAAAAAGAATGACTGCCAGACTGGAGAGGGGCTGTCCAGAACTGAAGAAATACAACTGGGTCGAAAACTGAGTACAGAGTGTTTGTTATAATTGGAAACTACTCGCGTGAATGTCTCTACGGGGAATTTTGAAAAAAAAGGGGAACTAAAAAATTGGTGCAAGGCAATCTGTTCAAGTCATTCGCTTGGCAGAAACTGCTGCTCAAAACAAAACAAAAACAAAAACTGTCTTCTCACCAAACCTACATGCAAAAGCTCCATGGCACGGATCCCAGGTAAGATTTTTTTTTTTTTGCACCGGTTTACCTTTACGGTGTAAACTCATATTCTTCAGCCTAAATGCTTGTCACGAGTGGAGTGAGTGCAATTAAGGGGATTGCTACAGAGCGGGTGTAGAGTAAGAAGGGCTCACAGTAGACAGCAAGTTAAGCGTGCTGTTGTGAGTAGTGGGGGGGGGGGGGGTCTGAATGAGGCGAAAGCGCGGTATTACTATCACTGCAAGTTAGAAGGTCCGACGGAGCGGACCTGTGAATAAGAGCCCATCGGGCGGACATAAAGGGAGCAGTCGAGAAGACTAGTGGAAGAGTCTTTCCAGTAATGACTGGTACATAGAATGTTGATTGATTATTATGATTGATGTATTATATTATATTCGTCTATTACCATGATGTAAATAAGTATATGTGAGGAATGTGGAAGTCCTTGATATTGGATATAGCAATGTGCGCCATGAGCGATAGATGAAAGTGAGTTCATGGATTTGTAGCGCGAGTGACTAGTGTGTACTCCGATGGAGGTGTGTTACCGTAAGATGTGTGGTGAGTGAAAGGTGAACTAGTGTGTGTACGCTTCATGGGTTGTAAGGAGAGGTGGAGTGAATAGAAATGGTAGGGTATTATACCAATGTAATGTTATTCTTGTAGGTGTCGGGGACGGGCCGCAGAGCCACCTCGATGAGCACAGGGGATAGGCCAGCATAGGGCCGGAGGCCACACATAGGCCAGAAGTGAGGCTGTCAGTGCAGGACAGTAGAGGCACATAAAGTCGTGGCAGTCAGGCCACGGACAGGGACGTAGATATGAGAGTGAATGAGATACTATATTGTTGCCATGTTGATAGGCTAGTGAACTGATACTATGTTGTTGCCATGTTGATGGCTATGGAAATAATAATGTGTTATTGCCCTGCTGAGGTGCGAGGGGAATGCTAAGGTGTATGACAATAGGAAGGTGATATTGAGAGACTGCGGTGCCAGTAAATTATTAATGTGCTATTAAGACCCTGAGGGGAGAGGCTGAGGCCGAAGTGCCTTTAGGAGTAACTACCGGATTGTGGATCCGAGGGAGAGTGTGTGTGAGAATAAGGCCGTTGTACGGCAGTCATTTCAATAATATAATGTATGTAATTGCGCTATTATATGTATAATTATGTTTAATAAATGTGTGAGTCTGATGGGTTGTTCTGTTAAGTGTTAAACTTGTTTGTTCGTGATTGTTGTCCTGTCATACTTATTACATCTCCCAGTCTGGGATTTGTGACAAACCTGACAGCCGTTTTTCACTCAAAATGACGTCGCCCTCGGCATGTTTTGAATTAATTTTCCTGGCTTCCTTTTCAAAATAGTTCCATGGTCCGTTTTTATACATATATCCCATAGAAAGGCGAACAGTGATCTAGTAGGATGCGTATTATAAAGATTAGGTCCTCCTTGCACACCTGTACCTGTATTTTCGGTCTGCCTTAAAAACGCCTCAAAATAGAGACCGTGGAAAGGCGTCTTTACTTGTACCAAGGATAATAGATACAATAAGATGAGACAGCCAGGCGTTTAGTGTGCACAGATTCCACACCGCCACTTAGCGGGAAATGCGCGGAAGACATGAACCATGCCGTATTTTACAAAGCCAATATACAGAAAATATATAATTTTGTTAATTGTTCAGCTATCGCTGTAGGCTTTGATTGAAGTGGTTTATTTTTTTGTAATTATAACTTCAATCAATGCATGAAAACTCTGGCTATTTTTTTAAGACGCCGTAGCATTGTAACAAACGGGCATCATTAATTTACCATGGTATCTAGCATTCTTTTCATGAAATGCGCCATGGGCCCCGCCCATTTTTTAGAGGTGCGGCATGTCTCACCTTATTGCATCAAGTACCTTTGATTGTACTAGGAAACTGTCAAAAGTTTTAAATTCTTTCCCAACAAATAAGTCTTCATTCGTGTACACTTTTACTTTCCAAGCGACGAAAGATGAATTCACCAGTCTGGTCATGATAACGATAAAAATGTTATGCTGATGTCAATGTTTTCAGTCGGAAGCTTGAATGTCATGTCTGTAGTGGTTTGTTTCATTGGATATCTTAAGGGTGGGTTGTCATGAGTACGGAAACAGAAACCGAAACGTCAAGAATTCATGTAGCGGAGTAGAAAGAATGTTTGAATTTGTACGGAAATGGCCAAAATCGTCAAACATTGAGATATTCTAGAAGGTTTCATAATGTTTGGCCACGTAGTCACGTAGGTTTTTTACGTGCTTGTGCGGTCATCCTCTGCCTCCATTCGTAAATGTGCAAAATTCCTTGTAAACTACTGATGTCCACATCTTTTGTGCAGCTCTCCCTTGTTCCGTTCTCCAAAGTTTCAAGTCTTCTTATTGTATTCATTTTAATTTTGCACACAAACCATAAAATTCCATGTACAAACGAATCAAATTTTCTTTTACAACTAAAGTTTATTTTGCAGCCTGCATCATTATATACCAGTTGGCCCGCTGACTTGGGTAACACGCAGATGTGATGTCTAAAGTTGAATATCATTGGTCAGTATGGAAACTGAGGTGGAGAACAAAATTTCCTGTCATAGTTTTTAATTCTAGTCGGAGTAAATGCGTCTTTTTTTCCGGCTCTAAATGTCGGAACACTTTCTTTGTCCAACCAATGATTATAGAATTGATAAGATCAGACAGCTAGTGCTTTTAGCATGCACAGATTTCGCACCTCCATCTAGCGGCAAACGCGCGGAAGTCATAAAAAGTGTCGTATTTTACAAAGCAAAATAGGGAAAATACTGAATTTTGTTCACTGTATCGGTATAGACCTTGATTGACGTCACTTATTGTGGAATTATAACCGCAATCGCTATGGGAAAACTCTGGCTATTTTTTCTTCTGTTTTTTTTAAAGACTTAGTAGCACTGTCACAATTTTGCATCATAAATTTACCATTATATCAAGCATTCTTTTCATACAATGTGCCATGGGCCCTGCCCCTGGTCAGCGCGCAAATTGTGTGCACGCTTTTTTTAGTGGTGCGAAGAAGACAGTGTCTCATCGTATCGTTTCTTGTATCTTTGGTCCAACTCAGTTGGCACTGAAAAGCAACGAAAGTATTCAAAATACAGTGAACTTCAAGACTTTTTACAATAATTAGGCCCATGTACACCACGAACACCTAAGCGTAATATGATATATATGAGCGTGCATGAGAAAACCCACAATAAGTCGGCAGAGCTGATTTTGAGAAAAATGGCTTTGAAGTGAAAATAATTATGGGTCCGACACAAACTTCCAACTTGGCTGTTGTTTAGGGGACCGTGGCATGTTGCAGGGTAAACTGTAGATGAGCAGTGAACACTACTTACTATGATCTCTATAAAGGCTTTGTAATTAGACTACGGTCTCCTAACAAGATCCAAAAACTTCCGACTTGGCTGTTTCTAGGGGACCGTGGCATGTTACAGGGTAAACTGTAGATGAGCAGTGAACACTGCTCACTATGATCTCGATAACGGCCTAGTTATTCGACTACGATCTCCTTACAGCAATCACTCCAATATTACTTGGTCAATTAGCTATTGCCGCTTATAGGATTAAATGCCGTTTTCTCAAAATCTTGTTTTAGGAGGATCACTGACTTCAATTTATCAGAAATGTCTTGTCTTTTATTATATGTACAGAACTCAAAATGTCATGTTGCCGACTTATTGTGGGTTTTCTCATGCACACTCACATATTGTAGCATTTAAGGTTCGTCGGTTATAAAGACGTACATGATTACATTGGAGCCCTTACTTCCTTTAATAAAAGGCTACTAGATCACCCACGTGAACACCTGGCCCTTCCGACTAGGATCTAGGAGATTCGCTGTAAGCCTAGATCAGCCATCTAGACGTCTCCAGGTATTCTCAGTAACGTTCGCCAAGGCTAGCCCAACGTAAACAACTCGTTCTTGAGAGGTGTAGCAAAGACCAAATCATGCAGAGACGGGACTCACTTGCCAGCACAAGTCAAAATCTGAGTCAGCGACACCGCTAGTAAACAAAAACAATTGAGGGTAGAGGAGAGTTAAGCTCAGCGCTACACAACCCGACACATCGAGGGGTATATGCCATAGTGTTGCATTATGGCATGTTGCCAATTTTGAGGTTTTGTCATGAAAGTGGTTCTCTCGTTCCCAGTTTCATTGTATGTAAGTGCCATTCCAATTGGTTAAAAAGTTTTCGAGATATGTGTTTGTGACGTAATGTTTTATGCATTCGATCCTTATTTTCTCGAGCAGGCAAAAGTGTACATACAACAGTATGGCCACTAACCGACGACGTATTGACGGTGGGTGGGGGTGGGGGGGGGGGGAAGGGAGGTGTTAGACGCTACATAATGAAATATGTGATCTGGGTCGATTATATAACCACATATTATTCAGAAACAGCAAAATCCGACATGCGTAACATTGAGATGGCAACGAAGATCTCTATCTCTTTGAAAGGAGAGCATTCAGCTTTTGTGCATCAGTTGTACAAGCTAAAGCGCCCGCTGTACGAACGATAGGCCTACTATTAACATATTTTGGGCAGGTCTAGATGAGGCCTTGCCAAGGGATAAACATTAAACCTGACTCCGCCCTCCTTCCCTCTCCCGACCCCCTCCCCCCTCCCTACCAATTTCTCCTGTCCATGTCATCTCTTTCTGTCTCCCTCCCTCCCTCCCGCTACCCTGTCCCTCTACCCTCACCTCCCTCCCTCCCTCCCGTTACCCTGTCCCTCTACCCTCACCTCGCTCCCTCCCTCCCGTTACCCTGTCCCTCTACCCCCACCTCCCTCCCTCCCTCCCGCTACCCTGTCCCTCTACCCTCACCTCCCTCCCTCCCTCCCGTTACAATGTCCCTCTACCCCCACCTCCCTCCCTCCCTCCCGTTACCCTGTCCCTCTAACCCCACCTCCCTCCCTCCCTCCCGTTACCCTGTCCCTCTACCCCAATCTCCCTCCCTCCCTCCCGTTACCCTGTCCCTCTACCCCCACCTCCCTCCCTCCCTCCCGTTACCCTGTCCCTCTACCCTCACCTCCCTCCCTCCCTCCCGTTACCCTGTCCCTCTACCCTCACCTCCCTCCATCCCTCCCGTTACCCTGTCCCTCTACCCTCACCTCCCTCCCTCCCTCCCGTTACCCTGTCCCTCTACCCCAACCTCCCTCCCTCCCTCCCGTTACCCTGTCCCTCTACCCCAACCTCCCTCCCTCCCTCCCGTTACCCTGTCCCTCTACCCTCACCTCCCTCCCTCCCTCCCGTTACCCTGTCCCTCTACCCTCACCTCCCTCCCTCCCTCCCGTTACCCTGTCCCTCTACCCCCACCTCCCTCCCTCCCTCCCGTTACCCTGTCCCTCTACCCCCACCTCCCTCCCTCCCTCCCGTTACCCTGTCCCTCTACCCCCACCTCCCTCCCTCCCTCCCGTTACCCTGTCCCTCTACCCCAATCTCCCTCCCTCCCTCCCGTTACCCTGTCCCTCTACCCCAATCTCCCTCCCTCCCTCCCGTTACCCTGTCCCTCTACCCTCACCTCCCTCCCTCCCTCCCGTTACCCTGTCCCTCTACCCCCACCTCCCTTCTCTCCGTCCCCTCTCCACCTCCCCTTTTCTCCTCAACACCCATCCCTCTCGTCCATCTCCTCGCCCCCTCTTCCTGACACATGCTGTAATGCCCAGATGTGCTTATGATTTCCCTAAGCTTAGGCGGCTTAGCAAAGCTGCTACAATTTTCAAAAGGCACTGCAACAGTAACTTATTGAAACAACCTGAACAAATTTTATACTTCGCCCAGCAATCACACTGACACGGGCTGTTTGAGCCCAAATCTAGATCTATCTAGATCTAGATCTAGACACTTTAGGGCACTTTAATAACGGAAATTAAATTCAATGCAAATACTAATAAACTTATTTTCACACTACGGATCCTTACAAATACATGAATGTGATGTTTAAAGTTGATTTTCGATCAACGATGTGTGAAGAAAGTTTTAAGAAAGGCGAATAACGAAGACGGGGCGAAGTAGGCACCGAGTGAAAGTTTCATCACACTTTTTGATTGTGGCATATGTTTTTACTGAGGCTCAATGAAACCTGTCTTGTGATGAAATGTGGAGTTTTCAGTTGCACAATTGAACCTTTTGAGTTGTTCATTCATGCTGAGAGTGAGGAGCTGGTACGTTCAAAATCTAGTCACAGGTTCATCTGCTCATCTGGGCCCTTGATCTGGGGGGGGGGGGGGTTAAAAAATGAGAAAATAACAAATGTAATAATATTGTAAAAGACACTATTCTAAATTTACAATGTTCAGAGAAAGATAGTGAATTTCAACATTTCCAATATTAAGTTTAAAATTTCCCTCATATCCATGTTTCCAAGTAAGTTAGAATAATTATACACATTACTATTCCTAATTGAATGTCTGGCGAAAAGCATATTGTCACCTTACGAAACAGCATATTCTTAAAACTTAAAATAGCAAACACTTAAGCTTTAGCACATTGTCTCTTCCAGTGGTGGCCGTTCGTAGCCAATGTAACACCCTCCAGCTCTTTAGGTTTTTGCTTTCTAATAACTTGCCTCTGTACACTGGTTAAAGTTACTGCAGTGGGCGCATTGAGCAATTTCTGCAGTGAGCGTGGAACGTGATTCTCTGGAACTGTGTTAGCTTTGGTGCCGTACAGTTTGAGTATCTAAAGTAAACGGTTTAGGATTTTTTTATTGCTGTTATTTTATCCTGCCGATATTTCCCCCTTACCATTACCAGAGAACAGCATTTTCCCCCACACCTACCTGTACATTGTCACCGAACAGAAGGACACGCATGCGTCATTAGCAGACGCATAGAAACCAGGAGGGAGGTACCGCCTGCTTTAGCTCTCTAGACAATAAAACATGAGACTCTTCCATATTTACGCACATTAACCACCTTGACGTACAGTTACCGAATTCAGCAAGAAAACTTAGTATGGGGTGAAGCGTGTCAGCGCAGATTCAGTAGGCGTGTATGTTTATTTTTCATTTAAAGAAAGTCAAGATAAAAACGCCCCATTTAGATCTAAAAATGCCTGAATTAATATTAATAATACAAAAATTATGTGAAAAGGAGTTCCGAAAAGCTCTAAAAGACGCTGAAACAGCGACAACTTTGCAGTTGCCCTGACTTTAGTTGTGTTCAGTTCCAGATTTTAATGCCATTTTTCTGAAAAATCATGTCCGACATTTTCTACCAAAGCATAGCCTTTAGCTTCATAATATTCAACACTTACAGGAAGAATGTCGTGATCGGAAGCAGACTTTAGCCAATGCCTGTTCGGTGGTTTTTATTTTTTGAAAATCTTAACAACAGTACCTTGCTAGCCAGAGCTGTCTTAACGCATGTTTATTCTGGGCAGTCCCGAAGGGTCCATGCTTGCAAATTTATACTGATTTTTGAAAAGGGAAAGATGTGACGTCTTTTTTTACATTTATAAAGAAAATTTGCGCCGTACAGAGTTCACTGATCTTACCATTTCTACACAGTCTCGGATGTCGCGCAAAAGGACTTGGAGAGGTTTTATATGGGGAATTGGGGAGAGTGCAAAGATGGCTGTATTCATGTGGGGCGTGGGGGTATTTCTGAGAAGTTGCGTAAGGGGCCGGCCGCAGCTTAGTGCTTTGTCCAGGGTACCAAGATGTTACGACGGCCCTGGTGTTTCTCCAGGGTACCAAGATGTTACCACGGCCCTGGTGTTTCTCCAGGGTACCAAGATGTTACGACGGCCCTGGTGTTTCTCCAGGGTACCAAGATGTTACCACGGCCCGGGTGTTTCTCCAGGGTACCAAGATGTTACGACGGCCCTGGTGTTTCTCCAGGGTACCAAGATGTTACCACGGCCCTGGTGTTTGTCCAGGGTAACAAAATGTTACCACGGCCCTGGTGTTTGTCCAAGGTACCAAGATGTTGCCACGGCCCTGGTGTTTGTCCAGGGTACCAAGATGTTACCACGGCCCTGGTGTTTGTCCAGGGTACCAAGATGTTACGACGGCCCTGGTGTTTCTCCAGGGTACCAAGATGTTGCCACGGCCCTGGTGTTTGTCCAGGGTACCAAGATGTTACCACGGCCCTGGTGTTTCTCCAGGGTACCAAGATGTTGCCACGGCCCTGGTGTTTGTCCAGGGTACCAAGATGTTACCACGGCCCTGGTATTTGTCCAGGGTACCAAGATGTTACCACGGCCCTGGTGTTTGTCCAGGGTACCAAGATGTTACGACGGCCCTGGTGTTTGTCCAGGGTACCAAGATGTTACGACGGCCCTGGTGTTTGTCCAGGGTACCAAGATGTTGCAACGGCCCTGGTGTTTGTCCAGGGTACCAATATGTTACGACGGCCCTGGTGTTTGTCCAGGGTACCAAGATGTTACGACGGCCCTGGTGTTTGTCCAGGGTACCAAGATGTTACGACGGCCCTGGTGTTTGTCCAGGGTACCAAGATGTTACCACGGCCCTGGTGTTTGTCCAGGGTACCAAGATGTTACCACGGCCCTGGTATTTGTCCAGGGTACCAAGATGTTACCACGGCCCTGGTGTTTGTCCAGGGTACCAAGATGTTACCACGGCCCTGGTATTTGTCCAGGGTACCAATATGTTGCCACGGCCCTGGTGTTTGTCCAGGGAACCAAGATGTTGCCACGGCCCTGGTGTTTGTCCAGGGTACCAAGATGTTACGACGGCCCTGGTGTTTGTCCAGGGTACCAAGATGTTACGACGGCCCTGGTGTTTGTCCAGGGTACCAAGATGTTACGACGGCCCTGGTGTTTGTCTAGGGTACCAAGATGTTACGACGGCCCTGGTGTTTGTCCAGGGTACCAAGATGTTACGACGGCCCTGGTGTCAGCAAAAAAAAACTTTCTAGTTCTGGGCAGCTTGACATGCACTATGCTGCTCAACTTACGCCAAACAAAACATTCTAGTTGCCTTGCTAGACAATGATGAGATAACTATCGACTCTCTGTATTTTTCCATTCGTAAACGGAATTATTTGACCTCGAAACGGTCAGTGCACAAGTCAGTCACGCTCAGCCGACCTTCAACTCCACATTAGGCCTGCGTAAAGATCCGGTTCGAGAACCGGTTAACCAGATATTCGGATGAAACCGATGAACCAAATTTTGGACTCGTCTCGCTTTTCAACTCGTTTTTCAGATTTGGTTCTATTAATTGTGTAATGCTCATGAAATTGATGTCTTTTAAACAAAGCACTAAAACGAGATGTTTACGCGTCATAGATATACACTACTGAACAGTACGCATTGACTTTGGTATTTTTGATACGCTGATTTAAAGAACGCAGTTATTTTTTCCAACTGTCCAACTTATTACTTGTTTACTGTCCGACTTTTCCAATACGCCTAGACAAACTTGAAAGGGGACACTGCCACATTCCGATGACGTCATCTTGTCTGCGATGGCCGTCCCAAATTGCCGCCAAAAAAAAGCATGCGCGTTGAAAACCAGACTTTTCTTTTCGTCAGGTGTTAAAAATTCGGTTCGCGAACCGGTTAACCAGTTTTTTCACATTGGGATCGCTAGGATACCCAGTTAACACCACAAAGCGATTCGTTGCCCGGCCTGCTGCATATCGGTAAGTTGACGCGGTTCCCCCACTCAAAAAAATGTTCGTGCACACGCGCAAACGACGCCGATTGGTGATTGGTGATCTGTGGGGGACCTCTCCGCCACTGTAGGAATAATTGACTTCCCTCAGCCATATAAAACCACTGACAGTCAGGTCGCGGCAGCTCTGCATGTGAACAGATCACGGGATATTGTTGTTTGGAGTTCTTCAAAAAAAAAAAAAAGTCAAATAATCGGTGGGAATCATGTTTTGTTTTTCTTGTCAACATTCTGTTTATTCTGTTTTATTTCTGAGGATATTCTGGAATATTAGGAAATGTTCTATATAAAAAAAAAAGGCATCTTTCACTGTGCTTCCTATGTTATTGCGCTGAGAACTACCCGTGTTCGCTGGTATGCTCATCCTAACTGCGTTGATGTTAAAGAAAAATGGAGGGAGGAGTGGGAGGCTCCATTTTGGAAAGACCTTAAGTTAGCAATCGATAATCAGAAACAAATAATTATACAAAGACTTTAAAAATCGAACTGGTTACCGGGTTTCGCTGGGATTAGAGAAGTGAATAGTTAAGCAACATGGGAACCGTAGTTTACTGGTCGCGGCATTTTCAGTCAAAGCTTGGATCTTGAACTGTTTATTTTTTCACCCAGGCGCCCTTTTTTTTTGTTTTTAGACGGTACTTGGATTTTCTGTCTGTATCATTCCCAAAAAATATTTTCAAGCTCCGCTTTAACCGATATCCTAATAACTTAGGAGATTCATAATAACAACAACAAGATCAAATAAATCGTGTAAAAAAACGTAACGGTTAAACATTAAATTTATATTGCTGTAGAAAAGAAAATCGAAACAACAAAAATCAACATAAATATAAAGAAATATGCGTAAATATGGAAACCTGACACTAGAAGTGCCGGATTAAACTGAGGGCCTTCAGAGATTTAGAGAGGGGGGGGGGGGTGTGCTGAAATCGAGTTTTGGGCCCAAAATATCGAATCTTGCTTTGTCGATTTTCGAAAGGTTCAACCATTTCTATTTACGTTTTTGATACTCATTCGGCCAAACTAAGCCTTTATCCATAAAAAAAACTAAGAATTTCATGGGAGAGGGTCGAGTAAAATATTCGCTTCCAATCGAAGAAAATACGCTATAATTGCCAGTTCATTAGACACAATGAAACCCATTTCTGGCTCATTTGTGGTATGGGGATCCTTATAGTGGGTTCACCCACTTGTATGAAAGACCTAGAACGGCCAGGAATGTATTGAGACATTTGGTAAACATTAGGACACTTTTTTTCAGCCAAAAAACCTTTGCAAATTTTCAAACGCGTTTTTCTCAAAACTTACTTTTTTTTAGGTTAATTTCCTAACTACTTTTTAAAATAATATTTTGTTGGATTTTAATGAAAATTGCACTATAGCATCTTATATATTAGTATCCACGTTTAAGTATCTTTTATAGTTTATGGGAAATCTATCATTTTTGTGGTGAAAAATCAAGAAAAATGCTTACGCGCAATATACAATTTTCAGACTTTCTCAGAAAAACATCTATCAAAGACATAAAAATACTAAAATATCTTTATTATGTATTGAAATATAAGCCTACCAAATTTCAAGATCATTTGTTGAAAAATGACGGAGGGTTTAGGTTTTAACAATAGTTGTTTAGGCCTACATGGAGCGAAATTCAAGATGGCGTCGTTACCACGGCAACCAATAAGTCCAGGTATTTTTTTAATACTCTCCTCCCCTAATTTGGACATGCTGAATTCAAATATGGAAGTTAAAATTGCCTACTCTGTATTGTTTAGAATGTCACTCTCAGGATCCCCCCCCTTAAGTGAAATTATAAGTATCAACTCTTATCATAATTTTTTATCGCAGATTGTTCTCCTCCAAACAAATAGCAGTAAATTTTATGAGAGTGTTGGTAAGTATTAAATAATAATGATAAAAAAATAGGTCTTGATATTTATAAAACAAGCTGTAGAATAATAAAAACTATTTTTATTCATCATTGAATACAGTATGTTGTAGTCGTTGAGTAAACTGATTTCAAGACTCCGAAATTGGTGCTTTTATTAATTATTACTGGGGGGGGGGGCACAGAGTCTGTGGCCCAGGGACCTACGGATTCGTAACCCGGTCCCGCTCAACAGTGGGTCTATTGTAATAGGCTTCACCAACTTTACTCAAAATTCCCAAGTTCTGTGACCGTAACCTTTGCTCTTAAGTGAGACAACCATTACACTTCGTACTAGTCAGTTGATATGTTGAGTAGTCTGAGCTTTACTCATGGCCAGTTGTTTGCCTCACCTTCTCCACTCACCACTCCATTTGATGGTTGACCTACATTCAACTAGATCTAGATCTAGCTGGGTTTTCCCCCAAAATATTATTTTCTCCTATTCCCCCTCCCTTTCATTCCACGGCTTATAGCCATTTAATAATGTGATGTGACGCCTCACCGCTCAAGTGGAAATCGATTAAAAACAAAACTAGCGAGACCTATCGCCGCACATAGGCTCGGATATGAGTGAAATTGAGGAAGTGCTTTGTCTTCGGCTTTGAGACTACAAGTCGGCACGATAACAAGGGCCGTATTGTGCTAGGGAGGAGCATGACGATAAACAGAATATAACGGAAAGATAGCACAGAATATAGTAGGGGACCTTACCTGAGGCGCTCACCAGCCACTCGCTAGAAAGTGCCTTGGACGGTTCTTCTTTCGATTTGGAGACTTGAAAATGGTGGGGACGTATTTTTCAGAGTTTATTTTGTGTCGCTGATTGATCTCCCCCCCCCCCCAACCCCACACCACCCCCACCCCACCCCCCTTTTCCTTTTTTCCCCATGAGAGGACATGACTTCGTACACAGAGTGTTGTATTGGACTGTTAACACTATGCCGAAGTGTACCTGTACTTGATTTCGTCAGCTGAAATATTTAGTGACATGTACTAATAGATAATTGATTCTAACAAGAGAAGGGGGCGGGGATGTGCAGAATGGGCTGAAGGTGGTGGGCGGATGTTGGCTGGGAGGACAGTATTTTATCATGGAAGGAGTAGAGGATGGGGTGGGGGGGGGGTGGCAATATGTTTTTATTCCTGGTGTTGCCGGGTATCTCTTCAAGTATTCGATTAAAAGTACATAAATCAACAAAGATCAAGGCACTGGTGAAGCTAAATTTCAAGGATGTCATGCCAACTTCAATAATTCAAAACGTTCAGGCCAGTTCGGACAGGTGTAAGTGCTGCAATTACCTATAACATGTGTCCTTTTTCTTTTCCAGGTTCTGAAATAAAATAATTAAATAAATAAATAAGTAAATAAATAAATATAATTATAAGTGAATAAATGGATGAATGAATGAATCAATGAATGAATGAATGAATGAATGAATAAATGAATGAATGAATGAATGAATGCATGAATGGCAATATGCATACTTTTAATTGATAAAACCTTCATTCAGCCCAAAAAATGCTTGAGAAAGCTCCATAAATATTTGGCAAGAAAATTGTTTGTTATTTATTTCTAACGTCATACATTGGCAGCAAATACTAAGAAAACCTGGCAGTGAATTAATTTTAAGAAAAGTAATAATAAATAAAATCTAAATGCATGTGTGATAAGTGGTTAATTAAACGAAGATGATTTGACAGATGGACAGACAGACAGACAAACAGATAGATGAGCAAACAAATAGATAGATAGATAGATAGATAGATAGATAGATAGATAGATAGATAGATAGATAGATAGATAGATAGATAGATAGATAGATAGATGGATAGATGGATAGATAGATAGATAGATAGACAACTAGATAGATAGATAGATAGATAGATAGATATAGATAGATAGATAGATAGATAGATAGATAGATAGATATAGATAGATAGATAGATATAGATAGATAGATAGATAGATAGATAGATAGATAGATAGATAGATAGATAGATAGATAGATAGATAGATAGATAGATAGATAGATAGATAGATAGATAGATAGATAGATAGATAGATAGATAAACTTCGGTTAAGCCAACCAAAAGTTGAAAATCTTAATTGTAGTAAAAATCGTAGAATATTTTTCATCACTCGGCAATATTCCTTGAGTGAAAGGTTCTTTTCGTTTTCCCTCGGCCTTGCAATATACATGTTGGTGAACCCTAATTAAACAAAGGAAAGAGACACAATCAGAAAATACATGTCCTGCTCCAACGGACGTCGAATTTTATCGTCTCAATAGAACTGGTGCTCTGACAACTCAGCAGTCCTAGCCTGTTAGCCTAGCGAGGGCTTGATAATGCTCCCCCTGGCTTTTGATTATTATTTCTTTGTTTGAAATTTGAATTTTGACTTGTTAATGCCTCGAAATGTAGGTTACACACACGCACACACACGTACACACACACACACGCACATACACATACGCGTACGCACACACATACGCGTACACCCTTCGTAGAGCGAGGCAGTTAGTAGTATAATAGATACGCATGGGAAGTACTGAAAGTCGGAGAACTCAGAGATCGCGAACTGCCGATGTCGGAGTAGAGTAAAGTTTGAGTTTGGAGAAAGTACGTTTAAACGGTAACGATCACGCAGTGCTAGATAAACAACAACAACAAGGCAAGACAAATGACAGAATATAACAGAACGATAGGACAGGAGCAGATCCCACCAGAAGCCCCCGTCAACCATCCTCTGTCGATGTAAACACTTTCTATGTAATACATGTATAATGTATCTGTAAAGCTATAAATCATTTTGTTAATTGCACTGTATCCCTATCTTTGTATTTCCCATAATAATGCTTTCAAGACAGATTAACGCTGGTCACAAAATGTACAGTTACGGTTTTTACCTCGTGCTTTATTATCATATCAGAGACACAGGACACAGAGACCAATCAACTCGTCATAATATTCCCTCTGCCGATATGCGCGCGTATCATCGATGTCAATATTGCAACAATGCGCACCGCACCCCTTCATAATTGAATGAAAAAGGCTAGTACCCACAATATTTATACCCGCAATTCCTGGACGTATGGTGAGAGAAAGAATAGTTGGTCTCGGTATTCTGTGTCTCGCAACATATCACGCAGATCTACGTGTCTCTTATAATTAGGAACCCCTCTTTGGCCATTATTGATTTTGATGTCGACGGGGTATTGACATGAAAGTAAATAATCATTTTTTCTCACCTTTGTTTTATTTGTTATTTCAGACTGACAATTTGTCCAGTGACTCCGGAAGAGTATAACATACCAGCTACTCAGAAAAGGCAGAGTGCATGGAAATAAACTGAAGTGGCATATAAAGGACAATTACTGATATTCGTCACTTTGAATGGCATTCACGGAACAAAACTAGGAAGGAAAATTTCTTCATTCACAGAATATTAAAAAACGTGTGATTCAACGCGAAAGACATTTTATGAAAAGAATATTTGCTGTATCAAAACGTCTCCCAGTACAATTCGGGGTTCAGCGAATGATTGGATTCGCAAGATTTTCTGCAACTGTTTGAAAAGTTTGTCATCGTCAGTCTCGAAACTGTTCTTCAAGCAAGAAAAGTCATCATGACGAAAGGTCCGAAATCAAGTTCTGAACGGAAGGCAAAGCTTGTGAATGGTCACCATGAAAATGGAGGGGCTGCTGGGGCTGTGGACAGCCCGTACACAAGTTTCTTACCGGCAGAGAAGGATGACGATTCTTATGACGTGGAAAGTGGTGATGAGGAACGCCATATATGGTCCAGAAAGATGGAGTACATTCTAACTATGGTAGGCTACTGCGTGGGGCTTGGAAACGTGTGGAGGTTTCCATATGTCTGTATCAGGAACGGTGGAGGTGAGTCTGTTTCTTCGTCATTCTCTCTCAAACATCTATCTATCTATCTATCTATCTATCTATCTATCTATCTATCTATCTATCTATCTATCTATCTATCTATCTATCTATCTATCTATCTATCTATCTATTTAGCTGCATCTATCTATCTATCTATCTATCTATCTATCTATCTATCTATCTATCTATCTATCTATCTATCTATCTATCTATCTATCTATCTATCTATCTATCTATCTATCTATCTATCTATCTATCTATCTATCTATCTATCTATCTATCTATCTATCTATCTATCTGTCCGTCTGTCTGTCTGTCTGTCGATCTATCTATCTATCTATCTATCCATCCATCCATCCATCTTTCCATCCACCCATACATCTATCTATCTATCCATCCATCCATCCATCCATCCATCCACCCACCCATCCATCCATCCATCCATCCATCCATCTATCTGTCTGTCTGTCTGTCTGTCTGTCTGTCTGTCTGTCTGTCTGTCTGTCTGTCTGTCTGTCTGTCTGTCTATCTATCTATCTATCTATCTACATGTATCTTATTTCAGGAGCATTTTTGATCAGATTCTTCATCTGCCTGGTGGTGTGTGGTATGCCGCTTTTCTTTTTGGAAGTAACACTGGGTCAGTTTCTCTCCCGTGGTGCATTTCATGTATGGAGTATATGTCCACTCTTTAAAGGTAAGTGTGCACCTGCTGTGCCAAACTCAACACCAACGCTCGAGATTCCGTGGGTGATCAGAACTTGCGTTGATCTCATGGTCTTCGGCAATATTGGAGTGAAGGGAGAATCGCCATCTTAGGTCTTGTTTGTTCGAACTCCACTTTTTGCACAAATGAGAAATTTCAAACAAGTGTCCAAGTGTGCATTTTTATACCTCGTCTACATACTAACAGATCGCCAGTTTTTCAGAAAATTGAGATAGAACAAACAAGAACTAAAATGGCGAAATATCCACAGGGTTTTACACCGCGAGGGTGATTTGGGCATTAATTGGATCTCAGATGAATTCCAGATTGCAATAAAAAAAAACGTAATAATAAATGAATGATAATTTCAAACTTCCTTCACTTCAGACGCGTGTTTTCGATAACCCACCAACTCATTGATGATTTTGAGCAAAATAAAATTTGGTTCTCTTTCTCCTGTGTGTGATTTGAAATTAACCGCAGTCTAAAACTTGAGTTTGCCAGGTTGAAAGAAAACAAGCCAAACTTGATTTTTTTGTGTGCAGCTTCTCAATATTTGGTCTGGATGGCTGAAGTATTTTTAGATTATACTAGCTGAGTACCCGGCCCTGCCAGGGAGAAATATTTTTATTAAATTCAGTTTTGGGTGTTTATTACGCATCTGCTTTACCTCGCCTGTTCCTTTAGTTAATGTCACTCTGCACTGCTTTTGCGCGCTTATGCCAGACGCACCCCGTCAGATCCTCATGAAATGGTAATAACTTGCTCAAGGGTCAGTGTGTTTGATAGTGAACATATCGCAGGAAGTGATAACGTCATGACGATGGAAGAGAATGGATTGCGGTAGAAATTAGCGACCCAATCCAAACTCAAAAAAAAATACTTCCCCACCAAGTCTCCAAATCTTAAAAAGAACAGCAAAAGCGATTAGTCCAAATTGTGAATTGTTTTCTTCGCTTTTGTGCAAAATTTCAGCAACATACATTGCCAAATAAAGTCTGCAGGCTTGTCTAAAGTTTGTATAGGCTGGTGCAAGTTGTTGTTTGCTTTTCATTATTATTATACTGGATTCCCGTGAACCATATGTAGATAAAAGATGCCCAAATCTGATCTTACTTACAGAATAATGTGCAACGAAAATAAATACTGAAAGAGATCATTTTCTGCCGAGAATGTCCATTCAAGTGGTAACTCATAAATTATATAAATAATAACATATTTTGTACTGGAAATGGTTATTCTTTTGGTTCAGTGCCAATGGAGGGAGACTATTCTACAGAGAATTACAGCCATTTAAGATGGGGTTTTTCAAAGGAATCGCTGTAGGCATTTCTGTTCAACTAACTGTTTCCAAAGATAGAGTGTTTGTAATCTGCTAAAATAGATCCACATTCCTTGTTTTAAAGTGTAAGTTTGAGCCTACACTGTAATTCTAATAGCAAAAGAGGAATGGGAGCTATAGAAGGACAATACGGTGGTGGTAAATTATTGATTGAAATGAGGAAGTGATTTTGAAAGTAAGACAGAATCTGGATGTATTACATTGGAACACTGCATCAGCTAGTCAAATATTATAGAAACCACAGGAAATCTGTGGGATCCCTGGAAAGGCTCGAAGAAAACACAAAATCTGGCACAAAAAAAAACAACAAAACAAAGCTGTATGTAGCAAAGCAAAGTTTCGCGTAAGATATACAAAAATGACACAATAAAACGTAGCAAAGCCTTGCGAAAGAAGTAATACATAGATGATACAATAAAACGCCTTATTTGTATCGTTTCTGTAATATTCCACACCGAGGTTTTGCCACAAACAAATTTTTCTTTTAGCTGTATTCTGTCCTCATCTGATACTGATAGCCCTCATAATTATTAATACGTTTTATTACGCCACAAAACAGTGCAGATACTGTAAAAGTCTTTTGTCCTCTCGTATCTATCCCGACCAGTATGGCAGTTTACTATTTCCACGCCTTCATGGGAATATGTCCCATTTAAATGTCTATTCTTAATGGCGGAAGGTCTTGCAAGTGTTTCAGTGACCTGCATATAAGATCATTTGTATTATTAATGGTTTCCTATACAGAATCTGAAACACTGAATTTTTGCTCTGAAGGGTAGATCAAAGAAAATGGTAATTTCAATATTTGTGTTTTTAGATTTCCTGCATGTTCAGACGACTTTTGTTCTGACCAAGCTTTCTGGTCAGGTTTGGCTTATTTGAATATCAATCTGGACACCCCGACACTGTGCTGTTTAGTTAAGGCAAAGATCGACTGAAAGGATTGACTTTCATGTCTTTTCCGCTTTTTCGCGATGACATAAACTCTGGGAGCGGATCCCCAAAAAATCTCATGCATGCTGCCACCAAAATGCTAAATATACAACCTTCTCATGGCTCGATAGCAGTTGTGGTGGTTTGAGACAGGTTTTAAGGCTAGGACCCAATGATGAAGTGATTCTTTCCCTATTTGAGAATCCCATGATTTCCTAAAGTTTTTTGTCTTGAAATTGGCGTGGACGAGTCTTGCCGCAAGTAAAATAACCTCTGCCATTTCCTTCCCCGGTCTTTGTGTTCAGTGTTTGTTTTCTGATGTCTCGATTTGGAACACGTTAAATTTGAATATTGCGTTGATTATGAAGAATACGGTATTTGAAATGGAAAAGGAGACGGACGCAGATATGAACACCTAGATTCCATTCTCGCTCAAGATGAAGTGCATAATCATTACACGGTATTACCGATTGCACTGTCCCTATCTGAGGCGTCCAGGAAATTTATGAAATTCCTTGGATAAATTAATTTTGCAATCAATTTCAGCGAGTCAAATGTTGTGTTCTCTCTGCTCGTTTTGTTCCTAGATTCCTAACTTGTAACAAAACCGGAACATTAGTTGGTATTGTCAAGTTTGACTGATCCTTTGGTCTTTGAGACCTTACACTGAACACGGGAAGTTATAGTGCTGCATGCATTTAACAAATTTTGTTTACTGCTAGAAGAATAAACGATTGGTATATGTCTAAGGGGGATATCATACTAAGCCCGTTCAGACACAGTCAGCTGCTGGTGGGTAGACAAGAAGTGCACATCATAATGTCCTATATTTCCTTAGTAAATCCCGGAAAACCCCATCATACTAAGCCCCGACAGACACAGTCAGCTTCTGCTATTATTCCTGTGGTGTGCATTTTGCTAGCAGCATCTGACTGTGTATGACCGGGCTTTGTATAAAACCTCCTTAATGGCATGCGTTGTAAATAAGTTCTTACACAATGGAAAGGCAATGTTACTTCGTGTATTTGTTTTACTTATAAAAAGAGCAAAGAAGACTTTTTAGACAGGAGAAAGACATACCAAGTTCATCCTATGCATGTTAATTTCTTGATACCCTGATCATATTTACAAATAGAACATTACATTGCTTTTTTTTCATTTAGATTGATTTCATCATTTATTTATTTATTTATTTATCTGTTTACTCAACTTTTTGTTTCGGTTGCGGCTGGGTGCATGGTTTCTTTGAAATTTTTCTCATCGTTCATAAAACTTCGTTGAAAGAGCGATGAAAAAAGGAGTAATTCTATAAGAGTTGAACAGCATTCTTAACATGAAGCATTTTATTTAAGTTTCATGGTTTGTTACGAGCTGTAAAACCACGTTTTCAGAAAAACAGACGACAAAAATATTCAGTTTTCTGAGGTCAAAAACGCATCTCTTTAAGTTTGTGTTCACTTTCGAGGGGGTGCCATGAACAAAATGGAACATTATTGACATTCATGGTTTGGAGACTCACATTGCTAAAAAGTAAAGAATTTTTGACACAGAAAACTGAATTTTTTGAAGACGTGGTTTTGAGCTCTCTTTGAATGTCTGCTAAAGTGCCAAAACTCCATAACATAGATGCTTTGTCCCCAGGATGACATTGTTTGCCTCTTTTCAAATCGGACCATCATAGAGGTATTGGTACCTATGCTTTAGTATGTGTGCTCTTCTCCGATGATGTGTGTTAGCATGGTTTGTTCTGACTGGAAGTTATAGCGTGACACAGTTTCATAAGTGTGTATTTAATTTGATTTAATTCATTTTAATATCATTATTTTGTTTGTTTGTTTTGGGCTATATGGAAATGTATGAATCGGGGAGAATCAGGAATGGAACTAATTGTTTCCATTATACTATATTTGTAAACTTCTGTTTTCTCATGAACTTTTACACAATGGTAGTGAAGCTAGTGGAAGGAAATTTGATGAAACTGGCAAATTCTTTGTCATAGTGAAGAGTTAGGAACTTTAAAACTGCGATTGTTTAGTTAGTTTTCTTCCCTCAACCTTATTGGAATCTGGACGATTGTGATGGACAGACACTGTCAAGATTGAACTATGATATTCGCCGATTGATTGATATTTTGTCCTTGTGAGATTATGGGATGAAATGTTGTTGATAATTTGTCACAGCCTTGTGCAGCTTACTCCCGTAAACCCGTGGTGCGATGTTTTACCCCCCTTCAGGTTTAAGCATCGTTTGTGGTAAGTTCTTGGATGTTCTTGAAGTATAATTTCCTTGAAAAAATAATGAATAATGAAGTTCAATATAAAATCTGTAATATAAATATTTCAATGTTTGGGAAATTGGGAAACTACTTTATCTGGATTGAATTTGAGGGGTTTTGTCAATTGTTGGTCTGTACGAATTTCCGTTGTACTTTGTTGTGTTTTTTTTTTTGTGTTAATACCGCGGTATTGATGGCTTCCAGGAACATAACTGCTGCTTAACTCCTTAACACCGCCGATCTGCCCAGTATGAACATCGCGTCATCCAAAATGCCCTGTTGAAAAGGGCAACTATAACCGTGCTGTGACGTCATCACGATCAGCATAGTATACACAATCAGTGATTGCTATCTCGGCAATTCAAGTGTTTGGTTCCTATTCCATTAAAAAAAAAAATGATGTTAAGATCAGCAGATTGCATGTTGTACCGTGGATGTTAACAAACGAGTTTGAATTTAAAGACCAAGAAATCGAGGTTTATCTTTGCAAGGTTACGGACCGCTCAGAGAAAGACTTTTTTGCCAATAAAATGATTGCACACAATTTGCTGAATCTAATTATATAAAACATTGTTCCGTTTTTGGCAAGTTTTAAATTTGGCCGAACCACAACTGACCAGTTGAAATATTGCCAGAATGTCATGATGTTTAAGAGACCTACAATTGATTGAATCAGTGAATACTCTTAACATCTGTTTGTTTTGAACATGACCGTTTCACAGAATATTTGAACGGTGATGTCTGGAAAAAGAAATTGATGCCACTTTCGCATTAAGATAAAAACAGCCATGGTTTAAACGATGTTTTGACTTTACTCAAGATAGTTTCCTAGTAGCGCGCCGAAATATCAGCATTCTAAAACAAGAGTACTGTGTGCATATTTTATGCGGTAGCGTACTTTTTTTGACGCTGCAGGGAATTTATTTTAATGAAGAGTGAGGACAATTTAATCCGGTGCTTGGAGATTACCTGTAGCGATTTATGAATTCAGTCTCCAATTACTTCCATTCCAACGGGAAATAAGTGATCTTTCTCAGCAACAGTTGATGCATATGACAAGCAAAACTTTACGAGGTAAAATGTTTTAGAAAATGAAAAAGATTACTATTTGCAGTATGAAGAAAACTCAAATATTTTCTTTTTCAGTGACTATTAAAATATTATACAATTACAAAATATCATTTAAATAGATGGAAGGATTAGTGATAGTTTCGACTATTGTCATTCTATTGAGTCGATATTTGGATTTTCTGTCGCATCCTGGAAATGGAGTAATCGGGTTCTATCACGACACATAATTTTCTGACATTAAGGACACGGCACGGTTATCAGAACTAAATTTCTTCGGGCCAGTGTTAATCTGCCTGAACAACAATATTTGAAGAATTTAAATGGTTGGCAGGTCTGATTTCTGTCCTCGCAGTTTCGTTCATTAGTTTATTTTCCGTACAGCATGGTCGCTGAAAGACAAGGAATTAAGCAACAGGCTGATGGAATGACATGTCCATCTAAATATTTCAGCATTTAAAAGCCGAAAGTGTCAGTTGGCATAAGGTACAGTGTTTGACATTTGTGTTCTGCACAGGTCACATTGCTGCAAAATTGAAATGATACAACTTTGGATGCCTGGCAATAATCGTCCACTCATTGCTCTCTTCGATAAACTGACGGTTCACATAAATACGATTACCTGAACGGGAACGATACTTTTTTCTCTTTAAGAAATAAAAACTAAAAAATTTAAAAAAAAATTTTAAAATCCTGTATTAAAAAAAATTATGCTGGCGTACAAAATGATATACCCTTGAACATAAAACATGTTATTGTCAAACTCATTTCACTTTTATTGTGACTTTGTGGAAATCTTTGAGTAATAATGGAAATTATGCCAGTGCTTCAAGAAATCTACATCACATACACAAAAGGAGAGACTGGGCATGTCATTCCAGAAAATGTGTAGCCTTTAATTTAACCAAAGATAATAGGTAAGATAAGATGGGACACCCCTTCCTTTGCAAGCGTTGGCGGTTCGTCAGAGGCCACTCCCACTCTCGGCGCGCAAAGCCAGCGCTTCGCCCTCTGTATTTGCATAGAAAATAAGGCACAGCACCGATCGATTTCGCTTCCAGAGGCAATTCCAGTGCCAAGTTATTAAAACGATACGCAAAATGTAATTTACAATGAGTGTCTGATGAGTTTCTGCGTTAAACAACGCACATAAATTTTTGGCCGGTGAGGGAAAGAGAACGAGAGAGAAAGAGAGATTTTTCATAAGCCTCTGTCCTATCTTACCCTGAAAATGTACTTGGTAAATCTTTCTCGTCCAGCCGGCAATTAAAACAATTTTGTCCGTTTAAAAGAAGATGAAGAAAAAAAAAAAGCATGCTCGGAGGTTTCCTACCTTGAAATAAGTTATAATTACAAAGGAAGCGACTTCTATCGATGTTAAACAGTAAACAGAAACCCCCCAGCTGTTCTATCTTATTATATCTAGTATCTTTGATTTAACGTGAAGCATACAATTGTATTTAACTATCATGCATACTGTGAACCAAGTCAAAAATATGACTGGGTGTAGGGCAATAGACTCAAGTAACATAAATATCATGAAATGGCACCAAGCCCGGGAGACGTCATCAAGCAGTCTCTGTTTATTTAACATGTTTCGAGACTAGTTGATTTCTCTTCCGGGATTGAGCTGAAGATATATATACGGATGCCAAGACTAGTAAAACCCGTTCAGTCCCCACCTCACCCAGACATTCTTTTAACGCAGTCATACTATGGCAAAAAAGGGCAGAATCAGAGCATTGTCAGCATTTGGCACGACCATCTTTGATGGAAAATGCAAAATCTTTATTTGGCATTCGGATGTTACAGACGGTCTATTGCCTGTTTTCTTAGTCCTTTGCATTATGAGGTCACTTGCAAACAGGGAGTCCAAAGAAGTTGATTTTCAGAAAAGTGAAGAAAAAAAAACAACAAAAAACGGAAAGTTGAATGGTTTTACAACTGTATTTCAACTAGTTTTGATTTATCACCGTTTGCAAAGTGATCCTCTTAGTTCAGGACCATCCTCAAATTTACTTATTTAAATAGAGGATGTAGATTTCACTAATTTATTGTGATGACTTCCCTATGTAAAGTCCCGACATTTCCACTGACATTGCCGCCTGATTTCTATCTGTCAGGTATTGGCATGTCCATGAATGTACTATGCGTTGTCTGCTCTTGGTTCTATGCAATAATCTTGGCCTGGACTCTGATTTTTGTGGCTAATTCTGTGAAATCGCCGCTTCCCTGGACAATGTGTGGTCAGGACTGGAACACGGACTTCTGCACCTTGCCTGGGAACAAATCGAAGATTGTCAGCAACAGCAGTCTGGGATCTTCGGCCAACGATTCAATGTTAGTTACTGGAGGAGCAGAGCAGCTCACCAGCACGCTGAATGTGTCAAGCACTTTGAATGTGACACGCCCAGCATACTCGGCTAGTGAAGAGTTCTGGCTGTGAGTATCTCATTGTTTTCTACCACTAAGTCCTGATTAGCACCTTACATACCCGAACGGGATAAGATGTTACGATCAAATTTGAAAGTTTGCCCACATTCTAAATGAGATGTTTAAAACAACAACAGCAACAAAATATTTTGTGCTGTCCTACTTTCCTTCTTGTATTTCGGCAAAACTGCCGGACGCAGTGGCTTTGCTTTTGTTTCGTTTTCTGCAGTTTTGCCGATTGTCTGCAGTGTCGTCCTGCCAAATAGCGGAGAATATTAACCTTCATTCACCGTGACTTTCAGAACGCTTTCGTCTCGTTCGCTTCTCGTTGAGACCAGCGCATTTCGGGTAAACTGCCGAGAGCGAGCCGAACGCGAAACGAAACTGACGCTAGTGTGTCTGGGCTGTCAGACAGGACAACAAGTCATCCTTCTTAAACAGATGAGAACAGTACGGAATAATTCATTGCTCTAGGTTATCGTACCGTCGTCCATTGTCCAAGCATAGAGAACACGTTCATTGCCCGAGGTTAATGACCATAGCAACGCCTTTCTGTATACAAACCAACCAGTCTCGAGTTTTCGGTGAATGGTCCCCTACTTCATATTATGGCGACCTAAGTTCTTATTTGTTCAACTTTATGTTTTGCACATCTGAGAAATTCGACGTTAAACGCTGGCGGCTATAGTATTATGATAAGGAGTTAGAATGAATGAGAACTGTCAAACGGCTTAAGTATCACAAAGCATTTTAAACAAGTGTCCAAGTCTGCATTTGTTATCTCTTCTACATGCTAAAACATCTCCAGTTTTTCAGAAAATTGAGATAGTAAAATCAAGAACTTAAGTTGCAATATGACCGAATTAATGTTTGATTTTGGAATGCACGAGAAGTCTGAAGAGGAAGACAGAAAAGAAGTAGAACTGTGATTTGTCGTGGTGGGGAATTTTATTCTATTAGATTTGCTGCTAAGTTTGATATTGTTTGACGGAGATTCTTTATCTTTGAACATCTCCAGTACTTTCGCCCTCCAGTGCTGTTTTTTAAAGAAGTCATTATGGTATTGCTATAAATGTTCGGTGTATACATACACAAATGTTAAATTAGGTATGTCTCGCGCACACTTAAGAAATTATTTATTTACGATATTGGTACAAGTCTTGTTTGTAGAACAAATGGATTCAAGATGAAATGTTTTTATCAACGTTACCAGTGAGGAAGTAAACTGGGTCTCTGCCTCTATAAAGACAAAAAGTTGCTAAGGATGAAACAGTGTTTTTATCCTGCCTTTGCTTTTAGTGTGACTTATGTTTTCTTAATGATAGACATGCAGTGCTGAACCCTGAAAGTGATGAGACTGGGAAGAAAAACTAAAACAATATTTCCAAATGAATTGTTCAGAGATAGATAGATAGAGAGAGAGAGAGAGAGAGAGAGAGAAAGACAGAGAGAGAGAGAGAGGGGGAGAGAGAGAGAGGGAGAGAGAGAGAGACTGACAGACAGACAGAGACAGATAGAAGGAGAGAGACAGACAGATAGAAAGAGAGAGACTGACAGAGAGAAAGAGAGAGACAGACAGAGAGAAATAGAAACAGATAGAACGAGAGAGAGAGAGAGAAAGAGCGACAGAGAGAGACACACAGAAATGCACCGAGACCCAAAGAGAGACGCAGTTGGAGACACAGAGAAAGATATACAAACACACAGAGACCCAGAGAGAGACAACACATAAACACAGAGAGACCAGGAGAGAGATACAGAGAGAGACACACACAAACACATAGAGACCCGGAGAGAGAGACAGAGAGAGAGACATACAAACACACAGAGACAGAAAGACACGCGCACAGAGAGAGACAGAGGCAGAGAGAGAGAGAGAGAGAGAGAGAGAGAGAGAGAGAGAGAGAGAGAGAGAGAGAGGCAAAGATGGAGGGAGAGAGAGAGAGAGAGATTAATAATTTGATGTTTGCCCACCCTATACGAATCAGTGCCTTAAAATCTTCTTTGCTTTGAATTCTAATGAAGACATGTTTACTTTCCATAGCCATAATGTGCTAGAACTGTCGCCAGGCCTGGAGCATTTCGATGGAGTACCCTGGCACACGGCAGTGGCACTTCTGATCGCTTCCATCATTGTAATGAGCTGTATCATCAAAGGAGTTAACTCTGTGGGAAAAGTAAGAGAATCGTATTTACCGTTATTAAACTTTGGCCGGGGATCATCCATGAAATCAGGAGTATTTGCCATATTGCTGTATGGGACATTTTGCCAATTTTAAGGTTTTGTCCTGAAGGTGGTTCTCTCACTCCTAATTTTATTTTAATGTAGAAGTGACATTCCAATGGGATAGAAAAAATTCGAGATATGATTATGTTTGTGGTGTAATTTTTAATATATATATATATTTTTTTTGTGTTTTAGCCCTTTTGACGACCAAACGTCACTCCTCATCTTTTTCCGGAAAGGCAAAAAACGCCTACACAACAATATGACAAAATACCCGACGAAGTATTTAATTTACAATTATTTAATTTTCATGAAGAGAACATTGCCAAAAAAGTTGAAGTAAATCCTATTTTCATTGATGTATAAAAGTACAATATCTGTTTCCATCAGGTGGTGTATGTGACAGCTACCCTGCCTTACATCCTCTTGACTGTGCTGATCATCAAAGGTGCCACATTACCCGGAGCAATTGACGGCGTCTTGTTCTATATCAAGCCTGACTTCAGGTAAGATTACTGAATCGGAATGAAATCATGTGGTCCAGGCATCATGGTTCACCACGCTCGACTGTAGCCGGTCTCCATCATGAATATTTGATTTCAGGCCTAGAATAACACCAGCTCGCTTCAGGATAAGATTTTAAAGATAGTTCTTGGGAATAATATTGTTCAGTGGAACTTTTTTATGGCGTAGGATTTTCTGTCACCTATCGATTTTTACGATAAATTACACTCCGGGGTAAAATATTGATTAATTAAATAGGATGTAGAATAAGGTGGGAAACGCGCACTCAGACACACACACACACACACACGCGCGAACGCATGCACACTCTCACACGCATACACACTTACACACAAACAAACATACTTACAAATGTACTGTCAATACTAGTAGACCGGGCATTAACCATTGGAGAGCCGTCAGCAAATTCACATTACACAGTTAGAAATGTATTGTCAAGACTGAAGCAGACCTGCATCATTGGCCATGTTATGTGTGTGTGTCTACGTATACAATGTATGTCTAGCAGAGAGAGAAGGTGAGAGAGAGAGAGAGGGTGAGTTGCAGATGGAGAGAACAAGACTTTCTGTAAAGCGCCTAGAGCAAATTGTTTGGATTGGGCGCTATATAAATGATCTTCATTATTATTATTATTATTATTAGTGTTATTGAGAAAGATCAGAAAAAGGAGAAAACGCAGCATTTGGTGCCGTGAACATTTTATGTTAAGGAGTACAAGAGGAGAATTTCAAATAACATTCTACTCATTGATGGAGCGTAAGGACGAGACATTGTTCTTTAATTACTTAAGAATGTCATACCAAACCTATAACGAACTCAAGTCACTGGTACTGCCACGTTTACAACCTGTAGGTTGTAACTGGCGGGACCCAATATCAGCCGAAGAAAAACTAGTCTTGGCTCTCAAGTGAGTAAAAAAAAAATCGCTAAAATAAACCTATCCTCATCATCAACAACAACAGGATATTGCTGCTTACTGCAATTTATACATTTACTTTAATAATATACAATAAAATATAACTTGACTGATATTGCCAGCAACAGTCATTAATTCTTCAATCCCCCCCCCCCCCCCCCGCCCCAGCCAGTTTTATAGAACGAATTGCGTGCGCAAAACATTTTCTTTTTGGACATCAAGAAATGGAAATTGAACAATGATTAAAGCAGAAAGCAACTCCAAATGCTTTTGTTTTTTTTTCTTCGCACCTCGTGCAAAATTCTTGGTTGTTGTTGTTGTTGTTGAGTACAGTGTTTTCCCGTAAAACCGCAATATAGGTGTACCTTGCAACGTGTTGTATTTGAGAAGACTGCCGTCTTAAAGGCCCCCTTTAGGAACAAGCCCAAACTTGGAGCAACTGGTCCAATCGGCTTAAAGACAAGGACAATACTGGGCAGAAATACAATTCATGTATTCAATGACAAGCATATTATGAAGGAAGTACGGCCCCCAATATGATCATAATTATAAAGCCTTTTCAACCGCTTAGCCATAAATTCCACAAATATCATCATTATTACGCATAGAAGAACGAAAGGGTGTTGGTGGGGTATATTTTAAACACTCTTGAAGTTCGCTACATTTTTAAAATTTTCAATGGTTTTGAGTCATAACTGAGCTGGACAGAAGAAACTGTTCCGACATTTTGAGACGGGAAAAAGGCGCATTTTCTACGAGTAGAATTAAAAAGTATGACCGGAAATTTCATTCTGCGCCTCAGTTTACACATTGGTGACCAAAACTCAACTTTAAAAACCACATCTGTGTATTCCCCAAGTCAGCGGGCCAGCTAGTTTGGACGTTTACGACAAAATGACCAGCAACTATGAAAAACCCACCTGTGGTTTCATTAACCTTTTGAATACTGACGCCGTGGAAACTAGATTTTCCCAAGTTTTTATTAAGATGCACGTGTTTCAGTTATTTTCAATGTTAAATATGAATCTTAATCAGGCTATAGATCTTTATTTAAAAGCTAGTAATGGAGGAACAAAACTTGTAATTGATGCAGCCGTAAAGAGTTAGCAGCAATGTTGTTTCAGTACTGCAAGGGTTAAGTCTACGTGTGAAGACATGCCAAAACCATTATGTTATTGATCTCACTTAATGGCAAGTAAAAGTGAAAGGTTTGGCATTTGTAAAGGCCCGAGCCTCGGCGAATAAAAGAAGGCGATCCAATATTCATGTTCTTTCATGTCGGCGTTTAAGTATTCTGACTGTTGTCAGAGTCACGAAAAGTGGAGCTCTGTGGGGGCATTATTTTGTACTAATGAAATTCTCTTTGGAAATACGGAACAGGTGTCTGTAAGGGGTAGTGGACATTAGGTATGGAAATATCTGAAAAGATCTAGGTTAGAAATGCGTCTCGTTCAGTACAGCGGTACGGGGCCGTTTTTACATTGCATAATTGGGAAGTGAATTCCGAAAGCTATATGGGGAGGGGGGAGGGATTCCTAGTCCCTTCTTAGGGTACAAACATAAAGGCCACCGAATTCGGTCACCGAGCCACTAGGTGCTTTAGGTGAGAAGAATTGCACTATATAATTTCAACAACTGCACACAGAGCCCACCTAGATTCGATCCGTTTATATAGTGCAATTCTTCTCACCTAAAGCGCCTAGTGGCTCGGTGACAGAATTCGGTGGCCTCTATGGTTGTACCCTTAGGGGTGAAACAGACCGAGGCTGGTGTAGAGGCCAGATATGTGGCTCCCCGCCAGTACATTTTGCTTCACACTAGTACAAAAAAAAATGCACTGCCCACACTGTCTCGGTGCTATTTATGCACATATTTTCATGAATTATCTTTGTTTGTGCACCCTCCAGCAAACTTCTGCATATCCAGACCTGGGTGGAGGCCAGTCTACAGGTGTTCTACTCACTGGGTCCCTCCTGGGGTGGACTCGTCACAATGGCCAGTTATAACAAGTTTAACAACAACTGCATGAGGTAATAGTGACACCTGAAGGCCAGGTGCCCATTTTGTCAGTTGCTGTTGGAACTTCATTAACCCTCCCTGAAACAGGGCCGATATATAGGCCCACCTTAATTATGTTGCAAAAGACTGCTGTCCGGCCGATATATCGGCCCAGAATGCCGTTTCATGCTAAAATTGCCGCCTGGCCGATATATCAGCCTACATTGTTCCGGCATGTTTTGCACTCCTAACTTTACAAGTTCCTGCTGTCTTTCTACTCGATAATCCATTATTCTGGTAGTGCAAAGGAAGGAAGGGTGTTTGAGCTTGGCATTAAAAGGTTTAAAACTAGCCCTTGAAGCTGTTGTTAGTGTCAGGGGACCGTAGCCTAATTACAAAGCCAAATAGAGAAAATACTGAGTTGTGCCCATTGCTTAGCCATTGCTTTCTATGTAAAATACTACGGTCCCGTAATAACTTCAAAGGCTAGTTCTAACGCTGTTCCAACAGGCGACCGACGATGTGCGTCTCACAGACGAGTTGAAACTTTATACTAGCCTAGGCTCACATGTGCGTCTTCGCTGTGTTTCTGTAACGTTTCAGTCGTGTTGGATTTGATCAAAGCTACCGAATGGAGATACGCACACATTCTACACTCGGTCTCATTACAGTCAAAGATAACATGGACAGTTGCTTGAGAGAAATGCAGATGGAGTGGGAGGGGTTAGATGCTAATATTGGGTGCCCACTCCCTCTCTCTTTCTCTCTCTCTCTCTCTGTCTCTCTGTCTCTCTCTCTCTCTTTCTCTCTCTCTCTCTCTCTCTCCTCTGTCGCTCTTTCTCTCTCTGTGTCTCTGCTATCACACCAAGTAGGCATATTCGAGACATTAAAGGCTGTTGAAGATGATACTTATGCTGATTTGCCATATAATTTTATGAAGTAAAATACTAATCTTGCTTTTGATTATCCATGATTATCATTGTCGCCGTTACTTTTCTTCTCTTCTCTTCACACAGATAACAATCCACCAATTTTTCTTGTCTTAAGCACTGCGGAAACTGTAGATTCCGCGCCAACTGTGCTGTCGTAAAGGTGTGTTTTCATGGAAATGGAAACGGTAGCGGACACGCCCAATTCCATTAAGTTGTCAAAAGAAACAGTGTTTCCATGTGTACAGAAATGGCGTTTCTGCACACACGAAAACATTCTTTCTATTTGACTGCCTTATGGCTATTTGATGCTTCCTCTGTCGTTGAAGTTGCCGTTTCCGTACACATGAAAATACGGCTGTAAACTATTTTGGTCGGATGGTTTCTTTGCAGGGACGCTGTTGTGCTGTCTTTTGTATGCGAGGGAACCAGTTTCTTTGCCGGATTTGCCATCTTCACAGTTCTGGGGCATATGGCATATACCTTAGATGTTCCAGTAAGCACTTTCTCCAGCACAGGTCAGTGGTGGATGGGTGGATGAATGGATGGATGGATGGATGGAAGGTGGATATGGATGGAAGATGGATGGATGGATGGATGGATGGATGGATGGATGGATGGATGGATGGATGGATGGGATGTATGGATGGATGGATGGAAAGGAAGGATAGGTGGAAAGGATGGATGGACGGATGGGTGTCTTGGGTGGGTGGATGGATGAATGGATGGATGAATAGATAGATGATTGGATGGATGGGTGGATAGATGGATGGATGGTTGGCTGGAGGGACGGATGGATGGATGGATAAAGGATAGATAGATATTCGAATGATGTGTAACAGAACAGTAAAAGATTGTTGGGCAAGAAGGTGCTATTCAACTGATGGCGTGCTTGAGTTTACACAAGAACAGACAGTATTTTTGTATGTTTTTCTTACTACAATGGCTGTGAGGAGAACGAGTCTATAACACCAACGAATAATTCCTATTGATTCATGACAACATCTAAACTTTTGTACATCCCGCTGTTAGGTCCGGGCCTGGCATTTGTGGTGTATCCAGAGGCAATCTCCTATCTCCCTATGCCACAGATTTGGGGAGTTCTCTTCTTCATCATGTTATTTACTCTGGGACTTGACTCTCAGGTAAAATGAAATCCATAGCATCACAGTAGCCTACTGGTGTTTGTAAGTCTTTGGAAAAGAAGACGTTGTAGTGAATGAAACACAGAACTGTCACACGTAAATATTGCTGTTCTCTATACCAAGCCGCATGTGTCTTGTTACAAACTTCAGGCGCCTGTAATTTTTGGATGAATTATGTTAATTCAAAAATGTAAACAATTGAAATAAACAAAGATCGTTCCTGTGAAATAAAATTCTGTCATTTTTCTAATGGCTTGATGTCCGTCTTGGACAACTAGACAACAAGGTTCAGAACGACACTGCATTCATAGGAGGCTCCACCCTGTCGGGTCAAGTTCAAGTCTTTTAACCATTTCTATCTCACCTGGAGTGCTCATTTAGACCTTGTTCATTTATGGGATCAACAGAACTTGAATTCAAGATGACAAGCTTCTCATTTCATTCAGTTATCGCCAGCGGTTCAAATGTAAAAGCCGTTTAGCACTTTGTTGCAGACTTATGCGGCCCTGTTCTGTGTATTTTTGATGATGCTAAAATTGTCACTGTGAAGTCAGTGAAATCTGCAATCTCTTTTATTTTTGATTTTATACATTTAGAAATCACAGCAGCAACTGATTATTATCTCAAGAGATCAAAGACTTGGAGTCTAGTTCATTATCACAATACAACTATAGAGGTAGTCTTATAAGTATTAACAGTAAGCCCAGTTTGCTATATCGGTCCAATGCCTGGCAACCTAACATTCGATCCCCGGTTTACCATCCCAGTAGTAACATACCTGACGACCTAATATTCGATTCGCAGGTTTTCTCTACCAGTACAATGCCAGGCGATCTAACATTCCTGCCCACTTCACTATCCCAGTAATATGCCTGACGATCTAACATTCTATTCCCACTTATAATATTATGTTTGTCGACCTACTATTCTATCCCCACTTGCCTGTCGACCTAACATTCGATCCGCATCTTTCCTCCACTAGTGCTATGCCTGACGACCTAACATTCTATCCCCAATTGACTAAGCCAGTAGCCTGATATGCCTGGTGACCAAACATTATGCCTGATTGCTGAACAATTTTCCCCAGTTTACTACAATCGAGACAACCCTAACGACTATCAGCGACCTGTGGCCTAGGTTCGTCAGCAAGTGGAATCTCTTCTTCAAGATAGCCTTTGGTGTTGTCTTGTTTTTACTGAGTCTGCCGTTTGCTGCAAGGGTAAATCTCTCTCTCTCTCTCTCTCTCTCTCTCTCTCTCTTTTCTTTTTAATTTTTTTTTCACGAATGGCTGCCAGTGTTTCTACCTTGCCAGGACCAGGTTCTAATGTATACCTGTCATATGTAAATCTGAATGACTGGCTGTCCGAGTAACTGTCTTGCTTTACCTGCCTGTCCTGTGAAGTTTCACAGTTGTGTGAACATGAATGTATTGTGTGAGTGTCTGGTTTGTTTTCCTTCGTTATGTCATGTGTTAATGTACCGGTTAGAATATTTTTTTTTTTTGAGGTGGCCCAGAAGTTAATGTTAATGGTGATTAGACTGGGGTAATTTTGTTGTTGTAGCCTAGTAGTAGTAGAAGCTTTGAAGCTGACTCTGGCCGAGGGACTAGTTGTGGTATGGTTTGAGTTTGGGTTTAACGACGAGTCGGCACGATAACGGCATTTTGAGCTTTCTATGTTTTTTTTTTCTTTCGGGGAGGGGGGCCGGGGGGGGGGGTACCTTACTGTAGCTTGGTTTTCAAAACTTGATCAATTAAAATATCATAAATAAAAAGCTAACGGGAAAAGGCCAGTATAAAATAAATTTACAGTTTTGACAGAGGTACGAGTTTTGTAAAAAAAACGGTAAGAATTTTAGAATTAGCCTGTAGATTTCTACCTTCAAGCAGAGCCGTCTTAAGGCATGGGCACACTGTGCATTTGCCTTGGGGTCGCAAGGGTTTAGGGGGCCCTCATGCATGCGAAATTAATGAGTAGTTGCGTAAGAGGCGGTCCACAATCACATTGCTTTACCCAGGGAGCCATAATGACGTCGGGAAGGGCCTGCGTCCAAGAAAAGACAAGGTGTGCTGCAATTCCGCTGAATAAGCGTGCTCGTACTTGTCATTTACGTTTCTTTCTTGGTTTTGCGGTGGGTTCAACCGCAGTGGAAATTCTGAAAGAATAATTACAGCTGAGGGACTCACGGACAATCTTTAATAGGGTTTTTTCAATGCTATCCCCAGGGTGGCATGTACTTGTTTCAGTTAGTTGACTGGTACATCGCCGCTTTCACAGTGTGTTTCAACGGGGTACTGGAGTGCCTCATTGTTGGCTGGATCTACGGTAATTATCTTCCTACATACTGGTCACTATGTTGCATAAAATGTTGGCAGTGGCGTATCTACTTGAAACTAATGAAGCTTAATCTTCGGGGCCCCTAATCCCGGAGGGCCCTTTAAGAAACTTTTTTTAATGAGTGAATTTTGGATTTTGCCCTACTGTTGCTGGTTGCGAAAGGCCCCATAACAGTTCAAGCCTCATGGTAAAAAATATGTGAGTCCGCCACTGAATGTTGGCGCGATGAACTGTGCACAAAAACAAACAAAAAAAATAACAATACAGCCAATCTTGAAACTGAGAAATAGTAACCTTAACATTATTTCAATCAATACTGAACTGAGAAAAGTAACTTTTTCGTCGGTTAAACAAACACATAAAAAATATATTCTCATTAACCCATTCATTCATTCACTCTTTTGTTGGCCACAGGAGCTGAAAGATTCATGGATGATCTGCAGCTGATGCTTGGCAAACGACCTCCTTATCTGTTTGCCATCTTTTGGCGATTCTGTACTCCTATGATGTTGACGGTGAGTATGTGCGGACAGGAATCTTCAGTTCTTCCAGCTAAAGGCACATTTCCTTGGTCCGTTGAGTGAACCCTAAGCCCTAAGTCCATTGCTGCTTTCTGTGTCTAAGGTCTTCTAGCATTATTTTTTCAACAATTACAAAAAAGAGAGAAAATATGCACCAAATGCAATGAAACTTGGTGAGGAGAGTATTTATTGGCTTTGCTTTCCAGATGTCAAATTTGGAGAGAAAAAGTAGGGACGTAAGTGCATACGAAGTATGTATCATGGTACGGGACTTTAAGTTCACAGTTTTACCCCTTTCGTCACTGATGCTCTGCATTTAGAACATGTCAACTGGTGCCCTTTCTCCATTATGGGAATACTTTCTAATCAGTGAACGGGTACTTCCCTTGAGAAAAACTTGTTTATATTTCTGTATACATTTTACTAATTATATTAAAATTGTTCGGTGTGTTTCAGAAATTTGTGGACAAATGGCTAAGATTTGCATTTTGGTGTTTTGCATTATGTATACTTTATTAATCCCATTTGGGAAATTTTGTTTAAAAAAAAAAAAATATATATCATTTGGTTATTTCATCTGGTAACATCTGGGGACAAGGTGGTCTAGAGGCAAGGTGCTCGCCTCTCATGCCAAGGGTCCCGGGTTCTAAACCCGGGCAGTGCAGGCATGTTGGAAAGTGGATTTTTCTCAAATTTTCAAGTCCCTGGTCCTATTGGGTGGGGTAGGATCGAGTAGTTCTTGGAAATTGGATTTTTCTCATATTTTCAAGTCCCTGGTCCTATTGTGGGGTAGGATCGAGTACCTAGTCTTCTCGGATAAGGACGAGAAAATTCGGAGGGCCCGTGTGCACGTTAAAGATACCTTGGCAGTTGGAAATCGTAAAGAGCAGGCCGAAAGGCCGCTGCCCGGGCAAAATTGAAATTAATAGATTAAAATTTATCTATATCATCTCCCCCCCCCCCCCCCCGCCAGAACAAGAAATAATAAAACAAGTAAAGTGAGGTGTAAATGCCAGGGGCAGCGAACTTCCCAAAATAAAGACCTCAAATCATCTGGTAACATCTTGTGTGTATTATTGCAATGGTCTATGTTATTGTAATCGAGGGATGCCGGCTCAAATACTGTTACTCGAAAATTTTCCTTCATTGCATTATTCTGTATCGTCTTGGTAAGTACTACATTTTGACATAATGCGAATTCCATTATGGAATTAATTGATCTAATTATGGATGAGGATTTAAAGGTCGTAAGAGACATTTGATGCTTCATGTCAAACTTTCAAATCGCTCTCCTGTAAAATTTACAAAACTTTGCGCCGGCACCTCTCGAAATGAAAACTGGAGTCAAGAGCTCTTGATGTATTAGACTTCTCATTAATTTATATATTCGTAAAGCAACATACCTTTGTTCTCATCCATGTCTATCTTTTGTATCTTTGCGGCGTTAACCACTGATGTCCTTTGAACGGTTAAAAAAAGATGAAGAAACTTTCTTCTTTTTTCCCATCAATTTGCCTGGGCTCACACATGCGACTTGGTTGTGTTGCTGTGGTGGAGATGCGCACAACATGGAGCATTCGGGTTCACTAGGACTGAAACATACCAAGGCTGGTGCAGGCCCCATACTGGTGGCTCGCCGCCAATACATTTTGCTTCACACTGAGACCAATAAGCATTGTCCACACCGCGACCCACCGGGATGCTCTAGACTCTAGACACTGCCGATTGTGCTAGTGTAAAGCAAAATTTGTGGACGGCGAGCTACCAGTCTGGCGCCTACATCAGCCTTGGTGTGTTTCATCCTTTACAGAGTCAGTGGGAACACGAATCTAGAACACGAAAGCACCACGATAACAAGTTGCATGTGTGCGCCTAGCCTTAAACGGCCTAATTGCAGAGAAAAACATAAATTAATGTATTTTAAAGTTAATTTCGTGTCTTATCTTCGTCTTTCCCCTCATTCTCCCTCACTCAATGTCTTTCCTCCACATCCCGCCAGTCTGTACTGATAAGTACCCTGATGACTTACCAACCTCCCAAGTACGAAGGTTACACCTATGATACTTTGGGTGTTGTCATTGGCTGGGTTATCGCCTGGTCTTCCTTCCTCCCGATACCAGTCTTCGCCGTGTACACCCTGGCTACAGGCACTGGCAGTTTCAGACAGGTGGGCTATTTTGATTAAGACATTGGTTGTTGGTATTCCTGTGACCTGTGACAAACCCAAGTACTGTTGTGTCAGGTATTTCTGGCAGATATAATGGCTGTTTTTCTTATCCTCAAAACCATTTTATTCAATTATTTATTTATTTATTTATTTATTTATTTCTACTCAAGTTCATTCTAAGCAGTGAAACAAAACAAAAAGAAAAGAAAAAGGTTGAAACAATTTTTCCCTGAACTTTAATGGTTATGTGGACCTATAAAGGTCAAATGGAACATCGGTGACTTTGCTTTTTAAATCTCAAATATAACGGTATCTTTGTTTTGTGTGTGTCAATTTAACAATTGTTAAACGTTGTTTGTTGCATTAAGAACGAATGTGTGGTTTAAAAAAAAAATGATTTCATTCACATTTACAGTAACAGTACGGAATTAAATATTAATTCAAGATTGCTATTTTACAGTCTTGTATCAATAGGCGATAGCATCAGTGTTATTATTATATTGAACTTCATTGTGGTGTGATATAAATATTAATGCTGGGCTGCATAAGTCTTGCACAAACTTTTAAATGGCTCTAACTTTGAACGGCTGGAGATAATTAAATGAAATAAACGGCCTTGTCATCTTTAATTCAAGTTACATTGATCCCATAATGGACGAGATCTACATGAGCATTTCAGGCAAGACAGAAACGGTCAAAAACACTTGTCCCGTCACCCTGAATCCTCACATGAATACAATACTCTTTTTTCAAGAGACTGTTAATTGTTATTGTAAATATGGAACATATAATTGTGATTTTTCTTCTTCTTTTGCCGGTTACAGTTTTGAGATTCAAGTTCTCGTCCTTGTTCTTTGGTTGTCCAAGACAGGACATCAAGTCATTAGAAAAATGAAAGATTTCTACTTCACGGGAACTATACATATATTTTGTTAGCTTTTGAATTAACCTGATTCGTTTAAAAGTTACAGCCGTTTAAAGTTTCTTACAAGACTTATGTGGCTTAGTGTAATATATTTCACAATGCTTTGACGAATGTTTGGGAAAAGCCGGAAAGAGACTGGTGGGGAGCAACATTTTGTTGTGAAATATTATAAAAACCACAGAAAAACTGTGGGATCGCAGCAAGGCTAGAGGCAAAGTCAAAATCTGGCAAAAAGAAAAAGTTGTATGTAGCAAAGCCTCGCGTAAGAAATGATACCCAAAACGATACAATGAAATATTGCATCGTTTTTGTTATTATTTCTTAAGGGAGGCTTTGCTACATACAACTTTCTCTTTTTGCCAAATTTTGGCTCAACATTTTGTGGTAACACTTCTACATTTTTTACTGCTTTCCGTGATTACAAGATTTAAATTTCTCTCTCTCTCTCTCTCACACACACCTGGGCAGTCTTAGCATCACAATGGGCCTCTGGGTAGGTTCTTTTGAATGCGTGGGATTTCCTTCCCCGTTTCAAAAACAATGTAATTAGCATGCATGAGGTTTCTGGGCAAGTGCCCATTGTGTCCTTCCATTAAGACGGTTCTGACACACCCTCTGCACCCAAAATCTGGTGCCCTGGACATCTTTTTTTTTTCTTTGTCTCCTCAGCGCTTAAAAACGGCCCTGACCCCATCCGCGGAGTGGCAGCCTTCTGACCCGCAGCTGAGGGAGAACTACAGAGCAAACTGCCAACAGAAATCCTTATTTTCCTTCCCACTGTCTTGTACAAGATCGGAGAAATGAGTTTCTTGCCTGCCAGTGCCGCCATTGTTTTCAAACTGAAATATTTACGAAAACAGGACTTGACGCCTTTCCATAACAAATCATACCATGTACGATTTAATTTGATACAGAAATAACATTGCTTTCATGATGTCATTATTATTAGTCATTATTATGACTAGCCGAAATCACAAAATTGTCAGTTTCTTTCATAATGTAAATCATTGTTACTTACTTGTGCAAAGAATTAAAAGCGACATTTATAGTTCATTTATTCACATATGGCCATAGATTTCTTGTTTTGTTTTTGTGTTTTGTTTAAGTATTATAATTCACAATCTTTAAATATGGTGATGAATTTATTGGCTTGTTTCTTTGCTTGTTATTTTGTTTCTCTCTGTTTCGTTTTTGGGTCCAGTTTTAATCACCTCTGATCTGAAAGTTGAAATCATGCACTATATTACGATTTCACAACGTGGGAATGTAAATCTATATAACATGTAATTCACAAATTTCTGCGTGTGATCCACTTTGTCAGCAAAAGGCTGTTTTATTAGGCCACCTGCGGTAACCAGATTTTGCATGTAGGTTTCAAATACAGTAGATGGTGCACCGAAGTTTTCGGTTTTTTTAAATTGGTTTTGCTGTTCGTTGTTTTTTTTTTTATTTGCTTTGTGTCGCTGTCTGCTCTCCCTCGATCCTTTTTTTTTTTCACAAGCGCCTTACCTGTGAAGTCAACACTTACTTCAGTCAGCTGATTTAAAGTATTCGACGTGCTCGCATCTGAAATTAGAACACGGGAATACTCTGCTGTTTGCTTTGGGAATTATTTCGGTTTGCCGAGACAACTGTAGAGGGAGTAGAAAGTGACTGGCTTGGCGAGGAGGCTTGGGGATTGGGGTGTGGGGGGGGGGGGCGGTTTTTAAGCTTGTAAGAACTAATTATGAATAATAATTGTAACACATATAAGTATCTATTATTTGTCCACCCTGTTTCAACTTTTTTATGCGAAGAAGAACTCTCTGATCAAAAGCTCGTTGTGTCTTTCCTTTTCCTTTGGGTTTTATTGTGTCGTTTGTGTATTATTTCTTATCCGAAGCTTTGCAATTTCTACCCGCCACATTTTGATTTTCCTGTGAGATATCTTATCCTTTTCCAAAGTATATGCACAGAAAAGCAGCTTGTTTAACCCTTAAAGCTCCGCCTCCATTTCCAGTCGTGGAAAAAATTCAGTTTTTTGTGGGAATTTGTTATTCGGGTCTTAATTAATGGGTTTTCGTGATCATTTGGTTGATTTAGTATATGCTGTAAACCCCCCCCCCCCCATAACTTTTCTTGCCTTGACTTCTTGTGGAAAGTACAGCCAAGTGATGAATTTCTGAGTATCGCTGGTGGTACATGTTTCTACAGGGTTAAAAAGAATGCCATTGATCTAGGGAAAAACCTGAGTGAATTAAAAAGGAAAGACAAATGGGCTGCGAAATAATCATACGCAAGATTGGGGGAGCTTTTGGCTTTGCGAATTTGTCCTGCAGGTTTTTTTTTCAGTTTTATGCTGCACATGTAGCTTTAGCCAGTATGACCCATGATTTTCTGTGTCGACTGGTCATACGTGTACGTATTCAGTTATTGCAGACTCAGGGATGTTAAATACCTGGCCAGTACTTGCTGTCACAGGTTGTTGTTTTTGTTTGAAATAGATCATTTCATTCTAGATTCAATAATCTAATCCATTCAACAGCGCACTGAATCATCGTAGTTCTTTAATAAAAAAAAAAGTAAAAATCAAAGATATCTCTACTATACAATGAATACTAGAGGTAAATTACATGTATAAAATAGCATAGTGTAGAACTAAGTGGATATTGAAAGTAAAAAGTCACGCTATTGTTGGCTTCTCCATCAAAAGTCACGTACACTCATTGAATAAACATCAAATAAGAAAGATATTAATTATTATGTACTGTCAAAAAGAAAGAAAATTGGCATAAACATTTCTAAGAATAATTTAATATTGCAGTTTACATACACGTGTACTGTTTTTCTATGAGGGAAATGTCAAATAATAAATGAGAACGGAAATGAAAATCAACAGTTTGGAAGAAGTAACATTTTGGAATTAGTTAAATTTTGGAGTATGTACTATTTTGGAATAAATAAAATTTTGGAATTAGTTAAATTTTGGAATAAGTAAAATTTTGGAATAAGTGAAACTTTGGAATAAGTAATAAGTAAAATTTTGGAATAAGTAAAATTTTTGGCACGGGCTTTACATCTTTTTATACTTCAATAATATTTTTTCTGACTTTTTTCTGACACTGCTGAGGAATCACATCACGATAAACTCAATCATAAATCAAATCAGATCTAACATCTTTTATAGGACAATCCATCATTGCGATGCAGACATTAAAATTTGGTGCCTGGCGCCCTTTTTGATCACACAAAATAGTGGATCTACGTATAGCGTGTGAAGGGAAATAACAATGCTAAAACGCTTGATATAAAAAAAAGGGGTTGGGGGGGGGGGGGGGGGAGGGAAATAAAATGTATAATCTGAATGCTGAGTAAGGTGAATAATAATGTTTAAACGCTGATCAGAATACTCAAGTTACTTCAAGTTTCAGGCACCACTGTGTGGTATTTGCATAAAATGAGATTAAAGTAAAACTTAGCGGCTGTTTGCATTCAACACAGTATGGTTTGTCAGGGCACCTTAACCCATTATTATACCAGAATTTTTTTTTTGACACTTTTTTCCCCCAGATTTTAAAAATATTTTCTATCCCTATTCATTTAAAATTTATCACATCTGTGTAATTTACTGGAACAAAAAAACGACAACATGTGTTTATGAAAAAAGGGAAACAAAAAAAATATTTTTGACTGTGGTATATTTGGTGACATTTATAGCTATAAATTCAGCTGCACCCTTGTAGTGGGCGCAGGTAGAAAATGGGTAAAACTAGCTTTTATGTGTCCTCAGTTTTCCCTATAGGCTCCAAGATGGTGGATGCTTGGGTTTATTGACCCGGGATATTTCTTAAGCAGTTTCTTTGTTTATGCACCTCGTCACATTCAATACTAGTGTATTTCACAGTAGGCCTAATGTAACTGCAGCTACCAAGGCTTCCCATATAAAAGGGTTTTTAATTTCTGAGCCTTATCTTGTACAAAATATCATATTACGCACAGAAAGACATAAGGTATGCGTAGGCATAAAATTAATTTATATTTTAAAAGGTCTTGAAGTTTGTTATTTTTTTATTTTTTTTGTAATACTTTGGTTCATTTTGAGTCACAACTGAGCTGAACAGAAGAAAATGTTCCGATATTTTTAGGCGGATAAAATAAAAAATGTATTTCGTTCGAGTAGAATTAAAAAGTATGACAGGAAATTTCGCTTTGCGTCTCAATTTACACATTGGTGATCGAAACTCAACTCTAAAAATCACATTTGTGTATTGCCCGAGTCAAAAGGCTAACTAGTAATCATCACAGCAGCAAATTATCTTTGTTTTAAATTCGAGCACATTTATTTTGTATTTGTGGTAAAATATGAAATCGATGAACAGAGTTCCAGGCCTGAGACGTCCATATTCGAAGTAAAAAACCCGATGCTAACGTAAAATTTTAAGACACCCTGTCAAGCCAGCCCAGCTTTGTATATTTGTCTGTTTTATTTGTTTTAGTTCAATTCTGAAACAATTTTCACAAGGTGGAAATCGTTGGTGACCAGTCGGGCTTTTTTCTCTAGTCTGTATTGGCACAGCCGGCGATACCACTGATGGGAATGGTTATCGGAGAAAATAATTACTTAACCCTATTACTACCTTTACCGATTTTATCGGTCAATCACGGCGGTTCATATTTTTTGTTGGCCATCCTCATGGAATTTCCTTTCCAAAAGTGTATAGCTATTATGAACTATAACTTTATTCAAAAGAGTTACTGTCATTTTACCATACCACTGATTACCACTATAATTCTCTACCAAAGATCCATAGCACCGGGGAAATGTGTATTAGCAGTAATAGGGTTAAGTAGACGGGACAAGTTTAACCTTTTATATCACTGGGTCTGAGAGTCTCAGGTCATATTCCTGTTGTAATCCCAAGGTTTCCTCAACTCCTCTCTCATTTTGAATTGCCACCTGGTTATTGTTTCACCATTACACGTTTACAAAGGTAAATTATTCAAACGATTATAAAGAAACTGATGTCTTTAATAACTGCAAATCCAATTTAATAATAATAATAATAATCATGATAATAAAAGAAATCCTTATTTTAATGGATCATAAAACTTCTCTTTGATTTCATGCACCGTTTTTAGTTGTGTATATTGATATTCCATTTGATATATTACAATGTACAGAGTTCATTCTTTCTTCCATGTTGGGAATTCCCCTACTGACTGAAATTCCCCTCACTTCCACCTCACATACCGTTTTTTTTTTTTAAGTCAGGGGGGAAGACCCCCCCCCCTCATGTGTGGCATGGAATTGCCAACTATCAATAAAACATTATTGTGATTGAAATGTGTAGACTTTTTGCATATCCGAAGAAAGCACTATGCCTGCGGATCCATGGAGGAATTATTTTCTAACGTGGACCCACAGTGCGTCCGGTCCTTTCTGAGAGAGGCAAAGATCTACATCTCGGTTTAAAAACGTTTATACTCATTTACAAAACTTTTTTCCGATCTATACAGAACAACTTTTGATATTTTTACTGATGTGATAAAATTTATGCAAAACTATTTAGTCATATTTGTAAACTTTAGAATTCCGTGTACGCAACGTAAAATAAAGGACCCCAATACCCAAAAGGGCCGTTATCGTGCCCACACGCCGTAAAACCCACATTCGAAGTCAAAACTCAAACGCAATTCCTCCCCTTGATTTGAAATTCCTATTGTGGGGGCGAAGAGACTCCCCTTTTGAGTATCACTGTTCTATATCAGCGTTTGAAACCCAAAGTGCAGAAACGGCCTTTGTAAGAGGGCAAGATGCCACTTGATGAGTTTTTTATTCAGAATAGTATGATGTTACTGGCATTGTGTTAACATAACAACTAGCCTAGCTCATTGTTTGTTTACAGTTTGAGAAAATGCGATCTTAGATCTTGTTTGTTTCAAGTCCACTTTTTGCACAACTTAGAAACTCGACGTTAAACTGTTGTGGTTTTAGTATTATGATAAGGAGTTAGAATACATCGGATTGTGAAACAGCCAGATAAGTGCCACAACACTTTTTAAACAAGTGTCAAAGTAGGCATTTGTTATACCGCTTCTATGTAATAAAAGATCTCTGGCTTTTCAGGAAATGATAAGTGTCTCCACGCATTTTAAACTGGTATCAAAGTGTACCTTTGTTATACCTCTTCTACATGCAAAAGATCTCTGGTATTTCAGAAAATGATAAGTGTCTCCATGCATTTTAAACTGGTTTCAAAGTATGTCTTTGTTATACCTCTTCTACTTACTAAAAGATCTGTTTTTTCAGAAAAATAATGATAAGTGTCTCCACGCATTTTAAACTGGAGTCAAAGTATGCCTTTGTTATACCTCTTCTACATACTAAAAGATGTCTGGTTTTTCAGAAAATGGACACAAAACTAACACGAACTAAGGTGGCGAAAAGCGAACAAAATCGTATGATCAAAGTGTCATTCATAAATGACCTAGTGCAAAATATCATGAGGCATTTTTGCAGTAAAGGGTTGGTACATTTGTAATTTATTTAATGACAGTATTGAGGTCAATATTAAGTCCTCACGTTGAGACTTCATTAAGATCAAGAAGTTCAATATACAAACCAGACTTTGTTATCTAGGCAAATTTGTGAGTGGATCTGGTGAAATCGGGCTTAATTTTGAAAAAGAAAATTTTCGTGAAAACAAAAAGGCTAAACATTTTTTTCTATGGAAAATGAGATTTACGTACAGAATGAAAGATCAGCCATTTTCTGCATTCAGTTAAAATATTTTGCTTGAACTCGTCTGAGAAGTACATGTATTTTAGTTTGAATTTTTAAAGAGGTATAAAAATTTCACCTTAAGCCCAAGTTGGCGAGATCCACTCATATGTATTAGCACAGCGACACTATTATTCTGTAATTACATGTATATCTTTATAGTGTGAGATTATTCTTTGATGATTTGATATTATTGACATAATCTCTTGGACTGATAAAGAATTTCTTGATATTATTCATTATAATCATGATGTTAAATCAGTTTCATTTCACCTTGTCTATGTCTTTCCTTGGAATGTTCTGATAATTTATTACTACATCAAATATTAAATAAATATACATTGATATCTTCACATGAATGGTTCCTTTCCTATAAAACATGGACCAAACTGAAAGTAGCAAAAAGGGCATGTGTGAGGAATCTGTCTGTCTGTGTCTGATTGTATTGTCGTCACAGAAAATTGATACCTTACCCCACCCGCTCTCCCTTTTGCCTGACGTGTACGTGTACCCACAAGGGACTTTATTGAGGTATTATTAAGGGAGATAATGACAAATGGACAGCAGAAATTTAAGAAATGGATTTTTCAGCCTTATTTCCCCCTTAATTCAACTGTTTACTGAAGTATCAACGACAGATGAAATAGATTTAATAATTGATTGGTTTTTCCACAACCGTTTAGCCCCGCTATAATTCCTCTTCTGCTTTGAGACCAAAAAAAAAAAAAAAGCTAAATTTGCATTCCAGGATAAATCATTTTATGTCCATTTGCAAAAGAAAATAAATGTGTTTTATTTGGTTATCTCTCTTAGTGCAACAACCTGCGTAGCAAATTTACAGTCGAGTCAGTTAACACCTAAATTGTGCATTTGGTGGTGGAGGCAACAAACTTGGCATAGTTGATGGATCGTAGATAGACATACAAATAATAATGGATATAGAACGACCTCATCATAATAATGTTCTTTGTTTCTTTGAATGACATCGAGTCAGAGCTAGAAAAACTGAAAGAAAGGGGAAATTCATTATTAAAAAAAAAAAAATTAGGAGACACAGTGATGCCCTAGAGGCTTTTTGTTATGGATTTATTATAATAACTTTCTATTGTGACCCTCAAACTGTCCAGTGGTCATTACGACAAAAAAAGCTGTGCATCACTGACATTTTCCGTATTCGATATTAGATTTCAAATTGAAAATGTGCTCACATAATATCCGTTGTTGGTGGCCAGACTGACCACAGGCCACATAATTTACCAGAATGACCATTTCTGATAAACGGTAAAATTTGTCATGGTCTGGAAGACAAGAATTATTCCATCTGTACCGTGACGTGTAAAATCAAATTCTAATTAAAAGAAAAAAAAGACACGTTGACAATTAAAGCGAAGTGACCATCCAAATAACCAATGGTTAGCTCCTTATCAAAATACTAAAGCCGGAAACGTTTAACGTCGAATTTCTCAGTTGTGCAAAAAGTGGAGTTGGAACAGACAAGAACTAAGGTCGCGTTATCGGCCTCGCTACCACTGAAAATATACCTGACACGTCTTTGACAATCAGTTTCTCGAAACAGGGTGTGTGATACGCGCATTCTTGCTGATTCTCAGTGTCGTCTGAATTATTCATCACTTACATCTTCATTTGGGTAAAGACTGGACTCTTCTCAAGTCAAGATTTGCAGAAAAGCCGGTATCAAGTTGTCACAAAAAAGTGCTGAAAAAAAAAAAATACTGGCGAAAGACTAAGTGCCATCACACCTTCAAACGAAAATGGCCGATTGAAAGGTATAATTTCCATTTCATTATACAGATTCTACCTTTTCAAATGGTCTTTAGAAAACAACATGTGAGTGGATCTGACGAAATCAGCCTTAAGGTGAAATTTTCAAGACTTATTAAAAGAAAAAAAAATCACAATTAGCCCGGTTTTGTCAGATCCACAAACATATACAAGATTTCTGAAATATATGTATATACACTGAATATTTATCAATTCAATGCCAATCAAGATAAATTCAGATTACAGAGGATGGTGGGTAATTGTGTTATGGCATGTATTCCATAAATCGATGGCCGTTCTGGGCCAGACACTGATGACAACGCAGTTCAATAGAGTTGCAAATAACAATAAACTGTTAATTTGTGTTAACCATTTTTTTCAGACACCCGTTAAAGACATGAATGTAAATAAAAAGTGACCACAAATTGTGTGAGGACGCATAAGAGTTAATCGCCCCCTCAGAATGTCACGGTTCTAACTCTCTTAGGTCAACTTTTGAGAATTTGATGAATGAAGTGTCAAGTGCCCATAGCTTTTAGAGACGCACCGTTTGGTTTTTTTTGTGTTTTTTTTTTTTCATTTTAGTAATACTTACAAATTACACAACAAATCTGCTAGATTCTTTGACTCACAATAGAGAATGCATGTAGAAGTACTGTGCAATGTATAACTCAGTTCCGCCCAAAACTGGCGATATCTATAGAACCTCGTCATTCTAAGGGGACCTCTTGATGTCCAGTTGGTATCCAGCTCCCGAAAAGCCTGTTCCCTCCAAAGCGTGTGGTTTTTTTCTTCTCTTTTTGTCTGCGCGTGCTTTTTTACTAGCGTATTTTATTTATTTTTTTTCGAAAAGTTTTATATCTAAAAATATAATATGCTTACATGGGTTTGAGTTTCAATTTGGAGAACTTACGTCAACACGATAATGATCACATTGTGCTAGGAAGAAACAAGACAGACAGAATATAGCACAATGATAGGACAGTAAGCGGCCACCACCCACTGGCTGCTTAGATGGGAACACTTACAATAACAATAGGAGTGTATTTTTTTATTTTTTTTTCAGAAAACGCGGGTATTCATTGAGTGAAAAAGACGCGCAGGATGTGCCTGGAAGACACGCTTCATGGGAGCAGACTTTAAAGCTTACTTTGAACTTACTTAACCTGAATTGTGAAGCCTGAAAGGCTTTCCATCTCCTTTATGACTGGTAATTTGTAATGTAAACTTAAGTAGGTCATTTACTGAAATACTTTTTGAGGAAAAATTCATTATTTGCAAGTATGGTATTATTTAGAGAAAAATAAAAAGGAGGAAGGAGAAAGAGAGATACAGAGAGAGAGAGAGAGAGGACCAAAAATAACCTCAGTTCCTGGTTAATAAAAAAAACTTTTAGGACCAGAAATACGGGAAGACAGAACAAATGGCAAGCCTAAACAAAAAAAAAAGGGGGGGGGGGGGGTTAAAAAAAAGATAAAAGTAAAAAAAAAAGTTAAGACAAAAAAAGTTGGACACAAACATTTAGCATTTAACAAAAAAGTTAAGTAGTTAAAAAAAATAAAAGTTAAGCGTTCAAAGAAAACAGTTTAAAGGGTTAAACAATAAAGGCATAAATTATGTTTAAACCAAAAGGCAAGCATGAAAAAGGCATTAAAAAAAAAAAGGCAAGTCCAGAATCAAAACGAACAGCTACGACTTTAGGAAGGCGATAAGTCTCCTAGATGTATGGTTTTAGTTGATAGTAAAAAAAACTACAAAAACTAATGTCTTTTTTTCCTGTTCACTTGACTTTTTCAGCTTGCCTTTTTTCCCGCCGCGTAAACTCAGACACTTACATGAGAGAAGTTATGGGAACTGCAGTGGTAGAAGCATAACAGGTGACGGAATGCCGTGGACTAAAATTACAAGAGTTTCGTACGTCCCGACCATTCACTGATCCCAAATCCTATCCATACCCCTGTCCTTATCCCTAATCCTAATCTTATCCTTGACTCTAAGCCCATCCTTAACACTGCCCTTGTCCCTAATCCTAAACCAGCCAGTAACTTCTATCCACCCTACCCGTAATAAAAACTATGCATAATCCTATCCTCAAAAGCTTCGTCCTTCCCCAACCTTAATCCTCAACCTAATCTCATCCCTAACCCTGTTCGTGTCCCTAATCCTCAACCCTGAACTTATCCCGAACTAGAAACCTCTCCCTAACTCCGTCCTTATACCCAACTCCTTATCGTCTACGACAGTGAACGAGTTAGCGCAGAACGCCTAGTGAGTCCATATGAATAATAAAAATGTCCCTGGATTATTAACGTCCCAAGTAAGCCAACGTCTGGGGATGGCTCCGTGCCCTACTGCTCTGTGTAACAAAATTTGAATATTATTGGATTTAACATTATGCCCACCCTCACCCGTTTTCAGACATTTCCAATGATAAAACATTTATACTCAGTTACAAAACTCTTTTCAGATCCATACAAAACAACTTTTAAGAATTTTACCAATGTGGTAAAATTTAAACGGAACTTTTTTATTCTATTTGCGAAATTCAGAAGTTCTGAATACCAAACAGAAATGACGTACCCAAATAGATCGTGATAGGCGCAAAATGGCGGTTATTGTGCCCATGCACCTTGTAACTCAGACTCAAACTTAAATATGTTCATTCACGTTTAATTTAAATAGACCCCCCCCCCCACCCCCAACCCTGTGCTCAGTGCTATTTCGTATCTCTGATGTTCCAACGGTGAGACTTCTTGTAAAGGAACCACGCATGGGGGATGTCTAAAGAGGATTATTGAATTTAGTGGCAAATATATTTGCCACTTTCACAAATTCTTTTTATTCTATTACACAGTTTGATAATAAACAGTTCTTTGAATTTAACATTTATTTCAAGGACTAAACTGATACTATTTAGATTACATTTAGAAAACGTCAACAACGCATTGCAAGTACTCTAGTTAATGATTCGCCTTCTCACATAAAGACGTAGTCAAACTCCGCCCCACACTTGACAATTTGTACTCCTGTGCTTAACCTAGCTCCGCCCACACAAGGGTGCAAAAAAAGGAAGGCGCAATGTAATAGGGAAACCAAAAATTGCACGATCATATTTCTAAAGAATTAAAGGGAACCCCGATCTACTGATGGCTGTTATCGAACTGATGATGCACTGAAAAACCCAAAGTCAAACTCCCGCTCCCCCGGCCAAACCCCCCGCCCCCCCCCCCCAAAAAAAATAATCCTCCCTCCTCCCGTATGGATGCACCAACTATTTTGTAGGTGGCCTAACTTTCGTTCGTTCAGAAATCTGTGCCCTTCATCCGAAAGTTATAACATTAGAACTCTTGACTGAATATTTTGGTAGTTGGTATGTGGATTGCGGGTCTTCAAGATTTTAGTAGCAGGTAATTAGTGGACGCTTCTGGTAGAGTCTCCTGTTCCCAATCGTTCTGTGATATTCTGTCTAGTCTTGATTTTTCCTGGTACAATGTGACAGTTATCGTGTGGACATGCTTTCTCCTAACTCAAACTCAAACTCGTAAACTTAAGCAAAATATTGTTTATCCTGTGAGAACTGATCTTATTTTGATTACCATTTCCGGTTATCTTGATTTGATGGATAGGTTTACAGACAGGATTAAGGGATAGGGACAGGTTTGATAATATATTTGGGTTGGGGAAGGGTTACTAGTAAGATTTCCTTCAAGTTAGATCCTTTTTTAATATTTTTTCTGATTTTTGTCCCATTAAACGGGTTCTAATGTATTTTCTGGAGATAACCGGGTTCGATAATCCTTCCCAAGTCTTGCTTCTTAAGGTTGTGTAAAAAAAAAAAAATGCTTCAGACTTCCAAGATAGCACTTTCATGATTTTACAAATTGTTACTGCTCTTCGCTAATGGCATAAGTCATTTTTGACACTTTTGAGATATTGAGAAAAAAGACAAACCTGTTTCTTTTCCTGTCATTTGGTGACTCATGCCATTATGATTCTATTGGATTATTACATTTTCCTATTGGCGCATTTCTTTTTCTTATCTGATAGCTCCCATTCTCAGGAATGAAATGAACCGTCAGTTGCCTTTTAGCAAAGGTCTGACATATGCCATTATTGTAGAGCAGTGACAAAATACAAAGTCGCTATTTCCGTCAACAAAATGCACACTAAATTCTGCTCACGGGGCAAGAAAATCACGCTTGTACAGGAATATTTTTTTTCTTTCATTAAAGGACAATGATTTTCTTTGGATCTGACCAACTCAGTAACATTGAATGGGGAAATGATGTGAAGTTATACTGATGCGTTTATTGTGAACTTGAATATTTTCTTCAGTGGTTCTCAACCTTTCTCAGCCCCCTTAGGCTCCAAGTTTTCTTCCATCACCAGCCCCCTTCTCTCCTCCCACCCCACCCCTCAAAATCCCCTACCAAACCCAACAGATACATTTCACAAGAAACCACAACTTGTGATGTTAAGTTTTTCAAAGCTTTATTGGTTAATTATAAAACAGAGAGAATTCTTTATCAAATGCATTGAAAGAAAATGGCCTATAAAACCCACCTACATTAATATTGTGCTGTTGAATAACTCAGTGGCTGCCCTGTATTTGCCCCCGAAAACGGTCTCCCTCCATTGTTTCCGCCCCCTTGTCGCCCATTTCTTTGTTTTCGCCCCCCCCCCCCTGAAGATCAAAATCGCTCGGGGGGAGGGGGGGGCGGCGATATCATCCTCGTTGAGAACCACTGCTTCAGAGCAAAATTTTGGGTAATATTTTAGAAAATGATCAACGAAATTCGCCATTTGAGGAAATTCACGTTGCTTGTAGATTTACCGTTCAGAGAACCTTAAGGTCATGGAAAATCTCAGATTGCAATACAACAAACCATGGCTGTTTTTTGGTAATATTTTAGAAAATGATCACGAAATTCCCCTGCTTGAAAAAATCACGTTGCTGATTGATTTACCATTCAGATTAAGCTCAGCATTTTCTCTATACGGCTTTGTAATTAGCCTGCGCTCCCCTGACAACAATCACTTTTTCAGATATCATAAAAACCACAGAAGTGACGTCACTTCGAGCCTCCACAAACTGGCGGACGTGCTGCACTGCAGAAATACAAGTCAGTACTCGCAGATAAGTCATCGTGTTATTTAATATTCTACAAATATCTCATTTTCGACAATTTTTTATTGTTCGATTATTTTATCTGTTCAAATATTTCCATTTTTTTTTCTGTTGTTTTTCTTCCTCAAGAAGGCGTTTAGCTGAAATATTGATTTTTTATTCTTCTTTTTCTTTGCGTTTTTTAAATTTTGTTACAAAAACGTAAGACCCCCAAGTTTTTACTCTAGAGCTATGTATTTTGAGGCCTTCTGTGACTCTAGCGGTAGAGAGCTCCTCCCGAAATAGTCCTTTACAGTAGCCTTTTTTTGTATCCTGTGTGTATTATAAAAAATGTTCTTACGCGAGGCTTTGCTACATACAATTTTTTTTTCTTTTTGCCATTTTTTAAACTCAGTTTTGGAGAAAATTTCAGAATTCTGAGGGCACGGATTTCTAAACGAACCAAACCTTAGCGATGGACAAACACATTCAAGGACTTGACAAATCTTAATTCCGAGCCGAAAAAGACTCGACAAAGCCCCAAGTCCAGTTCTGAAAGAACCCGAAACACCTCACTGAAGCTCATGCAATGTACATCATGTTACACACACCCCATCATGATACCCGACACTCTTTGACTCTCTGCCCCCTGCCTGCCCCACTACAATTCCCCGTGGGTGCGGCCTTGATTTCCAGACTCAACCTGCCCCATTGGTTCAGGTGGTCGGGAGGATGGTGAGAAGTCTATCAGCATGCACAAGTTGAACAACCCATCATGAGTAGGGAGGAAGCAGGGGTATCCATGTGTTTTTCTGGGAGGGGTGTGGGGGGAGAGGAATTCGAAAGACAGGTTTGTTTTTGGTTGAGGTTGCTCTCTAAATGTTTGCCTGTGGGGGGAGGGCGGGGGGGGGGGTGGGTGGAGAGGGAGTGGGAGTTGGGTGGGGTGTGGGTGAATGAATTGGGTTGTGGGGTGGGAAGGGTGGATTGGGCTATGTGGGTGGGGTGGGAAGTGAGGTGAATTGGTGTATGCAGGTGGGAGGTGAGGTGGATTGGTGTATGCGGGTGGGAGGTGAAGTGGATTGGTGTATGCGGGTGGGAGGTGAAGTGGATTGGTGTATGCGGGTGGGAGGTGAGGTGGATTGGTGTATGCGGGTGGGAGGTGAAGTGGATTGGTGTATGCGGGTGGGAGGTGAGGTGGATTGGTGTATGTGGGTAAGAAATGAGGTGGATTGGTGTATGCAGGTGGGAGGTGAGGTGGATTGGTGTATGCGGGTGGGAAATGAGGTGGATTGGTGTATGCGGGTGGGAGGTGAGGTGGGTTGGTGTATGCGGGTGGGAAATTAGGTGGATTGGTGTATGTGGGTGGGAAATTAGGTGGATTGGTGTATGCGGGTGGGAGGTGAGGTGGATTGGTGTATGCGGGTGGGAAATTAGGTGGATTGGTGTATGCGGGTGGGAGGTGAGGTGGATTGGTGTATGCGGGTGGGAGGTGAGGTGGATTGGTGTATGCGGGTGGGAAATTAGGTGGATTGGTGTATGCGGGTGGGAAATTAGGTGGATTGGTGTATGCGGGTGGGAAATTAGGTTGATTGGTGTATGCGGGTGGGAAATTAGGTGGATTGGTGTATGCGGGTGGGAGGTGAGGTGGATTGGTGTATGCGGGTGGGAAATTAGGTGGATTGGTGTATGCGGGTGGGAAATTAGGTGGATTGGTGTATGCGGGTGGGAAATTAGGTGGATTGGTGTATGCGGGTGGGAAATTAGGTTGATTGGTGTATGCGGGTGGGAAATTAGGTGGATTGGTGTATGCGGGTGGGAAATTAGGTGGATTGGTGTATGCGGGTGGGAAATTAGGTGGATTGGTGTATGCGGGTGGGAAATTAGGTGGATTGGTGTTTGCGGGTGGGAGGTGAGGTGGATTGGTGTATGCGGGTGGGAAATGAGGTGGATTGGTGTATGCGGGTGATAATTGAGGTGGATTGGTGTATGTGGGTGGGAGGCGAGGTGGATTGGCGTATGCGGATGGGAAATGGTGGATTGGTGTATGCTGGTGATAAGTGAGGGGTATGCGGGTGGGGATGGGATGTATTGGGGTATCGGAGTGGCAGGTGGGATGGATCGGGGTGTTGGGGAGGGAGGTGGGGTGGATTGAGGCAATGGTTGGAAAGTAGGACATTCCATAATTTGATGGCCACACACTTGGAGCAGGGAGGTGAACGGCATGGAAAGGGGGGGGGGGTAAAAACTGGTCAAGGCAAACGGACATACTTTATGGATGGCCCCGCATGTTAAATCGCGACCTCAGTTCTTGTTTGTTCTATCTCCATCTTCTGGAAAAAACTGGAGATCTTTTAGTGTGTAGAAAATGCACACTTTGACACCTGTGTAAAATGCGTTGTGGCACTTATCATTCTGTTTCACTGTTCAGACTTATTCTAACTCATTTTCATAATACTAAAGCCGCAAACGTTTCATGTCGAATTTCCAAATTGTGCAAAAAAGTGGAGTTGGAACAACAAGAACTAAAGCCGCCAAATGTGTACAATCCTATCCTTCCAGCGCTTTTAGACCCGGTCTGACCACAACCTACAGATTCTCTCAGTAGATGATTCAGCCAGACCTTCTGAAGTTCCTTGCGCATGCTGGTTTTACACAGTCCCAACGGCTGAGGCGTGTCGTGAAGTGAAGTAGTTGCTGCCCCTTCTACTGGGCAGTGACTCCTATTCCCTAAACACCCAATTCTCGGGACTACCTGTGCTAATAATAATAATAATACACAGCATTCATCCCGTTAACAACCAGGTTCTAAGCGCTTTACATTAATATCATATAAATCACACACACAATACACAGGCATACTCAGAAAAAAACAAACAATGAACATTCAAAGTGGAAAAAGAAGGCGGACTACTGGCAGAGAATATTACGACTCAGAGCGCTGGCTGTTCCTCAATGCTGCAGTATTTTCAATTGACATTTTTTTAAAATTATATTTATTCTAAGGGGCCATCCATACAAGTATGTACAGTTGGGGTGTGGGCGGGGGGGAGGGGGGCGAGAATCTTTTTTACACTGCGTTGCCGGAAAGGAGGTACTTCTTTGGAATCCCCGTGACTATTTATAACAACCGCACAGGCGATCATTACGTCACCGAATTCCTTGGGTAAAGCCTGTTAATTGAAATTGGGAGTCACCTCCCTTTAACACGGCTATTTATAACAGCCGAACAACCGGTGAATTCCTTGGGTAATGCCCACTCTAATAGCCTAAAGAAATAGCCGCGAGAACGTGAAAACTTTCCTTGGTGGCAGAATGTTGTTGAACCCACTCTTTGCGTCTCATACCTCGAGACCCACTCTCACACATTGCTGTGGTTCAACACCTGTGTGGTATAAATCTAGATTAGATCTAGATCTTAAATTGTCATTAGATATCTCATCACTCAAGGCTCACACTCTCAAATCTTTGTGATAGAAATCTGGATCTAGATTTAATTATCATTAGGCTACATATCTCATCACTCACAGGCAAGGCTCACACTCTCATGTCATTCTGTGTAATAGAAATCTGGATCTACTCATCACTTATGGCTCACACTCTCGTATTATGCAATATATAAATCTAGATCCAGATTTAATTATCTTTACATATCTCATGACTCAAGGCTCACTCTCATATCTGTGTGATATAAATCCAGATCTAGATCCAGATTTAATTATCTTTACATACATATCGCATGACTCAAGGCTCACACTCTCATATCTGTGTGATATAAATCTAGATCTAGATTTAATTATCCTTGCATATCTCATCACACAAGGCTCACACTCTCATACCTGTATGAGTATGGTACAAATCTAGATCCAGATTTAAATATCATTACATATATCTCATCACTCAAGGCTCACACTCTCATATCTGTATGGTATAAATCTAGATCTAGATTTAGATATCATTACATATATCTCATCACTCAAGGCTCACACTCTCATACCTGTATGGTACAAATCTAGATCTAGATTTAAATATCATTACATATATTTCATGACTCAGGGCTCACACTGTCATATCTGTGTGATATAGATCTAAATCTAGATTTAAATATCATTACATATATTTCATGACTCAAGGCTCACACTCTCATACCTGTATGGTATAAATCTAGATCTAGATTTAAATATCATTAAATATCTCATGACTCAAGGCTCCCACTGTCATATCTGTGTGATATAAATCTAGATCTAGATTAAATTATCATTAAATATCTCATGACTCAAGGTTCACACTCTCATATCTGTGTGATATAAATCCAGATCCAGATGTAATTATCATTACATATCTCATCACTCAAGGCTCATACTCTCATATCTGTGTAGTGTTTGGTATAGATATAGACTAGAGTCTAGATTTAATTATCCTTACATATCTCGTTACTCAAGACTCACCCTCTCATACCTGTGTGATGCTGACTAGATCTAAGCATAATTTTATCTTTCATCGCTCATGGCTCAATCTCTCATATTGCTGCTGGTCAACAGCTCTGTGATAGGAGATTCGGTTTGATTAGGCCTATGATTTCATATTTTATTATTCATATCTGTGTGATACAGATACATTTAATTAATTATGTTGTATCTCACAATTCAAGGCTCACTCTCTGTCTCTCATACTGCTGCAATTCAACATTTGTGTGATCAGATCTAGATCTAACTGTGATTCGATACCTCATCACTCAGGACTCACTCCCTCATACTACTGCATTCTGGCTATCTCTGGTGAATTCTAATCAGACAGTAGCCTATTTTGCCAGTGCATCATCTTCAATTCATTTGCAGGCTACAGTGTAAATCTAGAACTGCTTAAAAGCAAGTCAACAGGAAAGTTTTTAATTGTAACTGAGATTTATTAAGTCGGTGACTTTATTGTGCGGTAAAAATGAAGATAACCGCATTCGCTAGACCTGTAATCCTACAGCTCTAACTAGCCTACAGCGTGGAGAAATGTACATTGCACATAATCTGATCTAGATCTAGATCTAACTCTTCTGTGACGGAAATGACGGGCTTACTTTCATCACGTTATTCATAAATGATTAAAACTGACAACTACCTGAGATGAAGTGCTCGGCACAAATAGAATGGATCGATTAAAATTTTTGTAATGTCTAGATCTAGATATTTTATTATCGTCACAAAGGGTGAGGTGGTGACGTAGATCTTTGTTTGGCTTTCCGGCAACGCAGTGTAAAAAAGACTCTCGCGGGCGGGGGGCCTACCCAGGGTATGAAAAGCTGAAAGTATGATAGCCAAAAAATGCAAAATCTGCCGACGGGCCAGTAAAAGTCAAACTCAAAACTCAGCGTATGAAAAGCGGACTTGCGGGGTATAGGGTTTTCTGTGAAGTGGACGTACACTTTTCTCTCATGATAACTATTGAATGAAAATATTTGGTTTTACAATTTGTTTTGTTTGGTGTTTTTTTTTTTCAACAAAAAAATAGCTTGTAGGATTGAATAAAAATATTATTTGGTTTTATAATTTGTTTTGTTTTTTTTTCAACAAAAAATAGCTTGTAAGATCAAAATTATAAATCAACTACAAAAAAAAAAAAAAAAAGAAATCAAATACAGGCTATTTCTTATGCCATAATCAAAACATCAGTGCAAAATCCCATTTTTACAGCTTCGAAATACCAAGGCTTTAGCACGGACTTTTGATTCCACATTTTAATGGCAGGGTGCCCGTATTATGGGGGAAGGGGGTGAAAGCCAAGCGTATGTAAAACGTACGGGCGGGGAAGGCCAGGGGGTGGGGAGGAGGTTACAAGCGCGCCAAAATCTAGCATAAATACTTCAGGGATAGCCTCTTGCTGCAGTGTTTTCTCCTGAATTACACAGGTTTTGCTGTTTTCCTCTTTATCTTCTTCCATAAAATAAATATACTAGATCGCATAAGTCTTACAACAAACCTTTAAACGGCTGTAACTTTTGAACCGCTAGAAATAATTGAATGAAATAAAAAAAAACTGTCATCTTCAATTCAAGTTCTGTTGCTGCCAGAAACGTTAGGAAAATTAAAGATTTTTTAAAATTTCATTGGAACAATTTTTAGTTCTTTAAAAAAAAATTGACTTAACCCAATCCGTTCAAAACTTACAGCTTTTTGAAGTTAGTTGCAAGATTTATGCGGCGGAGTATATGCAGGCCCAGAATGGGCCGATTTAATCATAACTGTTTCTGGATTCTACGTAAAACAAAGTTCGTTTGGATTTTTTTTTTTACTTTGTGCTTCACGTTTGTTGCCGTCTTTATCGTTTGTGATGTTTGTTTTTGTGTGAAAAATTTTATTTCAAGGAACGAAGTGTAAAAGTTGAAAATCTATATATGTCGCGAGCGAGTGAGCGAGGATCAATAATTACGGGGAGAAGGGGGTATATTAAGATTAACTCACGGCAGACAATTAATGTAAAGCGTGGAATGTTGTGAGTTGGGGATTGGACGATGCGAGATCTGTGTATTTACAAATCACTGCACACAGAGAGTCCTAAGGGAACGGACGCAAGAGAGAGCCCAGAGGGCGAACATAAGGGGAGCAGTCGGAAGACTCGTGAGAGTGTTTTTCCAGTGGTGACTGGTAGGTTAAATTATAAGGGTTGATAATAGTGATGATTGATGTACTATATTCTTCTATGACCATGATGTAAATAAGTTATATGTGAGGACTTAAGGAATGTGCAAGTCATTGATTACTGTGCAGATAGATGTGAGCAATGAGCGAGAGATGTAAGTTAGGATCATGGATTCCTAGCCTAGTCTGAGTACTGTGTAATACGGTGGAGGTGCGTTACCGTAGAGAGCGCAGATGTGTGGTGAGTGAAATGTGGATGTTGTGTGTACGCTTGATGGATAGTAAGTGTATGATGTTATAGAGATGTGATGTTATTCTTATAGGTGCCGGGGTCGGGCAGAGAAGCCACCCGCGGTGAGCGGACTTGTGTCGGGGCCAGGACTGAGGTGACATAGGGCTGGGACGGTGCGCCAGCATTTGGGCGCTCCGCCAGGGGCGTAAGACCGATGAGCAGCCCAGCAGCTGTGGCAGCCTGGACCTAGGGGATTGGGCTGACCATAGGTCTAAGTTATGTACTCGATAGTCTGTATTACGACTTATATAGAGTGGTGATGTAGGGTCAGTAAGGGCCTGGAAATTTATGTTGTAAAGCACGGGCAGTACGGTTGTGGAACCAGAGATAGGGTGACTGTATGGAGGAATGACCCTTGAATTGTAGTTGAATTGAATAATGTACCGTATGTAATTGAACGTATATATATTAATGTTATAATAAATGTGTGAGCCTGTTTGGTTGTTTTGTTAAGTGTTATACTTGGTCGTTTGTGATTGTTGTCCTGTCATAATAAGTACATATTCCAGTCTGGAATTTGTTACAATATACACCGTCCCGAAATACGAGTCGGTGTCAATGTCGGTTTCTGTGTCCTTTCAGTGTCGTTGCTGTGTCGTTCGCTGTCGTTGTCGTTTCGTGTTAACCACAGAAAGATTTACACTGGTGCGATATGGTGTCATTTCTGTGTCTCTTGGTGTCTAAATATGGGTTTTCAGCTTGACTTGTTGTTACATCACATGAACGATACATATCACACAAGTTCATTCATCTTGAGTTGTCATCAATGTTCCCTCGAAATTTTGAGTTGTCAGAGAGGGCAAAAATGCATGTTTGTTTGTTCCTTGTGACAAATGTGTGTACTGAATGCTTTTGCAGATGAAAAGTCGTTGCTAAATACATGCGAAACTGTATTGGCATGTATGTTAGCATTCTGTGAAGCAAAATATCCAAGATTTGATTTTTTTCCAGTAGGTACATTTTAGTTACACACTGTTTGCATAAGCATTGAGATTGGAACACTAGTTATCACTGAATGTCACTTGGAGCAATAGTTATCACTGAGTGTCACTTGGAGCAATAGTTATCAGTGAATATCACTTGGAACAATAGTTGTCACCGAATGTCACTTGGAGCAACAGTTGTCACTGAATGTCACTTGGAGCAATAGTTGTCACTGAATGTCACCTGGAACAGTAGTTATTACTCAATGTCACTTGAACCAATAGCTGTAACTGAATGTCACTTGGAGCAATAGTTGTAGCTTAATGTCACTAATCAATTTTTTAAAACCATGAGCTGAAAATCTTTAAACATCGGATTTTGGAGTAATAATTAAAGAACTAGTTCAGCATCATGCTCAATGACTGGGTCACTAACTACGGTACACACACATTCACAAACGTTTGCTGCAGTACAAAAAAAATGATATTAGGAAACCTCAAAAACACGATTATTAGACCCATACAAATTGTGCAAACACTTCTGCGCACGACGCTCGTCCACCTCTGCACATAAAATAATAAATCATATCGTGGACAACGCACAAAAAATGTGTTACAAGCACACCGCGCACACGCCTACACACACACAGACTCACATACACACTCACCTACGAACGTGCAAGACAGGCACAATAACGGGCATACATAAACGAAGGGCGGGGATTTGCTCCCAGTCTACCTGATACATACATGGAAAGGGGAGGGGAAGAATGGGTTCTGGACAGAATACCGTACGCTTTTCGAGCATGGTCGCGTACTGATTTAAAAAACAAAATTTTGCACTGAAGTTGTTGGACTACATAGGTTTAGGTGTCATCTTACTATAATAGAGCTAGAGGGCGGACTTGTAACCACCTAAAACTGCGTGACTACGCGATAAAGAATGATGAAACTTGATGTACTGTCTCACTTTTGACGATAAGTTACGTGGACACATTCATTTTTGACAAAAATCAGTCTTAATAATATTATTTGTTTAGGCTTTTTTTTTTTTTTTTTGTGCCGCAAATATAAAGATGCATTTTCGCCTCAGCGCATTTTCTGATCGAGAAGCATGATCGGAAATTTCGTCCTTGACCTCTTTTTGCACATTGGAGGTCGAAAATCGACGTCATCACACCTGTGTATTCCTACGAACGTTCTTTAGTCTTTGCATCGAATCCAAATGCTGCTTTTAATGTAGCCTAAATCTAGATAATTTACATAATTATGATTGAGCTTCCTACAAAGAATCTGCAAGATTTATCTTGTGTGGATCCACTAGTATTTCTAATGGAAGTTAAATTAACCGCCAGATCGCTTGACATGGTCAGTTTTAATTTTATGTCTACCTTTTATGCGACTCTTGCATGGAATTGTTAGTCAAGACCACTCTTTTACTTGCCTCGGAATAGACCGAAATATCTGGTACCAGGCCAATGTTTGTGACAAGCTGTAGGAACTCATTCCGCTGTGGATGTGTCGTCTGGCATTTTCATGTCTGCATGGTCCTGGAATAAGCTGGTTTGGTTGTCATTTGAATGGCGACGCTCTTTGACCGTGTCCATAGGTCGTCAGTTTCAATTTCTACACTAACCATTGGTTATTTGGATGGTCACTTCACTTTAATTGTCACCGTGTCTTTTTTTTTCTTTTAATTAGAATTTGATTTTACACGTCACGGTACAGATGGAATAATTCTTGTCTTCCAGACCATGACAAATTTTACCGTTTGTCAGAAATGGTCATTCTGGTAAATTATGTGGCCTGTGGTCAGTCTGGCCACCAACAACGGATATTATGTGAGCACATTTTCAATTTGAAATCCAATATCGAATACGGAAAAATGTCAGTGGTGCACAGCTTTTTTGTCGTAATGACCACTGGACAGTTTGAGGGTCACAATAGAAAGTTATTATAATAAGTCCATAACAAAAAGCCTCTAAGGCATCACTTTGTCTTCTAATTTCTTTTTTTTAAATAATGAATTCCCCCTTTCTTTCAGTTTCTCTTGCTCTGACTCAATGTCATTCAAAGAAACAAAGAACATTATTATGATGAGATCGTTCTATATCCATTATTATTTAATTCTATGTCCGTCTACGATCCATCAACTATGCCAAGTTTGTTGCCTGCACCACCAAATGCACAATTTAGGTGTTAACTGACTCGACTGTAAATTTGCTATGCAGGTTGTTGCACTAAGAGTGCAACCAAGTAAAACGTATTTATTTTCTTTCACGAATGGACAAAATGATTTATCCTGGAATGAAAATTTAGCTTTTTTTTCTGGCCTAAAAGCAGAAGAGGAATTATAGCGGGGCAAAACGGTTGTGGAAAAACCAATCAATTATTAAATCTATTTCATCTGTCGTTGATACTTCAGTAAACAGTTGAATTAAGGGGGAAATAAGGCTGAAAAATCCATTTCTTAAATTTCTGCTGTCCATTTGTCATTATCTCCCTTAATAATACCTCAATAAAGTCCCTTGTGGGTACACGTACACGTCAGGCAAAAGGGAGAGCGGGTGGGGTAAGGTATCAATTTTCTGTGACGACAATACAATCAGACACAGACAGACAGATTCCTCACACATGCCCTTTTTGCTACTTTCAGTTTGGTCCATGTTTTATAGGAAAGGAACCATTCATGTGAAGATATCAATGTATATTTATTTAATATTTGATGTAGTAATAAATTATCAGAACATTCCAAGGAAAGACATAGACAAGGTGAAATGAAACTGATTTAACATCATGATTATAATGAATAATATCAAGAAATTCTTTATCAGTCCAAGAGATTATGTCAATAATATCAAATCATCAAAGAATAATCTCACACTATAAAGATATACATGTAATTACAGAATAATAGTGTCGCTGTGCTAATACATATGAGTGGATCTCGCCAACTTGGGCTTAAGGTGAAATTTTTATACCTCTTTAAAAATTCAAACTAAAATACATGTATTTCTCAGACGAGTCAGGCAAAATATTCTAACTGAATGCCGAAAATGGCTGATCTTTCATTCTGTACGTAAATCTCATTTTCCATAGAAAAAAATGTTTAGCCTTTTTGTTTTCACGAAAATTTTCTTTTTTAAAATTAAGCCCGATTTCACCAGATCCACTCACAAATTTGCCTAGATAACAAAATCTGGTTTGTATATTGAAATTCTTGTTCTTAATGAAGTCTCAACGTGAGGACTTAATATTGCCCTCAATACTGTCATTAAATAAATTACAAATGTACCAATCCTTTACTGCAAAAACGCATCATGATATTTTGCACTAAGTCATTTATGAATGACACTTTGATCATTTTGTTCGCTTTTCGCCATCTTAGTTCGTGTTAGTTTTGTGTCCATTTTCTGAAAAACCAGACATCTTTTAGTATGTAGAAGTGGTATAACAAAGGCATACTTTGACACCAGTTTAAAATGCGTGGAGACACTTATCATTTTCTGAAATACCAGAGATCTTTTGTATGTAGAAGAGGTATAACAAAGGCATACTTTGATACCAGTTTAAAATGCGTGGAGACACTTATCATTTCCTGAAAAGCCAGAGATCTTTTATTACGTAGAAGGGGTATAACAAATGTGTTGTGGCACTTATCTGGCTGTTTCACAATTCTATGTATTCTAACTCCTTATCATAATACTAAAACCACAACAGTTTAACGTCGAGTTTCTAAGCTGTGCAAAAAGTGGACTTGAAACAAACAAGATCTAAGATCGCATTTTCTCAAACTGTAAACAAACAATGAGCTAGGCTAGTTGTTATGGTAACACAATGCCAGTAACATCATATTATTCTGAATGAAGAACTCATCAACTGGTATCTTGCCCTCTTACAAAGGCCGTTTCTGCACATGGGGTTTCAAACGCTGATATAGAACAGTGATACTCAAAAGGGGAGTCTCTTCGCCCCCACAATAGGAATTTCAAATCAAGGGGAAGAATTGCGTTTGAGTTTTGACTTCGAGTGTGGATTTTACGGCGTGTGGGCACGATAACGGCCCTTTTTGGGTATTGGGGTCCTTTATTTTACGTTGCGTACATGGAATTCTAAAGTTCACAAATATGACTGAATAGTTTTGCATAAATTTTATCACATCAGTAAAAAATATCAAAAGTTGTTCTGTATAGATCGGAAAAGAGTTTTGTAAATGAGTATAAAAGTTTTTAAACCAATATGTAGATCTTTGCCTCTCTCAGAAAGGACCGGACGCACAATGGGTCCACGTTAGAAAATAATTCCTTCATGGATCCGCAGGCATAGTGCTTTCTTCGGATATGCAAAAAGTCTCCACATTTCAATTAAAATAATGTTTTATTGATAGTTGGCAATTCCATGCCACACATGAGGGGGGGGGGGGGTTCTTCCCCCCTGACTTAAAATAAAAACGGTATGTGAGGTGGAAGTGAGGGGAATTTCAGTCAGTAGGGGAATTCCCAACATGGAAGAAAGAATGAACTCTGTACATTGTAATATATCAAATGGAATACCAATATACACAACTAAAAACGGTGCATGAAATCAAAGAGAAGTTTTATGATCCATTAAAATAAGGATTTCTTTTATTATAATGATTATTATTATTATTATTAAATTGGATTTGCAGTTATTAAAGACATCAGTTTCTTTATAATCGTTTGAATAATTTACCTTTGTAAAAGTGTAATGGTGAAACAATAACCAGGTGGCAATTCAAAATGAGAGAGGAGTTGAGGAAACCTTGGGATTACAACAGGAATATGACCTGAGACTCTCAGACCCAGTGATATAAAAGTTACTTAAACTTGTCCCGTCTACTTAACCCTATTACTGCTAATACACATTTCCCCGGTGCTATGGAGCTTTGGTAAAGAATTATAGTGGAAATCAGTGGTATAGTAAAATGGCTGTAACTCTTCTGAATAAAGTTTTAGCCCATAATAGCTATACATTTTTGGAAAGGAAATTGGATCAAGATTGCCAATAAAAAATATGAACCACCGTAATTGGCCGATAAAATCGGTAAAAGCAGTAACAGCGTTAAATAATTATTTTCTCATTGTTTTCTGTGATAACCATTCCCATCAGTGGTATCGCCGGCTGTGCCAATAAAGTCTGGAGAAAAATGCCCGACGGGTCACCAATGATTGCCACTTTGTAAAAATTGTTTCTGAATTGAACTAAAACAAATAAAAAAAACAAACAAATAAAACAGACAAATACACAAAGCTGGGCTAGCTTGACATGGTGTCTTAAAATTTTACGTTAACATCGGCTTTTTTACTTCGAATATGGACGTCTCAGGCCCGGAACTCTGCTCGTCGATTTCACATTTTACCACAAATACAAAATAAATGTACTCAAATTTAGAACAAAGATAATTTGCTTCTGTGATGATTACTAGTTAGCCTGTTGACTCAGGCAATACACAGATGTGATTTTTAGAGTTGAGTTTCGATCACCAATGTGTAAATTGAGACGCAGAACGAAATTTCCTTTTTAATTCTAGTCGAACGAAATACATTTTTTATTTTATCCGCCTCAATTTTTCGGAACATTTTCTTCTGTTCAGCTCAGTTGTGACTCAAAATGAACCAAAGAATTACACAAAAAATAAAAAAAATAACAAACTTCAAGACCTTTTAAAATACATCTATGCCTATGCATACCTTATGTCTTTTTGTGCGTAATATGCTATTTGTACAAGATAAGGCTCAGAGATTAAAAACGCTTTTATATGGGAAGCCTTGGTAGCTGCCAGTAAAGAGTAACAAAACAAAACGGCAGTTACATTAGGCCTACTGTGAAATACACTAGTATTGAAGGTGACGAGGTGCATAAATAATGAAACTTCTTAAGAAATATCCCGGGTCAATAAACCCAACCATCCACCATCTTGGAGCCTATAGGGAAAACTGAGGACACATAAAAGCTAACCCATTTTCCACCTGCGCCCACTACAAGGGTGCAGCTGAATTTATAGCTATAAATGTCACCAAATGTACCAGACAAAAAGATTTTTTGTTTCCCTCTGTCGTTTTTTTTTTTCAGTAAATTACACAGATGTGATAAATTTTTAATGAATAGGGATAGAAAATATTTTTAAAATCTGGGGAAAAAAAGTGTCCAAAAAAAAATTCTGGTATAATAATGGGTTAAGGTGCACTGACAAACCATACTGTGTTGAATGCAAACAGCCGCTAGGTTTTACTTTAATCTCATTTTATGCAAATACCACACAGTGGTGCTTGAAACTTGAAGTAACTTGAGTATTCTGATCAGCGTTTAAACATTATTATTCACCTTACGCAGCATTCAGATTATACATTTTATTTCCCTTCCCCCGCCTCCCCCCCCCCCAACCCCTTTTTTTTAATATCAAGCGTTTTAGCATTGTTATTTCCCTTTGCACGCTATACGTAGTTCCATTATTTTGTGTGATCAAAAAGTGCGCCAGGCAGCAAATTTTAATGTCTGCATCGCAATGATGGATTTCCTATAAAAGGGGCTAAACCTGATTTGATTTATGATTGAGTTCATGGTGATGTGATTCCTCCGCAGTCTCAGAAAAAATATTATTGAAGTATAAAAAGATGTAAAGCCCGTGCCAAAAATTTTACTTATTCCAAAATTTTACTTATTACTTATTCCAAAGTTTCACTTATTCCAAAATTTTACTTATTCCAAAATTTTACTTATTCCAAAATTTTATTTATTCCAAAATTGTACATACTCCAAAATTTAACTAATTCCAAAATGTTACTTCTTCCAAACTGTTGATTTTCATTTCCGTTCTCATTTATCATTTGACATTTCCCTCATAGAAAAACAGTACACGTGTATGTAAAATGCAATATTAAACTATTCTTAGAGATGTGTATGCCAATTTTCTTTCTTTTTAACAGTACATAATAATTAATATATTTCTTATTTGATGTTTATTCAATGAGTGTACGTGACTTTTGATGGAGAAGCCAACAGTAGCGTGACTTTTTACTTTCAATATCGACTTAGTTCTACACTACGCCATTTTATACACGTACTTTACCTTTAGTATTCATTGTATAGTAGAGATATCTTTGATTTTTAAAATATTTTTTTTATTAAAGAACTACGATGATTCAGTGCGCTATTGAATGGATTAGATTATTGAATCTAGAATGAAATGATCTATTTCAAACAAAAACAACAATCTGTGACACCAGGTACTGGCCAGGTATAACATCCCTGAGTCTGCAATAACTGAATACGTACACGTATGACCAGTCGACACAGAAAATCATGGGTCATACTGGCTGAAGCTACATGTGCAGCTTAAACTGAAAAAAAACCTGCAGGACAAATTGGCAAAGCCAAAACCTCCCCCAATCTTGCGTGTGATTATTTCGCAGCCCGTTTGTCTTTCCTTTTTAATTCACCCAGGTTTTTCCCTAGATCAATGACATTCTTTTTAACCCTGTAGACACATGTACCACCAGCGATACACAGACATTCATCACTCGACTGTGGTTTCCACAAGAAGTCAAGCCGAGAAAAGTTTTTTTGGGGGGGAGGGGGGGGGGGATTTTTACAGCATACACCTAAATCAACCAAATGATCACGAAAGCCCTTTAATTAAGACCCTAATAACAAATTCCCACAAAAAACTGAATTTTTTCCACGACTGGAAATGGAGGCGGAGCTTTAAGGGTTAAACAAGCTGCTTTGCTGTGCACATACTTTGGAAAAGTAAACGGATAAGATATCTCACAGGAAAATCAAAATCTGACGGATAGAAATGGTGGTACATTGCAAAGCCTCGGGGTAAGAAATAATACACAAACGGCACAATAAACTGCAAAGAAAAAGGAAAGACACAACGAGCTTTTGATCAAAGAGTTCTTCTTCGCATAAAAAAGTTGAAGCAGGATGGACAAATAATAAATACTTATACGTGTTATATTATTCATATTAGTTCTTACAAGCTTAAAAACCGCCCCCCTCCCCATTCTCACCCCCAAGCCTCCTCGCCAAGCCAGTCACTTTCTACTCCCTCTACAGCTGTCTCGACAAACCGAAATAATTCCCAAAGCAAACAGCAGAGTATTCCCGTGTTCTAATTTCAGATGCGAGCACGTCGAATACTTTAAATCAGCTGACTGGAAGTGTTGACTTCACAGGTAAGGCGCTTGTGAAAAAAAAAAGGGATCGAGGGAGAGCAGTCAGCGACACAAAGCAAATAAAAAAAAAAAAACAACCAACAGCAAAACCAATTTTAAAAAACCGAAAACTTCGGTGCACCATCTACTGTATTTGAAACCTACATGCAAAATCTGGTTACTGCAGGTGGCCTAATAAAACAGCCTTTTACTGACAAAGTGGATCACACGGAGAATTTGGGAATTACATGTTATATAGATTTACATTCCCACGTTGTGAAATCGTAATATAGTGCATGATTTCAACTTTCAGATCAGAGGTGATTAAAACTGGACCCAAAAACGAAACAGAGAGAAACAAAATAACAAGCAAAGAAACAAGCCAATAAATTCATCACCATATTTAAAGATTGTGAATTATAATACTTAAACAAAACACAAAAACAAAACAAGAAATCTACGGCCATATGTGAATAAATGAACTATAAATGTCGCTTTTAATTCCTTGCACAAGTAAGTAATAATGATTTACATTATGAAAGAAACTGACAATTTTGTGATTTCGGCTAGTCATAATAATGACTAATAATAATGACAGCATGAAAGCAATGTTATTTCTGTATCAAATTAAATCGTACATGGTATGATTTGTTATGGAAAGGCGTCAAGTCCTGTTTTCGTAAATATTTCAGTTTGAAAACAATGGCGGCACTGGCAGGCAAGAAACTCATTTCTCCGATCTTGTACAAGACAGTGGGAAGGAAAATAAGGATTTCTGTTGGCAGTTTGCTCTGTATTTCTCTCTCAGCTGGTGGTCAGAAGGCTGCCACTCCGCGGATGGGGTCAGGGCCGTTTTTAAGCGCTGAGGAGACAAAGAAAAAAAAAAGATGTCTAGGGCACCAGATTTTGGGTGCAGAGGGTTTTTCAGAACCGTCTTAATGGAAGGACACAATGGGCACTTGCCCAGAAACCTCATGCATGCTAATTACATTGTTTTTGAAACGGGGAAGGAAATCCCACGCATTCAAAAGAACCTACCCAGAGGCCCATTGTGATGCTAAAACTGCCCGGGTGTGTGTGAGAGAGAGAGAGAGAGAAATTTAAATCTTGTAATCACGGAAAGCAGTAAAAATTGTAGAAGTGTCACCACAAAATGTTGAGTCAAAATTTGGCAAAAAGAGAAAGTTGTATGTAGCAAAGCCTCGCGTAAGAAATAATACCCAAAACGATGCAATATTTCATAGTATCGTTTTTGGTATCATTTCTTACGCGAGGCTTTGCTACATACAACTTTTTCTTTTTGCCAGATTTTGACTTTGCCTCTAGCCTTGCTGCGATCCCACAGTTTTTCTGTGGTTTTTATATTTCACCATAAAATGTTGCTCCCCACCACCGTCTCTTTCCGGCTTTTCCCAAACGTCCGTCAAAGCATTGTGAAATATATTACACTAAGCCACATAGGTCTTGTAAGAAACTTTAAACGGCTGTAACTTTTAAACGAATCAGGTTAATTCAAAAACTAACAAAATATATGTATTGTTCCCGTGAAGTAGAAATCTTTCATTTTTCTAATGACTTGATGTCCTGTCTTGGACAACCAAAGAACAAGGACGAGAACTTGAATCTCAAAACTGTAACCGGCAAAAGAAGAAGAAAAATCACAATTATATGTTCCATATTTACAATAACAATTAACAGTCTCTTGAAAAAAGAGTATTGTATTCATGTGAGGATTCAGGGTGACGGGACAAGTGTTTTTTACCGTTTCTGTCTTGCCTGAAATGCTCATGTAGATCTCGTCCATTATGGGATCAATGTAACTTGAATTAAAGATGACAAGGCCGTTTATTTCATTTAATTATCTCCAGCCGTTCAAAGTTAGAGCCATTTAAAAGTTTGTGCAAGACTTATGCAGCCCAGCATTAATATTTATATCACACCACAATGAAGTTCAATATAATAATAACACTGATGCTATCGCCTATTGATACAAGACTGTAAAATAGCAATCTTGAATTAATATTTAATTCCGTACTGTTACTGTAAATGTGAATGAAATCATTTTTTTTTAAACCACCACACATTCGTTCTTAATGCAACAAACAACGTTTAACAATTGTTAAATTGACACACACAAAACAAAGATACCGTTATATTTGAGATTTAAAAAGCAAAGTCACCGATGTTCCATTTGACCTTTATAGGTCCACATAACCATTAAAGTTCAGGGAAAAATTGTTTCAACCTTTTTCTTTTCTTTTTGTTTTGTTTCACTGCTTAGAATGAACTTGAGTAGAAATAAATAAATAAATAGATAAATAAATAATTGAATAAAATGGTTTTGAGGATAAGAAAAACAGCCATTATATCTGCCAGAAATACCTGACACAACAGTACTTGGGTTTGTCACAGGTCACAGGAATACCAACAACCAATGTTTTAATCAAAATAGCCCACCTGTCTGAAACTGCCAGTGCCTGTAGCCAGGGTGTACACGGCGAAGACTGGTATCGGGAGGAAGGAAGACCAGGCGATAACCCAGCCAATGACAACACCCAAAGTATCATAGGTGTAACCTTCGTACTTGGGAGGTTGGTAAGTCATCAGGGTACTTATCAGTACAGACTGGCGGGATGTGGAGGAAAGACATTGAGTGAGGGAGAATGAGGGGAAAGACGAAGATAAGACACGAAATTAACTTTAAAATACATTAATTTATGTTTTTCTCTGCAATTAGCCCGTTTAAGGCCAGGCGCACACATGCAACTTGTTATCATGGTGCTTTCGTGTTCTAGATTCGTGTTCCCACTGACTCTGTAAAGGATGAAACACACCAAGGCTGATGCAGGCGCCAGACTGGTAGCTCGCCGTCCACAAATTTTGCTTTACACTAGCACAATCGGCAGTGTCTAGAGTCTAGAGCATCCCGATGGGTCGCGGTGTGGACAATGCTTATTGGTCTCAGTGTGAAGCAAAATGTATTGGCGGCGAGCCACCAGTATGGGGCCTGCACCAGCCTTGGTATGTTTCAGCCCTAGTGAACCCGAATGCTCCATGTTGTGCGCATCTCCACCACAGCAACACAACCAAGTCGCATGTGTGCGCCCAGGCAAATTGATGGGAAAAAAGAAGAAAGTTTCTTCATCTTTTTTTAACCGTTCAAAGGACATCAGTGGTTAACGCCGCAAAGATACAAAAGATAGACATGAGATGTGAACAAAGGTATGTAGCTTAACGAATATATAAATTAATGGGAAGTCTAATACATCAAGAGCTCTTGACTTCAGTTTTCATTTCGAGAGGTGCCGGCGCAAAGTTTTGTAAATTTTACAGGAGAGCGATTTGAAAGTTTGACATGAAGCATCAAATGTCTCTTACGACCTTTAAATCCTCATCCATAATTAGATCAATTAATTCCATCATGGAATTCGCATTAAGTCAATATGTAGTACTTACCAAGTCGAAACAGAATAATGTAATAATGGAAAATTTTCGAGTAACAGTATTTGAGCCGGCATCCCTCGATTACAATAACATAGACCATTGCAATAATGCACACAAGATGTTACCAGACGAAATAACCAAATGATATATATATATATATTTTTTGAAACAAAATTTCCCAAATGGGATTAATAAAGTATACAAAATGCAAAACACCAAAATGCAAATCTTAGCCATTTGTCCACAAATTTCTGAAACACACCGAAAATTTTAATATAATTAGTAAAATGTATACAGAAATATAAAAAATTTTTCTCAAGGGAAGTACCCGTTCACTGATTAGAAAGTATTCCCATAATGGAGAAAGGGCACCAGTTGACATGTTCTAAATGCAGAGCATCAGTGACGAAAGGGGTAAAACTGTGAACTTAAAGTCCCGTACCATGATACATACTTCGTATGCACTTACGTCCCTACTTTTTCTTTCCAAATTTGACATCTGGAAAGCCAAGCCAATAAATACTCTTCTCACCAAGTTTCATTGCATTTGGTGCATATTTTCTCTCTTTTTTGTAATTGTTGAAAAAATAATGCTAGAAGACCTTAGACACAGAAAGCAGCAATGGACTTAGGGCTTAGGGTTCACTCAACGGATCAAGGAAAGGTGCTTTTAGCTGGAAGAACTGAAGATTCCTGTCCGCACATACTCACCGTCAACATCACAGGAGTACAGAATCGCCAAAAGATGGCAAACAGATAAGGAGGTCGTTTGCCAAGCATCAGCTGCAGATCATCCATGAATCTTTCAGCTCCTGTGGCCAACAAAAGAGTGAATGAATGAATGGGTTAATGAGAATATATTTTTTATGTGTTTGTTTAACCGACGCAAAAGTTACTTTTCTCAGTTCAGTATTGATTGAAATAATGTTAAAGTTACTTTTCCTCATTTTCAAGATTGGCTGTATTGTTATTTTTTTTGTTTGTTTTTGTGCACAGTTCATCGCGCCAACATTCAGTGGCGGGCTCACATATTTGGGACCCTGAGGCTTGAACTGTTATGGGGCCCTTCGCAACCAGCAACAGTAGGGCAAAATCCAAAATTCACTCATTAAAAAAAGTTTCTTAAAGGGCCCTTCGGGATTAGGGGCCCCGAAGATTAAGCTTCATTAGTTTCAAGTAGATACGCCACTGCCAACACTTTATGGAACATAGTGACCAGTATGTAGGAAGATAATTACCGTAGATCCAGCCAACAATGAGGCACTCCAGTACCCCGTTGAAACACACTGTGAAAGCGGCGATGTACCAGTCAACTAATTGAAACAAGTACATGCCACCCTGGGGATAGTATTGAAAAAACCGTATTAAAGATTGTCCGTGAGTCCCTCAGCTGTAATTATTCTTTCAGAATTTCCACTGCGGTTGAACCCACCGCAAAACCAAGAAAGAAACGTAAATGACAAGTACGAGCACGCTTATTCAGCGGAATTGCAGCACACCTTGTCTTTTCTTGGACGCAGGCCCTTCCCGACGTCATTATGGCTCCCTGGGTAAAGCAATGTGCTTGCGGACCGCCTCTTACGCAACTACTCATTAATTTCGCATGCATGAGGGCCCCCTAAACCCTTGCGACCCCTAGGCAAATGCCCGGTGTGCCCATGCCTTAAGACGGCTCTGCTTGAAGGTAGAAATCTACAGGCTAATTCTAAAATTCTTACCGTTTTTTTTACAAAACTCGTACCTCTGTCAAAACTGTAAATTTATTTTATACTGGCCTTTTCCCGTTAGCTTTTTATTTATGATATTTTAATTGATCAAGTTTTGAAAACCAAGCTACAGTAAGGTACCCCCCCACCTCCCCGAAAGAAAAAAAAAACATAGAAAGCTCAAAATGCCGTTATCGTGCCGACTCGTCGTTAAACCCAAACTCAAACCATACCACAACTAGTCCCTTGGCCAGAGACAGCTTTAAAGCTTCTACTGCCAGTAGGCTACAACAACAAAATTACCCCAGTCTAATCACCATTAACATTAATTTCTGGGCCACCTAAAAAAAAAAAAATATTCTAACCGGTGCATTAACACATGACATAACGAAGGAAAACAAACCAGACACTCACACAATACATTCATGTTCACACAACTGTGAAACTTCACAGGACAGGCAGGTAAAGCAAGACAGTTACTCGGACAGCCAGTCATTCAGATTTATATATGACAGGTATACATTAGAACCTGGTCCTGGCAAGGTAGAAACACTGGCAGCCATTCGTGAAAAAAAAAATTAAAAAGAAAAGAGAGAGAGAGAGAGAGAGAGAGAGAGAGGGAGAGAGAGAGAGAGAGAGAGGGAGAGAGAGAGAGAGAGAGAGAGAGAGAGAGAGATTTACCCTTGCAGCAAACGGCAGACTCAGTAAAAACAAGACAACACCAAAGGCTATCTTGAAGAAGAGATTCCACTTGCTGACGAACCTAGGCCACAGGTCACTGATAGTCGTTAGGGTTGTCTCGATTGTAGTAAACTGGGGAAAAATTGTTCAGCAGTCAGGCATAATGTTTGGTCACCAGGCATATCAGGCTACTGGCTTAGTCAATTGGGGATAGAATGTTAGGTCGTCAGGCATAGCACTAGTGGAGGAAAGATGCGGATCGAATGTTAGGTCGACAGGCAAGTGGGGATAGAATAGTAGGTCGACAAACATAATATTATAAGTGGGAATAGAATGTTAGATCGTCAGGCATATTACTGGGATAGTGAAGTGGGCAGGAATGTTAGATCGCCTGGCATTGTACTGGTAGAGAAAACCTGCGAATCGAATATTAGGTCGTCAGGTATGTTACTACTGGGATGGTAAACCGGGGATCGAATTTTAGGTTGCCAGGCACTGGACCGATATAGCAAACTGGGCTCACTGTTAATACTTATAAGACTACCTCTATGATGACAATAGTTGTATTGTGATAATGAACTAGACTCCAAGTCTTTGATCTCTTGAGATAATAATCAGTTGCTGCTCTGATTTCTAAATGTATAAAATAAAAAATAAACGAGATTGCAGATTTCACTGACTTCACAGTGACAATTTTAGCATCATCAAAAATACACAGAACAGGGCCGCATAAGTCTGCAACAAAGTGCTAAACGGCTTTTACATTTGAACCGCTGGCGATAACTGAATGAAATGAGAAGCTTGTCATCTTGAATTCAAGTTCTGTTGATCCCATAAATGAACAAGGTCTAAATGAGCACTCCAGGTGAGATAGAAATGGTTAAAAGACTTGAACTTGACCCGACAGGGTGGAGCCTCCTATGAATGCAGTGTCGTTCTGAACCTTGTTGTCTAGTTGTCCAAGACGGACATCAAGCCATTAGAAAAATGACAGAATTTTATTTCACAGGAACGATCTTTGTTTATTTCAATTGTTTACATTTTTGAATTAACCTAATTCATCCAAAAATTACAGGCGCCTGAAGTTTGTAACAAGACACATGCGGCTTGGTATAGAGGACAGCAATATTTACATGTGACGGTTCTGTGTTTCATTCACTACAACGTCTTCTTTTCCAAAGACTTACAAACACCAGTAGGCTACTGTGATGCTATGGATTTCATTTTACCTGAGAGTCAAGTCCCAGAGTAAATAACATGATGAAGAAGAGAACTCCCCAAATCTGTGGCATAGGGAGATAGGAGATTGCCTCTGGGTACACCACAAATGCTAGGCCCGGACCTAACAGCAAGATGTACAAAAGTTTAGATGTTGTCATGAATCAATAGGAATTATTCGTTGGTGTTATAGACTCGTTCTCCTCACAGCCATTGTAGTAAGAAAAACATACAAAAATACTGTCTGTTCTTGTGTAAACTCAAGCACGCCATCAGTTGAATAGCACCTTCTTGCCCAACAATCTTTTACTGTTCTTTTACACATCATTCGAATATCCATCTATCCTTTATCCATCCATCCATCCATCCGTCCCTCCAGCCAACCATCCATCCATCTATCCACCCATCCATCCAATCATCTATCTATTCATCCATCCATTCATCCATCCACCCACCCAAGACACCCATCCGTCCATCCATCCTTTCCACCCATCCTTCCTTTCCATCCATCCATCCATACATCCCATCCATCCATCCATCCATCCATCCATCCATCCATCCATCCATCCATCCATCCATCCATCCATCGATCCATCCATCTTCCATCCATATCCACCTTCCATCCATCCATCCATCCATTCATCCACCCATCCACCACTGACCTGTGCTGGAGAAAGTGCTTACTGGAACATCTAAGGTATATGCCATATGCCCCAGAATTGTGAAGATGGCAAATCCGGCAAAGAAACTGGTTCCCTCGCATACAAAAGACAGCACAACAGCGTCCCTGCAAAGAAACCATCCGACCAAAATAGTTTACAGCCGTATTTTCATGTGCACGGAAACGGCAACTTCAACGACAGAGGAAGCATCAAATAGCCATAAAGGAGTCAAATAGAAAGAATGTTTTTTTGTGTGTGCAGAAACGCCATTTCTGTACACATGGAAACACTGTTTCTTTTGACAACTTAATGGAATTGGGCGTGGCCGCTACCGTTTCCATTTCCATGAAAACACACCTTTACGACAGCACAGTTTGAGCGGAATCTACAGTTTCCGCAGTGCTTAAGACAAGAAAAATTGGTGGATTGTTATCTGTGTGAAGAGAAGAGAAGAAAAGTAACGGCGACAATGATAATCATGGATAATCAAAAGCAAGATTAGTATTTTACTTCATAAAATTATATGGCAAATCAGCATAAGTATCATCTTCAACAGCCTTTAATGTCTCGAATATGCCTACTTGGTGTGATAGCAGAGAGAGAGAGAGAGAAAGAGCGGCAGAGGAGAGAGAGAGAGAGAGAGAGAGAGAGAAAGAGAGAGAGGGAGAGAGACAGAGAGAGAGAGAGAGAGAGAGAAAGAGAGAGGGAGTGGGCACCCAATATTAGCATCTAACCCCTCCCACTCCATCTGCATTTCTCTCAAGCAACTGTCCATGTTATCTTTGACTGTAATGAGACCGAGTGTAGAATGTGTGCGTATCTCCATTCGGTAGCTTTAATCAAATCCGACACGACTGAAACGTTACAGAAACACAGCGAAGACGCACATGTGAGCCTAGGCTAGTATAAAGTTTCAACTCGTCTGTGAGACGCACATCGTCGGTCGCCTGTTGGAACAGCGTTAGAACTAGGCTTTGAAGTTATTACGGGACCGTAGTATTTTACATAGAAAGCAATAGCTAAGCAATGGGCACAACTCAGTATTTTCTCTATTTGGCTTTGTAATTAGGCTACGGTCCCCTAACACTAACAACAGCTTCAAGGGCTAGTTTTAAACCTTTTAATGCCAAGCCCAAACAGCCTTCCTTCCTTTGCACTACCAGAATAATGGATTATCGAGTAGAAAGACAGCAGGAACTTGTAAAGTTAGGAGTGCAAAACATGCCGGAACAATGTAGGCTGATATATCGGCCAGGCGGCAATTTTAGCATGAAACGGCATTCTGGGCCGATATATCGGCCGGACAGCAGTCTTCTGCTACATAATTATGGTGGGCCTATATATCGGCCCTGTTTCAGGGAGGGTTAATGAAGTTCCAACAGCCAACTGACAAAATGGGCGCCTGGCCTTCAGGTGTCACAATTACCTCATGCAGTTGTTGTTAAACTTGTTATAACTGGCCATTGTGACGAGTCCACCCCAGGAGGGACCCAGTGAGTAGAACACCTGTAGACTGGCCTCCACCCAGGTCTGGATATGCAGAAGTTTGCTGGAGGATGCAAAGACAAAGATAATTCATGAAAATGTGTGCTTAAATAGCACCGAGACAGTGTGGGCAGTGCATTTTTTTTGTACTAGTGTTAAGCAAAATGTACTGGCGGGGAGCCACATATCTGGCCTCTACACCAGCCTCGGTCTGTTTCACCCCTAAGGGTACAACCATAGAGGCCACCGAATTCTGTCACCGAGCCACTAGGCGCTTTAGGTGAGAAGAATTGCACTATATAAACGGATCGAATCTAGGTGGGCTCTGTGTGCAGTTGTTGAAATTATATAGTGCAATTCTTCTCACCGAAAGCACCCAGTGGCTCGGTGACCGAATTCGGTGGCCTTTATGTTTGTACCCTAAGAAGGGACTAGGAATCCCTCCCCCCTCCCCATATAGCTTTCGGAATTCACTTCCCAATTATGCAATGTAAAAACGGCCCCGTACCGCTGTACTGCACGAGACGCATTTCTAACCTAGATCTTTTCAGGTATTTCCATATCTAATGTCCACTACCCTTTACAGGCACCTGTTCCGTATTTCCAAAGAGAATTTCATTAGTACAAAATAATGCCCCCACAGAGCTCCACTTTTCGTGACTCTGACAACAGTCAGAATACTTAAACGCCGACATGAAAGAACATGAATATTGGATCGCCTTCTTTTATTCGCCGAGGCTCGGGCCTTCACAAATGCCAAACCTTTCACTTTTACTTGCCATTAAGTGAGATCAATAACATAATGGTTTTGGCATGTCTTCACACGTAGACTTAACCCTTGCAGTACTGAAACAACATTGCTGCTAACTCTTTACGGCTGCATCAATTACAAGTTTTGTTCCTCCATTACTAGCTTTTAAATAAAGATCTATAGCCTGATTAAGATTCATATCTAACATTGAAAGTAACTGAAATACGCGCATCTTAATAAAAACTTGGGAAAATCTAGTTTCCACGGCGTCAGTATTCAAAGGGTTAATGAAACCACAGGTGGGTTTTTCATAGTTGCTGGTCATTTTGTCGTAAACGTCCAAACTAGCTGGCCCGCTGACTTGGGGAATAAACAGATTTGGTTTTTAAAGTTGAGTTTAGGTCACCAATGTGTAAACTGAGGCGCAGAATGAAATTTCCGGTCATACTTTTTAATTCTACTCGTAGAAAATGCGCCTTTTTCCCGTCTCAAAATGTCGGAACAGTTTCTTCTGTCCAGCTCAGTTATGACTCAAAACCATTGAAAATGTTAAAAATGTAGCAAACTTCAAGAGTGTTTAAAATATACCCCACCAACACCCTTTCGTTCTTCTATGCGTAATAATTATGATATTTTGTGGAATTTATTGCTAAGCGGTTGAAAAGGCTTTATAATTATGATCATATTGGGGGCCGTACTTCCTTCATAATATGCTTGTCATTGAATACATGAATTGTATTTCTGCTCAGTATTGTCCTGGTCTAAAGCCGATTGGACCAGTTGCTCCAAGTTTGGGCCTGTTCCTAAGAGGGGCCTTCGAGACGGCAGTCTTCTCAAATACAACACGTTGCAACATACACCTATAACAACAACCAAGAATTTTGCACGAGGTGCGAAGAAAAAAAAACAAAAGCATTTGGAGTTGTTTTCTGCTTTAATCATTGTTCAATTTCCATTTCTTGATGTCCAAAAAGAAAATGTTTTGCGCACGCAATTCGTTCTATAAAACTTGCTGGGGCGAGGGGGGGGGGGAGGGGGGGGATTGAAGAATAATGACTGTTGCTGGCAATTATCAGTCAAGTTATATTTTATTTTATATTATTAAAGTAAATGTATAAATTGCAGTAACCAGCAATATCCTGTTGCTGTTGATGATGAGGATAGGTTTATTTTAGCGATTTTTTTTTACTCACTTGAGAGCCAAGACTAGTTTTTCTTCGGCTGATATTGGGTCCCACCAGTTACAACCTACAGGTTGTAAACGTGGCAGCACCAGTGACTTGAGTTCGTTATAGGTTTGGTATGACATTCTTAAGTAATTAAAGAACAATGTCTCGTCCTTACGCTCCATCAATGAGTAGAATGTTATTTGAAATTCTCCTCTTGTACTCCTTAACATAAAAAGTTCACGGCACCAAATGCTGCGTTTTCTCCTTTTTCTTATCTTTCTCAATAACACTAAAAATAATAATAATAATAATGAAGATCATTTATATAGCGCCCAATCCAAACAATTTGCTCTAGGCGCTTTACAGAAAACTTGTTCTCTCCATCAGCAACTCACCCTCTCTCTCTCTCTCTCTCTCTCACCTTCTCTCTCTGCTAGACATACATTGTATACGTAGATACACACACATAACATGGCCAATGATGCAGGTCTACTTCAGTCTTGACAATACATTTCTAACTGTGTAATGTGAATTTGCTGACGGCTCTCCAATGGCTAATGCCCGGTCTACTAGTATTGACAGTACATTTGTAAGTATGTTTGTTTGTGTGTAACTGTGTATGCGTGTGAGAGTGTGCATGCGTTCGCGCGTGTGTGTGCGTGTGTGTCTGAGTGCGCGTTTCCCACCTTATTCTACATCCTATTTAATTAATCAATATTTTACCCCGGAGTGTAATTTATCGTAAAAATCAATAGGTGACAAAATCTTACGCCATAAAAAAGTTCCACTGAACAATATTATTCCCAAGAACTATCTTTAAAATCTTATCCTGAAGCGAGCTGGTGTTATTCTAGGCCTGAAATCAAATATTCATGATGGAGACCGGCTACAGTCGAGCGTGGTGAACCATGATGCCTGGACCACATGATTTCATTCCGGTTCAGTAATCTTACCTGAAGTCAGGCTTGATATAGAACAAGACGCCGTCAATGGCTCCGGGTAATGTGGCACCTTTGATGATCAGCACAGTCAAGAGGATGTAAGGCAGGGTAGCAGTCACATACACAACCTGATGAAAACAGATATTGTACTTTTATACATCAATGAAAATAGGATTTTCTCAATTTTTTGGCAGCGTTCTCTCATGAAAATTAAATAATTGTAAATTAAATACTTCGTCGGGTATTTTGTCATATTGTTGTGTAGGCTTTTTTGCCTTTTCAGAAAAAAAATGAGGAGTGAATTTTGGTCGTCAAAAGGGCTAAAACACACACAAAAAAAAAATAATAATAAAAAAAAAATTACATCACAAACATAATCATATCTCGAATTTTTTCTAACCTATTGGAATGACACTTCTACATTAAAATAAAATTAGGAGTGAGAAAACCATCTTCAGGACAAAACCTTAAAATTGGCAAAATGTCCCATACAACAATATGGCAAATACATGTACCCCTGATTTCATGGATGATCCCCGGCCAAAGTTTAATAACGGTAAATACGATTCTCTTACTTTTCCCACAGAGCTAACTCCTTTGATGATACAGCTCATTACAATGATGGAAGCGATCAGAAGTGCCACTGCCGTGTGCCAGGGTACTCCATCGAAATGCTCCAGGCCTGGCGACAGTTCTAGCACATTATGGCTATGGAAAGTAAACATGTCTTCATTAGAATTCAAAGCAAAGAAGACTTAAAGGCAATGACTCGCATAGAGTGGGCAAACATCAAAGTAATAATCTCTCTCTCTCTCTCTCTCTCCCTCCATCTTTGCCTCTCTCTCTCCTTCTCTCTCTCTCTCTCTCTCTCTCTCTCTGCGCCTCTGTCTCTCTCAGTTTGCGCGCGTCTCTCTCTGTCTCTCTGTGTTTGTATACCTCTCTCTCTCTCTCTCTCTCTCTCTCTCTCCGGGTCTCTCTGTGTTTGTGTGTGTCTCTCTCTCTGTATCTATCTCCTGGTCTCTCTGTGTTTGTGTTTGTCTCTCTCTGTATCTCCGGGTCTCTCTGTGTTTGTGTGTGTCTCTCTCTGTATCTCTCTCCGGGTCTCTCTGTGTTTGTGTGTGTCTCTCTCTGTATCTCTCTCCGGGTCTCTCTGTGTTTGTGTGTGTCTCTCTCTGTATCTCTCTCCGGGTCTCTCTGTGTTTGTGTGTGTCTCTCTCTCTCTCCGGGTCTCTCTGTGTTTGTGTGTGTCTCTCTCTCTCTGTATCTCTCTCCGGGTCTCTCTGTGTTTGTGTGTGTCTCTCTCTGTATCTCTCTCCGGGTCTCTCTGTGTTTGTGTGTGTCTCTCTCTGTATCTATCTCCTGGTCTCTCTGTGTTTGTGTGTATCTATCTCCTGGTCTCTCTGTGTTTGTGTGTATCTATCTCCTGGTCTCTCTGTGTTTGTGTGTGTCTCTCTCTCTCTCTCTCTCTCTCTCTCCGGGTCTCTCTGTGTTTGTGTGTGTCTCTCTCTCTGTATCTATCTCCTGGTCTCTCTGTGTTTGTGTGTGTCTCTCTCTCTGTATCTATCTCCTGGTCTCTCTGTGTTTGTGTGTGTCTCTCTCTCTCTCTCTCTCTCTCTCTCTCCGGGTCTCTCTGTGTTTGTGTGTGTCTCTCTCTCTGTATCTATCTCCTGGTCTCTCTGTGTTTGTGTGTGTCTCTCTCTCTCTCTCTCTCTCTCTCTCCGGGTCTCTCTGTGTTTGTGTGTGTCTCTCTCTCTGTATCTATCTCCTGGTCTCTCTGTGTTTGTGTTTGTCTCTCTCTGTATCTCTCTCCGGGTCTCTCTGTGTTTGTGTGTGTCTCTCTCTGTATCTATCTCCTGGTCTCTCTGTGTTTGTGTGTATCTATCTCCTGGTCTCTCTGTGTTTGTGTGTATCTATCTCCTGGTCTCTCTGTGTTTGTGTGTGTCTCTCTCTGTATCTATCTCCTGGTCTCTCTGTGTTTGTGTGTCTCTCTCTCTGTATCTATCTCCTGGTCTCTCTGTGTTTGTGTGTGTCTCTCTCTCTCTCTCTCCGGGTCTCTCTGTGTTTGTGTGTGTCTCTCTCTCTCTCTCTCTCCTGGTCTCTCTGTGTTTGTGTGTGTCTCTCTCTGTATCTATCTCCTGGTCTCTCTGTGTTTGTGTGTGTCTCTCTCTGTATCTCTCTCCTGGTCTCTCTGTGTTTGTGTGTGTCTCTCTCTGTATCTATCTCCTGGTCTCTCTGTGTTTGTGTGTATCTATCTCCGGGTCTCTCTGTGTTTGTGTGTGTCTCTCTCTCTGTATCTATCTCCGGGTCTCTCTGTGTTTGTGTGTGTCTCTCTCTCTGTATCTATCTCCGGGTCTCTCTGTGTTTGTGTGTGTCTCTCTCTGTATCTCCGGGTCTCTCTGTGTTTGTGTGTGTCTCTCTCTGTATCTATCTCCGGGTCTCTCTGTGTTTGTGTGTGTCTCTCTCTGTATCTATCTCCGGGTCTCTCTGTGTTTGTGTGTGTCTCTCTCTGTATCTATCTCCTGGTCTCTCTGTGTTTGTGTGTATCTATCTCCGGGTCTCTCTGTGTTTGTGTGTGTCTCTCTCTCTGTATCTATCTCCGGGTCTCTCTGTGTTTGTGTGTGTCTCTCTCTCTGTATCTATCTCCGGGTCTCTCTGTGTTTGTGTGTGTCTCTCTCTGTATCTATCTCCGGGTCTCTCTGTGTTTGTGTGTGTCTCTCTCTGTATCTCTCTCCGGGTCTCTCTGTGTTTGTGTGTGTCTCTCTCTGTATCTCCGGGTCTCTCTGTGTTTGTGTGTGTCTCTCTCTGTATCTCTCTCCGGGTCTCTCTGTGTTTGTGTGTGTCTCTCTCTGTATCTCTCTCCGGGTCTCTCTGTGTTTGTGTGTGTCTCTCTCTGTATCTCTCTCCGGGTCTCTCTGTGTTTGTGTGTGTCTCTCTCTGTATCTCTCTCCGGTCTCTCTGTGTTTGTGTGTGTCTCTCTCTGTATCTCTCTCCGGGTCTCTCTGTGTTTGTGTGTGTCTCTCTCTGTATCTCTCTCCGGGTCTCTCTGTGTTTGTGTGTGTCTCTCTCTGTATCTCTCTCCGGGTCTCTCTGTGTTTGTGTGTGTCTCTCTCTGTATTATCTCCTGGTCTCTCTGTGTTTGTGTTTGTCTCTCTCTGTATCTCTCTCCGGGTCTCTCTGTGTTTGTGTGTGTCTCTCTGTATCTCCGGGTCTCTCTGTGTTTGTGTGTGTCTCTCTCTGTCTCTATCTCCGGGTCTCTCTGTGTTTGTGTGTGTCTCTCTCTGTTCTCTCTCCGGGTCTCTCTGTGTTTGTGTGTGTCTCTCTCTGTATCTCCGGGTCTCTCTGTGTTTGTGTGTGTCTCTCTCTGTATCTCCGGGTCTCTCTGTGTTTGTGTGTGTCTCTCTCTGTATCTCCGGGTCTCTCTGTGTTTGTGTGTGTCTCTCTCTGTATCTCCGGGTCTCTCTGTGTTTGTGTGTGTCTCTCTCTGTATCTCCCGGGTCTCTTTTGGGTCTCGTTGTTTGTGTGTGTCTCTCTCTGTATCTCCGGGTCTCTCTGTGTTTGTGTGTGTCTCTCTCTGTGTCTATCTCCGGTCTCTCTATCTCTGTTTGTGTGTGTCTCTCTCTGTATCTCCGGGTCTCTCTGTGTTTGTGTGTGTCTCTCTCTGTATCTATCTCCGGGTCTCTCTGTGTTTGTGTGTGTCTCTCTCTGTATCTCTCTCCGGGTCTCTCTGTGTTTGTGTGTGTCTCTCTCTGTATCTATCTCCGGGTCTCTCTGTGTTTGTGTGTTGTCTCTCTCTGGGTCTCTGTGTGTATGTATATCTTTTTCTGTGTCTCCCACTGCGTCTCTTTGGGTCTCGGTGCATTTCTGTGTGTCTCTCTCTGTCGCCCTCTCTCTCTCTCTCTTTCTATCTGTCTCTGTTTCTCTCTCTTTCTATCTGTCTCTCTCTTTCTATCTGTCTTTTGTCTGTCTGTCTGTCTCTCTCTCTGCCTGTCTCTCTCTTTCTCTCTCTCTATCTCTGAACAATTCATTTGGAAATACCTGTTTCAGTTTTTCTTCGCAGTCTCATC